>CM035167.1:3511959-4111959 GCA_020205615.1 Panax quinquefolius | reverse complement strand
TCCTCCGACACTCCCATGTTGCAGTCTCATTCAAGGACTTGTCGATCTTGAGGCTGCCGTATGTCTTTGCACTGTCATTAAAGCCAATGTTTTGGGCATCGATCTTGATATTCCTCTTTCACTCAACTTTTAGTTCTTAATAATTGTGGGAGGAAACTCCCAAGCCGGATTTGAATGTGCCAATAACTAGTTCTACTTTCTTTTAAATTCTCTAAGCCCTTCTACTTTTTGGGGCTTTCTGCATTTTAGTGTTATTATTGATCTATTGTGAAGTGTGCTATTTTTTACGTATTTGTCATTGCATGGTCACCACTTTTGTTACCTTTGTTATATTGTTTGTATAATGATTCGATTGAGTGATATTCAGTAAATTTAATTACTTTATTTTTTATAAATTCTGGTCTTCTAGTCTTTCATGTTATGCCTAATTAAATATCAATCACGCACAATCTCTCCTTTATATTTAGCATTTAATTAGAAGCAATTAAGCAATGGATTATGTTAATATTTTACTAGTCACATACATTAATGACAACAAACAAACATTTACTATCGAAAGGGAATATCAGATTCGTACGTGGAGGTTTCCCATCTAAAGAGCCAGAACCAATAACATGAGAGTAGTGATAAATAATTATTTTATTATTCCCAAACTTAAACAAAAAATCGTCAACGTCAAGTTTAGATACAGAAATTAAATTCTATGTCATACTGGGAACATAAAGAGTATCATATAAATACAAGGTGAAACCACTCTCCAAAACTAAAGGAAGAGTTCCTACAGCTTCAACTTGTATAAACTCTCCATTGTAAACTTTAATGATTCCCCCCCCCCCCCTTTTAGAGTGTCTTTAATTAACGGAATCCCTGCAATGAATTAGTAATGTGAACCATAGCACCAGTGTCAAGCCACCATGTATTACAAGGAACATCAATTTGAAATGATTCATAAGTTATTTCCCTTATTTGTTTTGGTAGAAATTGACTTATCTTTATTTTTAAAAACCTTTGCCATTTTTTATGAGCCTTCTTCTTATGGAAGTTAGTGGTAGTCAAATGAGCAACACTAGATTTTTTTCAATCTTAAGCCTTTCTTCTTCTTTGACGCTCATGACGATTAACTCGCTCATCTTTCACTTTTCTTTCTACGTGTAATAATTGATCTTAAATGGATCAAATTGTGCAGAAAAAGAAGTCATAATGAAGTGAACAAGAAAACCCTCAGAAATCGTTATGTCCATACCCTTTAATTTAAAGGCCATGTTGTTCATCATCATAAGGTGCTCGGGCATTCCACTAACCCCATCATACCTATTAGTGATCATTTTCAAAATAAGGGAACTTGCGTGAGTTTTAGAAGAACCCTTAAATTTTTTCTCCACCGAAGTTAAGTACTCTTTAGCATTTTCAGAGTCAGGAATGGCTCCTCGAATGACTGTCGTGATAGAGTTTTTCATAATCATAAGGGGCATGTGGTTGGATCGCTCCCACTTTTCATAAATAGCTTTTTGCTCAATTGAGCTAGTAGATGTAAGTGGAGCAGGAGAATACACTCGTAATGCATAGTACAAATTCATAATGTCGAGAACAAATTATTTTTTTTACTTGCTCTTTTCAAACAGTAAAATTAGTTCCATTCAAGGCTTCAATTCTAAAGAGATACCAAAAAATACTAGTTGGAGTCAATGCCGGAAATATAATCAAGCTCATAAACATGCTTACAAACAACTAAAAGAAATCCATAATGTACAATAATAATTAATAATTAATCATTATAAAACCAACTGTAGGGAAAACAGTTAGTTACATAAAATCTATTTACAACACCCAAAAATAAATTTTAATGAGATGGTGCATAATTATCAATCTTTCGTTGGTCTAATTAATAATATGCTAATAATATCCCCCATAAAATAATGTACAACACATTTATTCACGCATCATCGTTGGGCAAAAACGAAATAAACATGTTACTTATGCAATAAAATTCCATTTAATAAATTTTAATTCTAATTTTTCTGTTGGGTAAAAATTAAAATCTTCATTTATTAAGTGTAACATTATGCGAATTTTCTTAATCTTTAATTGTTTCAACTAATAACCATTCGTTAATGATTATTAATTTTAACAATAAAAGAGTCACTCATACATGTAAATTATTATAATCAAACTCATTTTCTTTAAACAATATATTAATTAAGTTTGAACATTAACATTATTTATAATTTATATGTAACAATTTAATATATCATATCATCACGTTCTAGACTCTTAAATTAGGATATATAATAGTACGTGAACATGAATTGATTATATATATATAAAAGTAATCAAACTAATTCTAACTTGGGCATAATAATACCATATAATCAAAATGACTTAAAAAATTATATGCAAAACATGTATATTACTTACTAATGGTTTCATGTAAAGGTGAGGTGAATTATACGTGCACAATGGATAATTAGTTTTCTGAAATTCTAAAGTATTCATTGATTGAATCTGTATGCAACTTATTTCATAAATAATTAGTTCCTTTGCAGTACGGTAACGCATGTGCATGAATTCATCAATTCATTATTCTTTCAGAAATTCCTTAACATATTGCATACTGAATATTTATATATTATACCAATAAATAGGTTATGCGGAATTAAAATTTATAGCAAAACAACGTAATTAATTTATTCTATACAATAGTGTAACCATAGCTCTGATATCAGATGTTAAATAATTATATCGGAACATGATATTACATAGAATAAAATCAATTAATCAATTAGGTACTTACATAAATTGAGAGAAGCCATCTTGTATGCTGATACACTTCCATTGCGCGTAAGAGGTGAAAATCTTCAATTGTCTCTTTCAATCTTAGGATGGATGTAAAGGTGTGTATAAAATTCTTGAGACGACAATTGAGACCAAACCCTAACTGTTTTATTTATAGAATAGCTAAGGGTCAAAAATCGCTCATCAAGATTATGAAACCCTAGGGCCCATAATTATGCGAAGTACTACTAGTAATATTATTTATAGGCCAAATAATTAATTACCAAACCCATAAATAAAATTATTAAATTAATACAATATGTAAACCCAATAATTACATAAATAGTATAGATCACATAAGAAAATAAAATATTCTAACAAAGTGTGCTATTTTTTGTATTTTTCATTGCATGGTCACCTTTTGTTACCTTTGTTATATTGTTTGTATAATGATTCGATTGAGTGATATTCAGTCAATTTAATTACTTTATTTTTTATAAATTCTAAGGGTGTAAATGAACCGAGTATTGAGTTGCTCAGATTTGATTCACAAACTTTATCGAGTATAAAATAAGGTTTGATTGAAGTTCATTTAGTTACCGAGTTGAGCACGATCTCGAATTAAGCCCGAGCAGTTTGAATTTTACGAACAAATATGATCCGAGTTTTAATAGAAAATTTTAATTTGAGGAAGTTCGAGTAATTTATCAAACTTTAAATTTTGTTCATATTTTAATCATTTATATTTTGAGTTGAGCTTGAATCAAAATTTTAGTCGAGCCTGTTCATTTTACGACCTTAATAAATTGTGGTCTTTTAGCCTTTCATGTTATGCCTAATTAAATATCAATCACGCACAATCTCTCCTTTATATTTAACATTTAATTAGAAGTAATTAATTAAGCAATGGATTATGTTAATATTTTACTAGTCACATACATTAGTGACAACAAAGAAACCTTTACTATCGAAAGCAAATATTAGATTCATATGTGGATGTGTTTTTATGTTTTTCGGGATAAATAGATCTGAAATCAAGGACTCATTTTGTCGAAATGAGTGTATGAAGTACCCATTCATTTTAAAGTTGAAGTGCATATATTGTTTTAAATGAAGAATTTCATTTGATTGAATAGATAGCAAATGAAATAAAAGACTGATATATACATAATACATAGAACAATTAACAATCTATTTTATTTTATGAGAAAATATAGTTCAATTTTATTATGGTAATCTTGAATGTACCAAATAATGATTTTATCTTAACAAAGTAAATAAATTATTACAGAATGCTAAAGTCATTTATCTTTTTGCAATTTGTACAAGTGTTGCAATAAGGTTACATCTTTCTATAAGTTACAAAACAATAATATTTATCTTTTTCAATAAATTTTCAAAAATCGATCCCTCAACACGTCAATTAAAAACTATTTGTATTTATGTAACACCCCGCTCCTCAGAATATATAAACAGAGCATTAATAACTTCAAATATTTAATAATGATATCCATCAATTAATGAAGTACTAATTAATACAATTCTCCAAAAAAGTCAAAATAATCAAAATTTAAAATCAAATCAACCTAGATGGTTAAAGGCAACTCTCTCATCACACTAGCCATGAATCACCCCTACAAACCTGCTGGGAGAAAAAATACAGCATGAGCCAAATGCCCAATTCGGATATAGATATACAAAAGATATACATGATATACGAAATCAACTGAGACAAAATACTGAACAAAGCCTCAAGTGTAAATAACGACGAAAATATAATCTCCAAAGATCTGAAGGGAATATATATGAATCAACAGAATTAACGAAACAAACATAAGAGTAAAGAAATAATGAATTGAAGTAACTAACTCAATTAATTGAACTGAATAGGAACAAACAAAACTAATACAATGAAATAATAGGCTGAATCAAATGGTTGGCTGTTATTTCTTACCGATTGAGCTCAGAAATATACATTGCCATACAAGCAAGTCAAAATAATATCACACAAGCAAGTCAAAATAATGCCACACAGACAAATCACACATTGGATCGTGAATCCAAATGTATGAAAATCGGATAGATGTGTTTGGCACAACATCACCAATCTACATAACAGAAAATTAGGATTAACCCATACACCTCCTACAACAAAACATCAAATGGCCCACTTCCTCCAGAGCCCAAACGGAGATGACGTGGACTAATCACACCGCCATGAAAAATGTCATGCCTCTCATGCCAAGACAACATGCATGTGGTACCCCCCATGTGGTTATAGCTCAAGTATACCCTACGGTATATTTAGGAAAAATATCATGTCACAACACATGCGACATAATACCAATAAAAATAGATACCGTGTCACAACACATGTAATATAATACCAATAAAATAGATATTGTGTCATAACACATGCGACACAATATCCATAGAAATGGGGTTCTAATGTATATGTTGAACCATATCAAATAATAATGTACTCCAAAAGAAAGTAACAACATATATCGCTTTACAAATATCAAAATAAATATTAGACCTGATAACCTAATTTAAAGAGTACAAATACGAGCCCAGTGTATCAACTACAAAATAAAACTATTATAAGAATTTCACAAGAAAAAATTATGTGAAATAATAACAGAATTAGAAACAAGGAACAAAACGAACAAATCAAAAATTAAAGAGTATCGCTGAATGAGTACGGAATCTGTACCTGAAACAAGCAATATAATACCCAAAATATATTCTAATTATAACTCTTTAAATTCTCTTCATCCGATCATCTAATGAAAGAAATAATAATAATGCAATTATAAGTTACTTAATAACTATAGTTTATATTAACATGAAACTAATTTCCCCAATTACATTAATTTTACAATACAAACCCAAATTAAATTATAATTAATTTTCTAATCATTTTCCTTTTTATTTTACCAAATTTGTATCTTTAATATATAGGTATATATATATACACTTATATACGTGTGTATATATATATATATATATATATATATATATATATATATACACACACATACATATATACGTATATATATACGGTAAGGATCAAGAGCATTCTCCTTAAATAACATTCCTCCTTAAATAGCATTCTTTTATTAAAACTACATCATTTTTGGAGGGACGCGGTGGCATTTTTGTAAATATGCGGTGGCATTATATTTACAAAATGCCACCGCATCCCTCCAAAACGATGTAGTTTTAATAAAAGAATGTTATTTAAGGAGAACGCTATTTAAGGAAAATGCTCTTGATCTCGATCTGATATATATATATATATATATATATATATATATATATATATATATAGTCTGACAACTTATATACCAACTAGACTAATTATGTAACATCACCATTATCAAAATTTTCTAATAAAAGTAAGATCTGAAGTTATTGACAAACCTGTCCATTTTCTTCTCCTTTTTAAATCTCGATCACCTCCTTCTGGAATTACAGTTCAGTCATTTTTCCCTTTTTTTTTTCTTGCTTTCCAATTCCTATCGAGTAATGCTTGCTACTATCACATCAAACCGCTCACATACCGTTCACATATATTCACATATATCTTGGCATGGCCCACATGACTTGCTCTACACGTGGGCCATACCAATATGCATGTAAGTGTATGCGAGCAATATGTGAGCAGTTTTTATGTGATAGTAGACTTGTTGATTCCTATCAACTAATGCCCTCAATTTAGGTTTTATTTCTATATTATTATATCTTATTATTTCTCTTAATTTTAATATTACACATATAAATTAAATCCAATTAATTTTAAGGCCCAAATTAATGTCATCCCTAACTTATTTTAGACCATATAATTTAACTGACTAATTTAACCCAAACAAAAGAAAAACCCAAATAATATGTTTTAAAAATAGATAATTTTACTTATTTATTTTTACTGGGTATTAAATTACCTCCAACTTAAAAATGATTCTGTCCCCGGAATCAAAAGAAGAACAACTTCATGATTTTTTTTTTCCACAATTAAAACGTTAACAAATGTGATTCGATCTCTTCCTCATAACCCGCTCATGACAATCTAAATTTGCCTTCGTTTCTTCCTTCTTTAAAATTGTAGAGGACGAAAAAAACTGAAGAAACATATTTTGGACTCACTCAATTCAGACATCGGATGAATCATTTATGATTTTTCTAATGGACTGCAGTTTGCGGCGCGTATAAGTATTCTACTCAGAAATTCAACTAATCAGATTAGAATAGGATAAAAGTTACACCTTCACTCTTTAAATATAAATAGGAATCAATATATGAGTTACCAAAACCCTAATGGACTCCAAAATTTTAATTTAATCAATTATTTAATTATCTATTAAAAGAATTTAACTTTTCAAACGAAACAAAGAAGAAAAAAAATAGTAATTTACCTTTTCCAATTCAATTACACTTTTATAAAATAAAATCAATGAACAAAACTTAGGAAATATATTTTGCCTTTAACAAAGCAAAATAATTATACTAATTTATTTCTTCAAACCGTCGGAAAACAATTAACTAGAATTGAAGAACAAATTTATCATTTAAATGATAAATGTCAAGTTATTTCTAAACAGATAAATCTTCTTCTCCATCTCATTCACCTAGGTCTGGGCTTCTATAGGATCAGTGGTTCCCCTAAATTCTGGCGGTCCTCCAGCCTTAAAATCTTTGTAATTCGTCAATCTACTATCTGGTTGATTTCTAGCTGCTGGTGCTCTATTTTGCATAGCTTGAGATAACATGTCTACAAAATTATGCATTGGGTCTGCTTGACCTCCTTCATTATTTTTTCAGTTTCTGTTCCATCAGTTACATTTCTTTGTGTTCTCCTCTTCCTCTCCATTTTGGTGGCATTTTCTAATTAAACAAAATCTTAAATTATTACTTTGAGTTTCATTATATGCCATAACTTATTAGAATTTAAATTATAACACATAATTTAAACTCGAACAATCATATAATCAAAATGTTGGATTACAATTTAACTTAGTAGATTAATTCTCAAAACTTAATAAACCATTTGATTTTGATAATGCATTTATATTCATATATCAAATCTTAGTGTCATACACTTACATGCCTGACATATTTCTATAAATGCTAACTATCCCATTTAAACATAAAAAGATGGGATCTTCCAAAAGATATGTTATCTGTAATATATAGTATTATTTAATATATATATATATATATAATTTTATATATATATAACACAGAAATTATTAATAAATAATCCGAGTCATTTGAATTCACAAAGTCTCCTTAAAGCAAATTTATTCCCTCACAGGTGCTAAGGATTAATTGAATAATTGCTTCCCAAGATAAAACGGATTTCAATTCTTAATTAGTAGCACTACAAAATTAAGAATTCGTTGAACACAACTTTATGTTATATACCAAACTGTATGAATGATAATGATGCATGCATAAAGAAAAACAGAAAAAACTTACTGCACAATTAATTGCGAAGCGGAAATATAGTCGTAACGAGCGAGCGGAACTACTGCAGAGCGGATGGCGAAGCGGAAATGGTAAAAGGTATCTGCAAACGTGATTTTGCGGAAGGGAAGGAACGGAAAAATTCTAAACATAATTGGTTCTCACGTTTGTGTTCATTTTGGCCTTGAAACACCTCTTGGTTCCGTAAGTATATTAGAAATTGACCTTCAAAATTCTCACAGAAGTGGCCCCCTTCTTACTCACGTAGGTGACTTCTATCAAGAGTATCCTGCAATTCTGCACTTGAACGTATGTCAAGATATAAAAGTCATTAAAAGCATAACTTATCCTAATTCTCATGGCGGATGTGCCTTTGTCTCATTTTAGGAATGGTTAGGAGTAACTATCTCCTCGATTAACTTTCTTGAGTACTACATAGTTCGGTTTGCCCATTGAACCTAGATCTTGGGATCTCCGATCGGCTAGGTTGGGTTGCCACTATGATTTACTCTTATTTAAACATGTGAGGCTTTAAACCCATTCCCCTCGATGATTTTTCCATTTGCTCTCTTGTTAAACCATTCGTAAGCAGATCCGTAATATTATCTTTTGACTTTACATAGTCAATTGAGATAATTTCATTTGAGAGCAATTTTCTAACGGTATTATGTCTTCGTCGTATATGACGTGACTTACCGTTATATTAATGACTCTGTGCTCTTCCAATCGCTGATTGACTATCACAGTGTATACATATAGCTGGCACAGGTCTTGACCAATTTGGAATATCCTCTAAGAAATTACGAAGCTACTCAGCTTCTTCTCCAGCTTTGTCTAACGCAATGAATTCTGATTCCATTGTAGACCTTGCAATACACGTTTGCTTTGAGAATTTCCAAGATACCGCTGCACCTCCAAGGGTAAAGACATATCCACTTGTGGATTTCGAGTCTTTATTATCAGATATCCAATTAGCATCACTATATCCTTCTAATACTGCTGGATATCTTGTATAATGCAGTCCATATTTTTGAGTATGTTTTAAATATCCTAAAACTCTCAAAATTATTTTCCTGTGATCTTTACCTGGATTACTCGTATACCTACTTAGCTTAGTTACCGAATAAGCTATATCTGGTCTAGTACAGTTCATGACATATATTAAATTGCCTATTATACGAGAATATTCTAGTTGAGATATACTATCACCTTTATTTTTAGCTAGATGAAGATTTATATCAACTGGGGTCTTATTTAGAATTATATTATACTTGTTAAATTTTTTAAGTATTTTTTCAATGTAATGAGTTTGAGATAATATAATTCCATCAGATGTTCTAGAAATCTTGATTCTTAATATTATATCTGCAACCCCCAAGTCTTTCATATCAAATCTATTTGACAACATACGTTTTGTTGAGTTCATAACTTCATTGTTGCTACCTATGATTAATATATCATCCACATAAAGACAAACAATGACATATTCTTTTTGAGTACTTTTGACATAAACACATTTGTCACACTCATTGATTTTAAATCCATTTGATAACATAACATTATCAAATTTCTCATGCCATTGTTTTGGTGCTTGTTTCAATCCATACAAGGATTTAACAAGTTTGCATACTTTCCTCTCTTGTCCAGGAGCTATAAAACCTTCAGGTTGTTCCATATATATTTCTTCATCTAATTCACCATTTAAGAATGCAGTCTTTACATCCATTTGATGTATTTCAAGTCTATTTAAAGATGTTATTGCTATTAGCATTCGAATAGATGTAATTCTTGTAACAGGTGAATAAGTGTCGAAATAATCCAATCCTTCCTTTTGTCTATAACCTTTAACAACAAGCCTTGATTTATATTTATTAATTGAACCATCAGCTTTCATCTTCTTTTTGAAGATCCATTTATACCCTAAGGGTTTAGAACCAGGTGGAAGGTTCACCAATTCCCATGTATGATTTTGCATAATGGACTCAATTTCACTATTAATTGCTTCTTTCCAATGAGAAGCATCTGGAGAGGAAACTGCTTCCTTGTACGTTAGAGGATCGTTTTCTAACAAAAATGTTAGAAAATCCGGACCAAAATACGTTGAAGTCCTTGCCCTTTTACTACGTCTAGGTTCATCCAATACAAACTCTTTGTCTATATTTTCAGGATTATTACTAGTAGCATCCAAAGGTCTTTTGTTTGAATTTGAATCTTTATTTCCATTATATGAAAAAATATTCTCAAAGAATGATGCATCTCTTGATTCAATAAATGTATTAACATGAATATCATTAATTTCAGATTTATGAACAAGAAAGCGATAAGCACTGCTGTTATTTGCATAACCAATGAAAACACAGTCAATTGTTTTTGGTCCTATCTTAACCTTTTTAGGTTTAGGAACCATCACTTTTGCTAGACACCCCCACACTCTTAAGTATTTATAGCAAGGTCTATGACCTTTCCATAATTCATAAGGTGTTTTATGAGTTTTCTTATGAGGCACTTTATTAAGAATATAATTGGCAGAAAGCAAAGCTTCCCCCCCACAAATTTTGGGGTGCTCCAGAACTGTTTAACATAGCATTCAACATTTCTTTCAATGTTCGGTTCTTGCTTTCAGCAATACCGTTAGATTGAGGTGAATAAGGAGCAGTAGTTTGGTGAATAATACCATGAGTAGAGCATATCTCTTCAAATGGTGATTCACATTCACCACCTCTATCGCTTCTTATTACTTTAATCTTTTTTGCTAAGTTAATTTTCAACTTCATTTTTATAAAGTTGAAACTTTTCTACAGCCTCATCTTTGCTTCTTAGCAAATATACATAACAATATCTTGTGCAATCATCAATAAAGGTTATGAAATATTTTTTACCACCTCTAGTTTGCACAAACTTTAAGTCACATATATCGGTGTGAATTAAATCTAGAGGTTCAGTTTTCCTTTCAACAAAATGAAAGGGTAATCTTGTCATTTTTGATTCCACACAAATTTCACATTTATGTTTTTGATTAATATCAAATTTAGGTAAGAATTCTAAATTAATTAATCTACGCAAAGTATTATAATTAACATGTCCTAATCTAACATGCCATATATTTGAGAATCTTGAGTATTAATATATTAACATGCAAAAAGCTATGTATGCATATATATATATATATATATATATATATATATATAAACAATAATTACAGGTTTACATGCAATCATTTTGCATAATATACTAAACATAAATGATAACGAGAATATAATATATGCAACAAAAATTAATGACTAAATCCAAATAGGAAAAGTAATGAATACTTACTAACATAATAGTATAATGGTATAACATAACTTAGTAAAAATTTGATAACATGCAATGATGCAATCATTTTGCGAATACATACTAACATAATAGTATATATATATATATATATATATATATATATATTTAACATTTTGCATCATTCGTTTAGCATGTACTATAATAATAGTATAATAACATAATTGTACTATAATAATATATATTATATAATTTTGCATGCACCATGCATATTATACCTTACCGCACTCATATATTATATATTATTATATTACCGATATATATATATATATAATAAAGATCTTAATATAAATATATAATATTGCATTATACTAACTTATACTAACTTGCGAAACATAACATTATACTAACTTGATATAATATATTATATGCCTTTCTTGTAGTACTAACAATATACTATTTTTTATACTAACAGAAAATTATACTTGTGACGCCCCCAAAATAGGTATACAACACCTATTTTGAGTCGCTAAATACATGGTACAGAAAGCAAACTACAACTTCAATAATACAATTATCGTGCAAAATACGACAACACATACTATGAGTTTAAATACAAATATTGTCTTCTAGACAATATCCACACTCAAATAAGTCCTCATTACAATTATTCAAACACTATTTTATAGAAATAGTGAGAACTGCTAAAACATCTTTCTAGAACCATCACTCCGTACCCCGACTAGTTCTTGCTATGTTCTCACCTCCTGAGAAAAATGGAACAAAAAGGAAAAGGGTGAGCTCAACTAGCCCAGTAAGAATATTATGACTAAGATAATATACAACAAATTATTGTTAGTCTTCAACAGGGAAAAATCTGATAAAATATAATAGACAACAAGTTTTAGATCAACAACTGCGGTGAAGCAAAGAATCCATTAGAAGAGTCAAGTAGAGAATGAGTTCTACTATCTTCTAAGATTTAAAAGTCCATCATCAATATTTATCCTCAGTAACAACAATCAATATACATCTTTAATCAAATATTCATCTTTGCACTTCTGAGCCAAAGATATTCATTTATATCACCGGTTAGTCATATTCATCTCAACACTGTTCATCTTTTGCACTACGGGCCAAAGATATTCATCGATTAATCATTTATCTTTTGCACTACGGGCCAAAGATATTTAGTAATATCATCATTTAGGATGAGGATGATGAAAAATATTTTAAAAAAATGAATCCAGTGAGATAGAAGGACAAATAGTAGGGATTCGTATAACAGTTTATCCAAGATCAATAATACTCCATAATAACCAATTTTGAAGTAAAATTCAAGAATGATCAAAACATGGATACAATCAAAGCTAGTATCCAGAATAAATATTTTGGACAAAAAGAAAAAATTTCATTTTTAAATTGAATAGTCTTAGTATTTGTAAATAGTCTCAGTATCGTGAATAGTCTTAGTATCGTGAATAGTAACCCCGACACAAAAAGTTCCAAATTTGATAAAAATTCAGATCAAAACTTCGGTATAATGATATTGAAGAAATAATATCATATATGAAGAAAATAACATCCTTTACCTCAAAATAACCGTACTTCTGACTGAATTTTGGATATAGTGCTGACAGAAACTTGTACTAAAAAATAGAAACTCACAAAGTATCTAAATACTCACAAAATACGCTCGATAATATAGAGAGAGAAAGAGAGAAAGCTTATGTTTCTGGTGTGATTTTCAATTCTAACTTAGACCTCTATTTATAAGAAAATGTTAGCAGACTTGACCTGCAACCTGATGACTTTACCTGCTACTATTTCCACCCACCACATTTGAAATAAAATTCAGCACATTTCTTCACTAACCACAAGTGTGGCCCACTTAATTCTAGAATTTTCTACCAAAATGCTAAATTCAGATACTTCAACAATTTCTGAACCAGTCACCTCTTAAAATTCATAACAAATCATACGTTCATTTTTAACGGTTCAAAATTTGTGGACATATACTCAACTTATATATGTATAACATATCCAAAAATTACAACGATCCAACGGTCGGATTAAAAATTATAACTCACATGATATATCTCAAAATTACTGATTTAATTTTTAATACCTCCATTCCGACAAAAATACTGATAAAACACCTCAACATTAACTCCTTCATTTTTAACCACAATAAATATATCCAACATTTATATCCACATAAAATAAATATTTCCTTATCATATGAATCAATAATTAATTATTCACAAATAATATTACGAGAATCACATTTATAATGACCGGTAGTTTCCGAGAAAGAGGGGCTTTCGATAAGAATTTCTCCTTCTTGGCGCCTTAATTAGGTGATCAAACCTCTCCTTGATGTAACTTTCTAGACATTGCCAATAATGCTATCTAATAATATTATTCAAATAATATGAATTATTGATCGATAATGGGAAATCTTGTCGCGATGACAATTATTGAAACAACAATAATATAAAATATCAACGCACAATTATTGAATCAATAAAATAAAATATTGAGCGATAAATCATCGTAACAATTATTGAGTAGTGCCTTCTTACGTAAGGATCAATAATTCATCAATCTTTGTGCATCCACGCGTATTCTTGTATTTTAACCACGGGTATCCCAACGATGTTAATTCAGTAACAACTACTGTAGTTATTTATAAAAACTCAAACTTGTCGTTTTCTTCATCCGATAATTATTTTGTTATGGGGCCCACAATGATCAAGGCTGGTAAATCATTTAATATTCCCCGAATACAAGAATATTCCACGACCAAATGAATATTCCCCGACAACAATGATTATTTTATAACCTGTGACGCCCCCAAAATAGGTCCATTCCATCCAACTCATTCTGAGTCGCCAAATACATGGTACAGAAACAACTACAACTTTATTAATACAATTGTCGTGCAAGATACGACAACACATAAACTATGAGTTTAAATACAAATATAGACCAACTGTGACTCATGTCCCAACCGTGGACAACACCTCATAATGACACCTTACATAAAGGTATAGTCGAAAACTGTTTTAGAAATTAGAATCTTTGGGAAGTGCTCAAGGAAACCTTCGTACATGGGAGGCCATGCGTTTAAGTTATGATAGATATCATATGGCCACAAAATTATCCTTGGTTGACCCAATAGACCCCAAAGAAAAATGAGAAGATTACTATCATATTCTTCCCAATGGTGAGTCTTCTCTTGACATATCATTATCTCCACTGTCTCTAATTGGGAATTATACTCCAAACAAATACCAAGATTATATAGGTAGTGCTTGTAAATATACTCAGCAAGTGGATGAGCACAACCCTATCTTATGATGACACGAGGTTGTATGTCATTAGACATCTTGTATGATAGTGGCAAAACACCCTTCCAAGTTAAGTTCACCTCACCCTCAACAGCTATAGACCACCGTTCTATTCCCCTGTTATCCCCCGCTCGACCCAGCTACACTCGTATTACCTAAAAGGAATTATGAAGTAAAAGGGTGATCACAACTAGCTCAGTAAAGAATATTATGACTAAAGATAAATAAATTATCAATAGTCTTCATCAGTAATAAATCAAAGATTTAGAACATATGGTAGATGATAAAACTTTTCAACCATAATTGCAGCGAAACGAGCAATCCATTAGAAGAGTCAAATAGACCATAAAATCTATTATCGTCTCCATGTTAAAATTCCATCAACAATGTTTTATCCCTGTAACATTAATCAACAATTCCTGTCCACAATCACATGAATAACTCATAATCGTAATTGTAGTTCTAAATTCCTCTTCTCATATAGGACAAAGATAATTTTCATCATCTGTCTTTACCTGAAACATCAAAGATCATGGTTATACCAAATCACAGTTCCTTTTCATAATCATAATAATAAATTCATCTTTGCACTACGGGCCAAAGATGTAAGACCCCAACTTATTATTAATGAAATTTAATTTTCTCTATTTATTATTTTGAAATAGTAAGGGTTGATGTGATTAATGTGGATAGTTAGGGGTAAAATACGCAAATATTTCAAAATAAGCAAGTGGTTATAAAATATTCATTGTTGTCGGGGAATATTCGTTTGGTCGTGGAATATTAAATCTTTGTCGGGAATATTAAATGCGACGGTAGCCATGTATATGCCCCATGCTTGAGCGATTGGATGAAGAAAGCGATAAATATAAGTTGGTTAAAAATAACAGGCGTAGTTATTCTGATTATCTTGTTAAAATACTAAATGGTTAAAACACGATAGCACTGCGGTATTGCACCAATTATTGATTCTTACGTGAAGAAGGCACTACTTCAATAATGGTTACGATAATTACTGTTCGATATTTATTGAGTTAATAATTATTGCGTTGATATTTTATATTCTTTGTTGTTTGATAATTGTCATTACACAAGATTTTTCATTATCGAAAGCAATAATTCATATTATCTGAATAATATTATTAGATAACATTATTGGCAATGTCTAGAAAGTTACATACAAGGAGAGGTTTGGTCACCTAATTGCTTGCGCGAAGATGAAGAAATTCTTATTGGAAAGCCTCCTGCTCTGAGGAAGCGCACAGTTGTCGATATTGTGATTACATAATATTATTTGTGAATAATTAATTATTGATTCATATGATGAGGAAAATTTATTTTATGTGGATATAGATGGAGAAAATTTTTAATGTGACAATTGTTGAAAATTGAAATTTTATCTTTTTCGATAAAATAATTCATTTAAATATATTATTATATTTTAATAATATAATAATGATGATATTTTACAACGAATGTGGGATATATGAGTATACGAGGAGGAAGAGTATTTTTGTTGCAATAAATGTTTAAAACATGTTAAACATGTCGGTGGACCCCATTTATTGACTGAAATTTGATTATAGCCTGTAAAATTGCCCGTTTGTGGATTTCGATCAATTTCTATTTGGAATTTGGAAAAACTTTCTTCTGCAAAGTTGTAGAGAATTGAATTTCCTATAAAAACTCGCGAGATTCAAATTTTCTGATGAAAGGGCTATTTATTATGAATTATTAAAGTTCCAAAGCTCCGAAATAATTGATTTTTGGAAGTTTAAAATATTTAAAATTAGAAAAACGTTTTTTCTTACTTTTTCTAGAATGTGGCATGTGTTTGATGGCTGAAATCAGATTCTAGGCATGTGTAGGAAATTTATATAATTATATTATTAATTTATTAAATTTTACGCTTTGTGTTCTCGAAGCGATTTCCTATAAATAGGTGTCTTGGGTTAGAATTGAAAATCACACCGAAACTGAAGTTTTCTCTCTATATTATCGAGTTTATTCTTGTGAGTATTTTGAGTATACTTTGAGTATTGTTAGGCGGTCTGAAGTTCCTTCAACCTTATATCCAGGTATTCCAAATTAAAAGTTAATCTTTCGAGGTAAGGGATGTTATTTTTTTCTCAAATGATATTATTTCTTCAATATCATTATCTTTGAAATATTGGTTGGAACTTTTATCAAATTTTGAACTTTTTCATGCTTGAGAGTTACTATTCATGAGTTCTTATTCACGATTACTATTCATGAGTTACTATTCACGATTTACTATTCACGTCTTACTATTCATGAAGCGTGAAGATGTTTTTTTTGGGAAATTTCTATCTTTTGGTGGAGTTATTATTCACGTGTATCTGCCTTATTCACCGAAAAATAAAATTTCTTCTTTTTGTCCAAAATATCTATTCTGGATACTAGCTTTGATTGTATCCATGTTTTGATCATTCTTGAATTTTACACCACTATGATTATTTTTGAGGTATTTTTGAACATGGATAAAACAAAGTACGAATCCTTAATCCTTAATCCTTGTCATTTTGTTTCACTGGATTCGTTTCTTTAAAAATATTTGTCATCATCCTCGGTCTTAAATGATGATATTATTGAATATCTTTGGCACATGTCAAAGATGAATGATTTCTGAAGAATATCTTTGGTAGTAGTGCAAAGATGAGCAGTGTTTAGATGAACATGACCAACTCGATGAATATCTTTGGCTTGTAGTGCAAAGATGAATATTTGATTCGGATGTATATTGATTGATGTTACGAGGATAAAAGATGAGACGATGAACTTTTAAATTCATACATAGAAGATAGTAGTTTGCACTCTCTACTTAACTCTTCTAATGAATTATTATTTCATTGCGAATATTGATTTAAAATTTGTTGTCTATTGTATTCTATTAGATTTTTCCTGTTGAAGACTAACGGTAATTTGTTGTATATTATCTTAGTCATAATATTCTTTCTTGGGCTAGTTGAGCTCACCCTTTTTCTTTTTGTTCCATTTTTCTTCTCGGGAGGCGAGAATATAGCAAGTGCAGTAGCCTGGTATGGAATGAAGGTTTTAGAAAGGATTGTTTAGTAGTCCTCACCATTTTGTAAAATAATGTATCAATAAATGTGATGAGGATTTATTTGAGTATAGATATTGTCAGAAGATAATATTTGTATTCAAACTCACAGTTTTCTTGTTGTAATAATAAAGTTGTAGTTATTTCTGTACCATGTATTGACAACTCAGAATAGGTGATGTATACCTATTTTGGGGGCGTCACAAAAGATATTCATCAACAGACCATCTTTGCACTACATGCCAAAGATATTCATCAAAAATCATTCATCTTTTACTCTACGGGCCAAAGATATTCATCAATAAGTCATCTTTTAGAAGATTTTCATATCTCAAAGAAATATATAATCATTTCAGAATTTATATAAACAATAATTATAACCATGTTGATCAATTCACCTTTGCACTTAAGCTAAAGATATTCAATTATAAATTCAATGGGCATGATCATACCAGTCACAATTCAACTTTTCACTATTGGCCAAAGAGAACCCTAGTCATGATCATACCAATAATCTACCCATTTTTACACTCCAGTGAAATAGAATTTCAACATCAGGGTTATAAAAATGTTATATATGATAATAAAATCAATATAATCAATATATAGTTTTAATCTCCAAAGTAATATTCATAAATCAACTATAATTTGGTTAGAAAAAGAAACCAATTTTGTAGTGAATAGTACTCGTGAATAGTAACCCGTGAATAGTAACTCATAAATAGTAACTCATGAATAGTAACTCGTCGTTAATAGTAACTCATGAATAGTAAATCATGAATAGTAACTCATGAATAGTAACTCGTGAATAGTAAGTAACTCATGAATAGTAACCCTGACATGAAAAAGTTCTAAATTTGATAAAAATTTCCAACCAACATTTTGGCATAATGATATTGAAGAAAATATCATTTTAAGAAGAATATAACACCCCTTACTATCCCTTACAATCCCTTACTGATCCTTAACTCAAAACAGCAGTACTACTAACTGGAATAACACTAAACGAACTTGCACCGTATAGCAAACACTCACAGTACTAGAATACTCACAAAATACGCTCGATATTATAGAGAGAGAAATAGAGAGAAAACTTCAGTTTCTGGTGTGATTTTCAATTCTAACCTAAGCACCCTATTTATAGGAAAATTCTTAGAATACCAAAGCAGAAAATTTAATAAAATAATAATATATATTATAAATTCTCTACGCACACTTAGCATCCGAAATCAGCCACCTAATCACATGTTAAATGAGTCCCAACAATGTAAAAAACAGTTTTATTAATATAATTATTTAAAACTTCCAAAAATAAACGAATAGCTTTATGATTAGATATGACAGTGATTGATTTTAATGGTTTAGTTGCTTGAATTCGTTCAACAGGTTGGTTAGGAATATGAAAACTAACAACCTTACGAAAACAATCAATTTTGGCATGATGAGTAGTTAACCAATCAATCCCTAAAATCACATCAAAAGCAAGTATCTTTAAAGAGATAAGGTCAACAGGTAAGGTGATGGTGCCAACTTAAATCAAACAAGATTTATAAGCGATTGGATGTGATGAAAGTTTCTCTAACTGAGAGTTTCCACGGATAGGTCAAAGTCTAATTTCTCCTGAGTCAAGTTTAAGCGTTGAGCACAAGCGGAGAGATAAATGAATGGGTATGCACCGGTATCAAGTAAGGTATAAACTTGCAAGAATTTATAAATAGCTTACCGTGATCACCTCGTTTGGGTTCCTCGCATTTTGACCAATCACAACAAACGCTCTTCCGAGGAACCGTTGACTTTGAATTTTACGGGGATGATCTTTTGAGTCACCGTCCCCATTGAACTAGGTTTATTCTACTGCATACATCTCGAAGCGATATGTCCTTCCTTTCCACAATTATAGCATACCTTGAATCGTTGTGGGCGGTTTGGTGATATGTCCCTCTTTTCGCATTTATAGCATATAATGGGGGTCGTTCTTCTCCCCTTAGAACCGATTCTTTGCCAAGACTGTCGTCTTCACATAGTCGTTGTTAAATCTCCTCTTTTAAAATCTCCTCTGACTCGCTTCTTCTATTTTCATGGCCATGATTACCACCAGTGGTTACCATTTTTGTCCGTCTGTTTCTTTCTCCATTTGGTTATCGTTTATTACATTGTTCTGCTATCTACGGTATGATCCTCGGTTATGGTCCCTCGGTTGAACATACTCGTTATCTCGCTTTCTAACAATTGAGCCACATTAACAACATCTGAATAGAGAAAATTTATGAGAAATGAGATATTGTCGTATCTTAGGGTTTCAAACCTCTCGAAAACATCCGTGTCATACGTTCCTCATTTTCCACCAAATGAGGTGCAAACACGGATAACTCGCAAACTTTGCCTCGTCTTTGAGACACCGTCATGTTGTTTTGTTCTAATCGATGAACTCCACTTCCTTCATATAGCGAACACTTTCGGAAAGTATTTGTCATTAGATAGTTTCAAACGTCTCCCAAGACATCTTTGAGTGCGGTTGGATGGAGTGCGCTTCACGAGACTCCACCGATGATATCTGCCTCGCCATTTTGGAACATAAAGGTGGCGAATGGAACCTTCTGTTCTCCGTGCATCCCAAGACATCGAATATCTTGGTAATTTGCTTGACCCATGTTTCCGCCATGATCGGATCGGCTTTCTCTTAAATTCGTGGTCCCAACTCTTTGAATCTGCTTGCATTGTGACAACCCGTGAATTGCTATCATTTCCTCCTCAGTATTTTGAACACGAGTCTCCTCGTCGATTTTTGCATGAATCAGTAAAAAGCTTCTAAACATCCCTCGTTCATCATCTACTCAAGGTGTTATTCACGGGAGGAACATTGCCACTGTTGTTGCGTTCTCCTCGTTAGTGAGTACAGTGTCTCTACTGTCTCATTTCCATTGTTAATATTCTCGATCGACATTCTCAAATATTGTCATAAAAACAAGGGTTAATTAAGAAATCAATATATCACATAATATCCCTATATCTTGACCAACTAACAAATAAGCTTAGGTAGGACACACTAGCGAAGGATTTACTCGTCTCTCCCTCCTAGTTCTATTCCAGATCTCATGCGGAGATCATATCCTAAGCTACGATACCAACCGTGGCGCCCCCAAAATA
Source organism: Panax quinquefolius (assembly GCA_020205615.1). Taxonomy (NCBI): domain Eukaryota; kingdom Viridiplantae; phylum Streptophyta; class Magnoliopsida; order Apiales; family Araliaceae; genus Panax; species Panax quinquefolius. Next base: position 4,090,863 of record CM035167.1, on the reverse strand, counting down.
GGTATACATCACCCATTACGAGTTGTCAATACATGAGTGCGAAACAACTACAACTTTATTATTACAACATATAAGCTGTGAGTTTAAATATAGATATTGCCATCTGTACAATATCCACACACAAATAAATCCCCATCATAATTATTGATCGTTATTTTACAAAATGGTGAGGACTACTAAACAACTCTCTCTAGAACCTTCATTCCATACCCCGACTAAGTACTACTACATTCATTCTAGCCTCTGAGAAGAAAATGGAACAACAAGGAAAAGGGTGAGCTCAACTAGCCCATAAAAGAATATTATGACTAAGATAATATACAACAAATTATCGTTAGTCTTCAACAGGGAAAAATCTAATAGAATACAATAAACAACAAGTTTTAAATCAATATTCATGAATGAAATAATAATTCATTAGAAGAGTTAAGTAGAGAATGCAAACTACTATCTTCATGTATGAATTTAAAAGTTCATCGTCTATCTTTTATCCTGTAACATCAATCAATATACATCCGGAATCAAATATTCATATTTGCACTACAGCCAAAGATATTCATCGATTGGTCATGTTCATCTAAACACTGCTCATCTTTGCACTCTACGGCCAAAGATATTCATCGAAATCATTCATCTTTGCACTACGGGCCAAAGATATTCAATAATATCATCATTTAAGGCGGAGGATGATGAAACATATTTTTAAAAAACGAATCCAAAGAATCAAAATAGACAAGGATTAAGGATTAAGGATTAGTACTTTGTTTTATCCATGTCCAAAAATACCTCAAAAATAATCATAGTGGTGTAAAATTCAAGAATGATCAAAACATGGATATAATTAAAGCTAGTATCCACAATAGATATTTTGGGACGAAAAGGAAAATTTTCATTTTTCGATGAATAGTCTTAGTATTAAATGAATAATGTATGCATTATCGTGAATAGTCTTAGTATCGTGAAACGATAATTACGACACCAAAAGTTCTAAATTTGATAAAAACTTCAGATCAATATTTTAGCATAATGATATTGAAGAAATAATATCATTCTGAAAAAAAATATCCACTTACCTCACAAAGACAATTATTTCATTGAAAACAGGATATAGGGTATGACTTGAACTTGCACCGTATAGCAATACTTAAAATATACTCAAAATACTCACAAGAATACGCTCGATAATATAGAGAGAGAAAACTTCAGTTTCTGGTGTGATTTTCAATTCTAACCTAAGCACCCTATTTATAGGAAAATGCTTAGAACACCAAAGTAAAAAATTAATTAAAATATTAATATATATATATATATATATATATAATCTTCACGCACACCTTTGAATCTGAAATTCAGTAATTGAATACATGCCTCACACATGCAAAAAAATGTTTTTTGTAAAAAAAATATTTAAAACTTCAAAAATTAATTATTTTGGAGCTTTAGAACTTCAATAATTAATAATAAATAGCACTTTGTCAGAAAATTCGAATCTCGGGAATTTTTATAGGAAATTCAATTCTCTACAACTTTGCGGAAGAAAGTTTTTCCAAATTCCAAATAGAAATTGGCCAAAAATCCTGAAACGGGCGATTTTACGGTATAATCAAATTTCATCAATAAATGGGGTCCATAGACATGTTTAACATGTTTTAAACATTTATTGCAACAAAAATACTCTTCCTCCTCGTATACTCATATATACCACATTAGATTGTAAAAATATCACCATTATTATATTATTAAAATATAATAATATATTTAAATGAATTATTTTATCGGAAAAATAAAATTTCAATTTTCAACAATTGTCACATTAAAAATTTTCTCCATCTATATCCACATAAAATCAATATTTTCCTCATCATATGAATCAATAATTAATTATTCACAAATAATATTACGGAATCACAATATTGACAACGAATAGGTTCAGGAAAGAGGGGCTTTCGATAAGAATTTCTCCTTCTTGGCGCCGCAATTAGGTGACCAAACCTCTCCTTAGATGAGAACTTTCTGGGATGATTGCCAATAATGTTATCTAATAATATTATTCAGATAATATGAATTATTGCCGATAATGAAAAATCTTGTGTAATGACAATTATTGAAACAACGAAGAATATAAAATATCAACACAAAGAATTATTAAATCAATAAAATCTTTGAACAATAATTCAGTAACCATTATTGAGTAGTGCCTTCTTACGTAAGAATCAATAATTGGTGCAATACTGGTAATGCTTCAATGTGTTTTAACCACTCGAGTATTTTAACGATATTAATTGGTAACAACTACGCAGTTATTTTTAAACAACTTATATTTGTCGTTTTCTTCATCCAATCGCTTTCCGTTATGGGGCCCACAAAAGATCGCTACTGGCAAATAAATCACGAATATTCCACGACCAAACGAATATTCCCAAACAACAATGAATATTTTATAACCACTTGCTAATTTTGAAATATTTATGATATTTTACCCATAACTATCCACATTAATCAAATCAACCCTTACTATTTCAAAATAATAAATAGAAAATTAAATTTCATTAATAATAAGTTGGGGTCTTACAACATCCCTCCTTATGAAATTTAAGTCCTCGAAATTGACGTCACGTGCACAGTGTTTTTGAAAAGGTGAGGATACCTCGCTTTCATTTCCGTTTCAAATTCGGTCATTTCCTCTATAGCATGATTCCTCCACAAAACTTTAACTTGTGGTATGACCTTTCTTGGCGTAGGACATGCTCCTTCCTCTCCAAGATCTTGACAAGTACCTCCTCATCGTTAAGTCTTGGCTATCTCGTCCGGTTCTAACTCTATAACGTGATTCCTGTCTTTCACATATTCTGAAATACGAGATATATGAAACACATTATGAACACGAGACATACTCGGAGGTAACGCGAGTCTATAGGCTACATTTCCTACTCGGTCAAGAATTTGAAATGGACCAATAAATCGTGGATTGAGCTTTCCTCTCTTCCCAAATCTTGTAACTCCCTTCCATGGAGCAACTTCGCAACAATACATGATCCCCATACTAAATTCCACGTCCTTTCGATGAAGATCTGCATAACTCTTTTGTCGATCTTGTGCTTGCTTGTATCGTTGTCGAATCATTTGGATCTTTTCCATAGTCATATGCGTACTTCAACTTCGGGTCCCAACAATGTTGCTTCACCCACCTCGTCCTAACATCTTTGGAGAGCGACATTTTTCGTCCATATAATGCTTGAATGGAGCCACACCTATACTTGCACGATAAGCTTGTTGTTGTAGAAGAATTCCACCAATGGTAAATACTTATCCCAACTGCCCTTGAAGTCTAGGACACAGAGTCTTAATAGATCTTCAAGAGTTTGAATAGTCCTCTCTGATTGTCCCTCCGTTTGAGGATGGTATGCCGAACTGAATCGTAAATCCGTGCCCATAGCTTTTTGCAAGCTAAACGAAAATCTTGAAGTGAATCTTGGGTCACGATCCGAAACTATGGATACAGGAATGCCATGCAACCTCACAATCTCATTCACGTACATACTAGCAAGACGTTCAAGGGAATAAGTCTCCCGTATCGGCAAGAAATGAGCAGACTTAGTTAATCTATCAACAATAACCCAAATAGCATTGATGCCTTGAGAAACCGTAGGAAGACCCATAACGAAATCCATGGTAATGTGTTCCCACTTCCATTTCGGAATCTCAAGTGGTTGCAATGGACCCTTAGGTACTAGATGCTCTGCCTTTACACGTTGACAAGTTAAACACATTGAGATAAACTTTGCAATCTCTCTCTTCATATTGTTCCACCAAAATGTATGTCGAAGATCACGATACATTTTAGTACTTCGAGATGGATTGCAAATGGTGTATTGTGTGCCTCCATCATAATCTTGTACTTCAAATCGAGTCGTTAGGAACACAAAGTCTAGAGTGGACTCAAAGTATTCCTTCTTCATCAATTCTCGCTTAGGAATAGCTCCTTCTTGTACTTTCTTCTTCTTCATACGCATCACTTTCACGGGTCGGTGGCTTGAGCAACCTTAACTTTTCTATTAAAGTTGGCTCTGTCGCGTATACTTGACATCATCGCACTCATTCCTGCATATGATCTTCTACTCAACGCGTACCATTTACCACGTTCGCTTTTCCATGATGGTATTGAATAGTGTGGTCGTAGTCTTTCAATAGCTCGAGCCAACGTCATTGCCAGATGTTTTGAGTTCTTTTGAGTGAAGAAATATTTAAGGCTTTTATGGTCTAAATATATCTCCACTTTCTCCCCATATAGATAATGCCTCCATATCTTTAAGCGCAACTTATTGCCGCTGACTCTAGATCATGAGTAGGATAATTCCTCTCATATTCTTTAAGTTGTCGCGAGGCATAGGCTATGACTTTCCCACGTTGCATGAGAACACATCCTAACCCTTTGCACGAAGCATCGTTGTAGATAACAAATCCATCCGAACAGGATGGTATTGTTAGAAACAGTCTTAAAATAAGTCTCCTCTTAAGCTCTTGGAAACTCTTCTCGCGTTCTTCGCTCCCAAGCGAATTTTGTATCCTTCCGAGTTAGGCGGGTTAATGGAGTAGCGATTAGAAAACCCTTCCACGAATCTCAGATAATAACCAAACTAAGCCCAAAAAGCTACGTACTTGATCCACCGACTTGGTTGCTCCCAACTTTGTATTGCTTCAATCTTGGCCGGATCAACGGATACTCCATGTTTGACACCACGTGCCCAAGGAATGCTACTTCCTCAAGCGAACTCGCATTTCTTCAATTTGGCATATAGTTGGTTTTCACGAAGCCTTTGGAGTACCGACTTCAAATGGTGCTCATGATCTTCACGACTTTTGAAATATATGAGGATGTCATCAATAAAGACAACAACGAATTGATCCATATATTCCTTGAATACTCGATTCATCATATCTATGGAAGCCGCAGGAGCATTAGTCAATCCGAAAGACATGACTAAGAATTTATAATGCCCGTCTGGGAGTTCTAAAGCGGTCTTTGGAATATCCTCGATTCTAATCTTTAGTCGATGATATCCGAATCGAAGATCGATCTTTGAAAAAATTGTGCCCCTTACAGTTGGTCAAACAAGTCATCAATACGAGGTAGAGGATACCTATTCTTGATGGTGACATGGTTCAATTCCCATAGTCAATACAAAAGTCGCATACTCCGCCTCTTTCTTCTTTTACGAATAAAGCAGGGAGCACCCTAAGGAGATGTCTTAGGGCCAGATGAAACCGATGTCCAACAATTCCTGTAGTTGGACCTTTAACTCCCGAAGTTCAATAGGAGCCATTCGATATGGGGTTTTAGAAATGGGCTTTGTACCAGTTCAAGATCAATAAAGAATTCAACTTCACGTTACGGGGGTGGTAGGGAAGTTCTTGAAATCGTCGGAAAGTCGATAACAACAGAATATTATTCAAATTTGGCGTGTCTTTATTCAAATCCATAACATGGGCTAAGAAAGCTTGACATCCATTTTTCAATAAGCGAATAGCTTTATGATTAGATATGACGGTGATTGATTTTAATGGTTTAGTTGCTTGAATTAAATACAACGAGGTTGGTTAGGAATATGAAAACTAACAACCTTACGAAAACAATCAATTTTGGCATGATGAGTAGTTAACCAATCAATCCCTAAAATCACATCAAAAGCAAGTATCTTTAAAGAGATAAGGTCAACGGTAAGGTGATGGTGCCAACTTGAATCAAACAAGATTTATAAGCGATGGATGTGATGAAAGTTTCTCTAACGGAGTTTTCACCGATAGGTCAAAGTCTAATTTCTCCTGAGTCGAGTTTAAGCGTTGAGCACAAGTAGGAGAGATAAATGAATGGGTAACACCGTATCAAGTAAGGTATAAACTTCGCAAGAATTTATAAATAGCTTACCCGTGATCACCTCGTTTGGGTTCCTCGCATTTTGACCAATCACAACAAACGCTCTTCCGAACCGTTGACTTTGACTTTTCTCGGGATGATCTTTTGAGTCACCGTCCCCATGAACTAGGTTTCGCTCTGGCATAATCTCGGCGATATGTCTTTCCTTTCTACAATTATAGCATACCTTGAGCTGTTGTGGGCGCTTTGGTGATATATCCCTCTTTCCCACATTTATAGCATATGAATGGGTGGTCGTTTCTCCTCCCTTAACCCGATTCTTCTTAAAGCCTTTGCGTCTTCACATAGGTCGTTGTTAAATCTCCTCTTTTAAAATCTCCTCCCGACTCGCTTTTCTTCTATTTTCATGGCCATGATTACCACCCAGTGGTTACCATTTTTGTCCGTCTGCTTCTTTCTCCGCCGGTTATCGTTATTACATTGATCGCTATCTCTACGGTATGATCCTCGGTTATGGTCCCTCGGTTGAACATACTAAGTTATCTCACTCTAACAATTGAGCCACATTAACAACATCTGAATAGAGAAAATTTATGAGAAATGAGATATTGTCGTATGTCGGGTTTCAAACCTCTCGAAACATCCGCGTCATCGTTCCTCATAATTAAGAAATCAATATATCACATAATATCCCTATATCTTGACCAACTAACAAATAAGCTTAGGTAGGACACACTAGCGAAGGATTTACTCGTCTCTCCCCTCCTGATTCTATTCCCGATCTCCGCCAGAGATCATATCCCTAAGCTCGATACCAACCGCGTGGCGCCCCCAAAATAGGTATACATCACCCATTACGAGTTGTCAATACATGGTACGAAAACAACTACAACTTTATTATTACAACATATAAACTGTGAGTTTAAATACGAGATATTGCCATCTAGACAATATCCACGCGCAAATAAATCCCCATCATAATTATTGATACGTTATTTTACAAAATGGTGAGGACTACTAAACAACTCTCTCTAGAACCTTCATTCCATACCCCACTAAGTACTCGCTTACATTTCTCGCCTCCCGAGAAGAAAAATGGAACAACAAGGAAAAGGGTGAGCTCAACTAGCAGGTAAAGAATATTATGACTAAGATAATATACAACAAATTATCGTTAGTCTTGAACAGGAAAAATCTAATAGAATCAATAAACAACAAGTTTTAAATCAATATTCGCAATGAAAATAATAATTCATTAGAAGAGTTAAGTAGAGAATGCAAACTACTATCTTACATGTATGAATTTAAAAGTTCATCGTCTCATCTTTTATCCTGTAACATCAATCAATATACATCCGGAATCAAATATTCATCTTTTTTTACTACGAGCCGAAGATATTCATCGATTAGTCATGTTCATCTAAACACTGTTCATCTTTTGCACTACGGGCCAAAGATATTCATCGAGAAATCATTCATCTTTGCACTACTGAGGCCAAAGATATTCAATAATATCATCATTTAAGGCGTAGGATGATGAAACATATTTTTAAAAAGCGAATCCGGTGAATCAAAATGACAAGGATTAAGGATTAAGGATTAAGTACTTTGTTTTATCCATGTCCAAAATACCTCAAAAATAATCATAGTGGTGTAAAATTCAAGAATGATCAAAACATGGATACAATCAAAGCTAGTATCCACAATAGATATTTTGGGACGAAAGGAAAATTTTCATTTTTCGATGAATAGTGTCGTATTCGCGTGAATAGTGTATCAGTATCGTGAATAATTATCGATATCGTGAACGATAACTCAGACACCAAAAGTTCCAAATTTGATAAAAACTTCAGGATCAATATTTCAAAGATAATGATATTGAAGAAATAATATCATTACAAAAAAAATTAATATCCCTTACCTCACAAAGACAAAATCTTAGTTGAAACACACGATATAGGCTATGACTTGAACTTGCACCGTATAGCAATACTCAAAATATACTCAAAATACTCACAAGAATACGCTAGATAATATAGAGAAAACTTGGGTTTACGGTGTGATTTTCAATTCTAACCTAAGCACCTATTTATAGGAAAATCATAGAAACACCAAAGTAGAAAATTTATTAAAATATTAATATATATATATATATATATAATCTTCACATACACCTTTGAATCTGAAATTCAAGAATTGAATACATGCCTCACACATGCAAAAAACGTTTTTTGTAAGAAAAATATTTAAAACTTCAAAAATTAATTATTTTGGAGCTTCAAAACTTCAATAATTCATAATAAATAGCTCTTTTGTCAGAAAATTCGAATCTCGCGGCTTTTTATAGGAAATTCAATTCTCTACAACTTTTCAGAAGAAATTTTTCCAAATTCCAAATAGAAATTGACCAAATCCACAAGCGAAGGCGATTTTACAATTATAATCAAATTTCATTCGATAAATGGGGTCCACCAGAGCATGTTTAACATGTTTTAAACATTTATTGCAACAAAAATACTCTTCCTCCTCGTATACTCATATATACCACATTCGTTGTAAAAATATCACCATTATTATATTATTAAAATATAATAATATATTTAAATGAATTATTTTATCGAGAAAAATAAAATTTCAATTTTCAACAATTGTCACATTAAAATTTTTCTCCATCTATATCCACATAAAATCAATATTTTCCTCATCATATGAATCAATAATTAATTATTCACAAATAATATTACGAATCACAATATTGATGACGAGGCGGTTCAGGAAAGAGGGGCTTTCGATAAGAATTTCTCCTTCTTGCGCGCAATTAGGTGACCAAACCTCTCCTTAGATGAACTTTCTAGACATTGCCAATAATGTTATCTAATAATATTATTCGGATAATATGAATTATTGCTTCGATAATGAAAAATCTTGTGTAATGATAATTATTGAAACAACAACAATATAAAATATCAACACAACAATTATTAAATCAATAAAATCTTTTGAGCGATAATTCAGAACCATTATTGAGTAGTGCCTTCTTACGTAAGAATCAATAATTGGTGCAATACCTGGTATCTTCTTGTGTTTTAACCAAGGAGTATTTTAACGATTATTAATTGTGTAACAACTACCTGATTATTTTTAAACAACTTATATTTGTCGTTTTCTTCATCCAATCGCTTTTTCGTTATGGGGCCCACAAAAGATGCTGCGTCGTATTTAATATTCCCAAACAATGAGAATATTTCACGACCAAATGAATATTCCCAAACAACAATGAATATTTTATAACCACTTGCTTATTTTAAAATATTTATGTATTTTACTCATAACTATCCACATTAATCAAATCAACCCTTACTATTTCAAAATAATAAATAGAGAAAATTAAATTTCATTAATAATAAGTTGGGGTCGTACAATAATATTATTCAGATAATATGAATTATTGCTCCGATAATGAAAAATACTGTGTAGTGACAATTATTGAAATAACAGTAATATAAAAAATCAATGCAGCAATTATTGAATCAATAAAATAAAATATTAAACAGTAATTACTGTAACAATTATTGAGTAGTGCCTTCTTACGTAAGAATCAATAATTCAAAAATACTGTGCAATACTGTGTACTACTGTGCAACAACGCGTATTACTTTACTTTACCCACTGGGTATTCCAATAGTGTTAATGGTAACAATTACGCTGTTATTTATAAAAACTTTAATTTGTCATTTTCTTCATCCGACAGTTATTCTGTTATAGGACCCACAAAAGGTTGCGCCGTCGTATGAATATTCCCCGGCAGGAAGAATATTTCACGTCCAAACGAATATTTCCCGACAAAAATGAGTATTTTATAACCACTTGCTAATTTTGAAAAAAATTCATATATCACCCTTAACTTTAAACTTTTATCAATTTAACCATTTACTGAATAATAATTATAAGAAAAATTGAATACTTTTATTTCATAAAATTCGGGGTCTTACATAACCACTTGTATATTTTGAAAAATTTGCACATTTCACCCATAACCAGAGAATTATATCAAATTAATACCTTATTAATCACAATAATAATTAGAGGAAATTCGATTTTATTTATAATAAGTTGGGGTCTTACAATACTAACTTGATTCACAAAGGAAAATTTAAATTAATCAATTAGTAAATATATTAATTCGAAAGCGTAATTTTTCAGTATAGTACTTCAATATTCATTTTAACATGCAAACAAAATCATAAAATCATGTATATATTAATATTAAACTAATATTACATTCAAACAATTTCTATTCATATAAAATAATTTTTCTGTTCACATAAAACAATACTATAATTACGTAAAAGTAAATTTGCTTTAAGATTGTTATCGATAATATATAGTATTATTTAATATATATATATATATATATATAATAAAAGCAGAACATAATTTTATATATATATAACATAGAAATTATTAATAAATAAATTGAGTCCTTTGAATTCATAAAGTCTCCTTAAAGCAAATTTATTCCTCACAAAAGCTTTAGATTAATTGAATAATTGCTTCCCAAGATAAAAGCATTTCAATTCTTAATTAGTAAAGATACTACAAAATTAAGAATTCGTTGAACACAACTTTATGTTATGTACCGAATCGTATGAATGATAATGATGCATGCATGAAGAAAAGCGAAAAAAACTTACTCGCATAATTAATTACGAAGCGGAAATAGTGCGAGCGAGCGGAACTACTGCAGAATCTGGATGACGAAGCGGAAAGCGGTAAGGTATCTCATAAGCGGGATTTTGCGGAAGGGAAGGAACAGGAAAATTCTAAGCGGGACGGAAAATACTCTCCAGAGCAGGGAATTTTGTCTCGAGAATCGGGATGGGACTTGCAGAAACGGGAAGGAGCAAGAACGGAAATTTCAGAAATAAAACGGGACGGGAAGGAAAAAATTATGTTTTAAATGCTTCCCACAGCGTTTATTTATAGAAAAAATTCGTGACTATTATTTCCGTTGGCGTGTAACCGTCGTCAAAACGACGTAGTATTGATAATAAATTTTGTTCAAAAACAAATATATATCAAGACCCGACCCGAACCCGACCTTACAATTTTCTCATTCAATTCTTAATGGATTTGAACAAATAAATATATATTTTATCAAACCCATTTCCAACAAGATATACACCACTATACACATAAGATGGGGATACATCTAATTCACATACTACCTCACATTGTCCGAGGTTTACATCATCCATAATTTAACCCTAGTAAACAAAAGGGGTACTAATAAATCTATCTACATAACAACCAAACTAACACATCACTGCATGTCCTGCTTAGCCGGCGCCACGTCAGCATGAACATGATCCCACTCCGGGAATGCACCACCATCCACTCGGCGTCAAACAGCACAACTCGACTCACCAACCTCGAAGTGATGCCTCCTCACTACGACCCAATGTGTCAATCCTAACATCTTTAGCCTCCATCTCATCACACAATTGATCTACCCGCTTTGATGCATTGATCAAAGCATCCTTCACTCTAATCTTGTCAGTTATCTCTAAATCAAAATCGTACTTTAGAGCTTGATTTTTGATTCTCACTTTTCCCAACTATTATTTAGTCAGCAACAATCTTCCTTGCAACTGTGCTATTTCCATCTGAGCCTGATATGCAACCTCCTTATATTGCTGCTCTTTAAACTGGATAGTATGATTCTCTGCCTCCAACTGTGCTATTCTCTCTTCCAACTTATGACTTCTAGCTAGCAAATCCCCGATCAAAATATCTTAGGGCGTATCCTCCATCACTTCTTGCTCAACTGGCTCTTACTCCAAAGAGTGACTACCTTGTCTATCCTCAGACATCCTATAACCACAAATAATAAACAACATATATAGTACCACAATAAAATATATTCATTAATAAAATGAAATGATATTTGATTAAGTACAACCAAAACTATGATGACTTTTCACAATCCATCTCCTAACATACTCTATAAGAGTTTTCTTTAAAGGTTATAACCTATGTTTTGCATTCGTAGTGTTTATAACCTACAACTTTGATACCAACATGTGACGCCCCCAAATCCAGGTTCTCTAACCTCAGATTCAGTGTTCACCATCAACATACACATTTTATAATCTATTGTGGAATAATAAACATATATTGTTCATTAATATAAAGTCTTACAATATAATCCCAATGTCTTCTTAACTAAAACATACCCTTAATATTATAAAAAATTTACATATTCAAAGTACATCAAAGTAAAATAATAATTAAACATTCTCATTAGACTATTCTTGGACTTTTCCCTTGTTTTTGTCCTTTTTGGACGTCTCTGGCTTAGCTGAAATAAACATCATAATATAGAAAGAGTAAGCAACTAATTTGCTTAGCAAGTTTACATACAAGAGAGATATATCATGATTAGAAAAGAATTTAGCTTTCAATTTTCAACAATAGAATATCGATTGTGAAAGAACATGAATTAAGTTTCAATAATTGAATATTCGAATAATTGAATATTCGACGTTGAGTGGTTTGAAATAACCATGAACATATATGTAATTCAGTAAATACGCACACCTAGAGGGGGGGTGAATAGGTGTTTATACTTAAAGTAATAGACAGTGACAACTTTTTTGTAAAATTCTTCTGAGGATCAATTGATACCTTTGTGCACATGCATTTTGGTGTCTGGATTAGTGAATTTATAAACCGGGTATAAAAGCAGAACCACGAACTTTAAGCCAATGAAAGTAAAAGTGCGAAATGTAAAACACGGGATTTTTACGTGGTTCAAATTTCTATCCTCTATCTAGTGGCTAATCCACGTCCAATCCCAACTAGGATTGGAGACACTTTTTATTACTATTTAAAACTCAATACACAAATAACTCCCTGTTACAAAGAAGCCTCAAAACTGATGTTAGACACCTATGCCCCTGGTTTGTACCTCTGGAACATGTACACCATTGCACCTTTTCTCACCACTGAGACCCTTGAAGCCTTCTATGAACAGACTAGCTAAAACAAGAACCCTCAAGAAAAAACTCTGCTTACTTTTGGTTTACAAAGAAAAGAAATTTCCAGCACAAAAGAATATGCTATATAAGAATATAAGGTTGGACTAAAACAATTTGTAAGCTCTGATGTATTCTCCCAATTTGATTTTTGGTAGTTCGTGTCCTTAACAGCCGAAGAGAGGAGATATATATATATATTGCAAGAGAGCAACGGCTATAACATAAGATGGCTAAGATTTCTCAGTCCCGTTTGTAGCCTCTCCATAATTTCGGCAACTTTGAATCAACAGAAAGATAATAAGCAGATATGCACCAGTTATTTGATTTTGAAGAGCTGAAATCAAGAAGTGAAATTCTACACCCAATCAACTGAGTTAGACAGTAGCAAAGAAGATAAATAAGAATGATAGCTTCAGTAGGACTCCTTTTCAAAATAGGATACCAAAATATCAATAACTAATGTGGGCTCCACTAAGCAAGACACACTCCTTAATTAACTTATTACCCACGATCTATACTGATGAAACAGAGGAGCCAATTTGGCCTAGCATACCTTAAGGACCATAATATCTGTTATACCAACATGCCTTAATAAGCTCCAATCCAAATCTTTCTTGATATCCTCCAATTCAAATCTTCCATAATATTAATTCAAATCTGAACTGATTTTGAACATATTCCAACTACCAACGGAAAGAAATCAGCAATAATAGTTCATGCAATACCCATGTCTCATGCATATCAACTATAATATTATAACCCATAATTTATGCACATTTAATATAATAATACATCATGAACCATGCACACTTAAATTGGTCATCAATCAAAACATCATATACTCAAAAACTAACATTCTCCCCCTTTTTAATGATGACAATTTATGCACTACTTTAACCACATATGCTCCCCCAAAATTTAAGCTCCCCCTAAATTTATGCATATAATATTTCCATAGCAGATAGGGAAACAAATAACAAATAGGAGACATATATAATATCTAAATATATAAGCCCATGCATCACATAGATATCATATCCCAAATAAAATAGTTAGAAACCAACAACATCATTAGTAGCATAGTCTAATGTATCCAAAGCAAAGCAATATCCAAAAAACCACAGATATACCACAGTTCCTCTTATCCCTTATACTTCTCCCCCATTGGCATTATCAAAAAGATGGGAGTCGGTAATTTGGATCTCAGCGGTGTTCATAGAGAACATCATCCAGTTTCTTGTCAAAATCTTTGATTTTAAGTACATAGTCATTGTGATGGGAGATCAGCACTTCCATCCGTCCGGAGACATAATCAACCTTGGCGTTCAACTCTTGAATTTTATTGGAGACTGTTTGAAAGGCTGAGTCCAAATGAGTTCCCATATCATGGATAAGTTGAAAAAGAGTAGAATTTTGAGCAGTGACAGGAGGAGGAAGATCAATAGAATCTGGTACAGTAGAATTAAAAATAGGAGAAAAGTATGGAGATGGTAAAGTTGAAGTAAGAACCTTCTCAACTTTCCAACGTAATGTTCCAGCAGAATTCACAGTCAACTTGGATTGAGACAGGATATATTTATCAATCACATCAGAAACTTTGACGACATCTTCATTGACAAACGAAATACCAAAGTGGGCAAGAATTTTGGTAAGAAAACCCCCATAAGGAAAGCACTTCGTTTTATTTGTCAAACAACTCTCCATGTGCTTAATCATAAGCAACGCAAAATTAAACTTTGTTCCAGAGAGTATTAAGGCAGAAAGAATCAAATCTTGATATGTCATATTGGAAAGACCCCCATTCCTAGGAACCAAATTTGCACAAATGAGTTTATGAATGACATTATTCAAGGGGGTAGTTTCCACTACAGTGGGTAAGCCAATAAATTCAGCCGAGGAACACTCTTTCACAATTCGTAACTGTTCAAGGACGGTTAAATTTTCAAATTCTATGGGTCCCTTAAGGGTGAAAGGACAGAATCTAGAACATGGAATATTAAGAATAGATCCCAGAACAGTAGAATCAAAGACCAGTGTTTTATTTTTCACAAAAGTTTTTATAACATCATTGTTAACAGACATATTCCCAAAAAATTGTTTAATGAAAGTGGGATAGGCAGATTTGGGTGGACTCAACATAGCAAAGAGGTTCACTTTTTAAAATAAAGTTGTGACCCCAATTTGTTAGAATAGGGCATAATCAACTGATTTCCCAAACACAATCGTTTTATTGAGCATAATATCTTGAAATCGCAGAGCATAATGAGATGAAGTAAAAATTAGGGGAGTACCATGTGTTTGAGAAGGCGAGGAAATCACATGGTCCGAGGATGAGGAATCGGGAATGAGGATGGGGTCGGTGGATTTCCCTTTCAAACGATTCTTCAGAACCCCCAAATCAGTTGATCGGTGAGTGAGAAGCCGATTCGAGCGCCGTCGTGAGGAGTGAGGTGGGATAGGCGGCTTGCTTGGAATCACTTCCCTGCCGGTGTTGACCACATGACCGCCACGGGTTTTAGCCATTGCCAACTCTTTGAGAACCCTAGAGTGTAAGATGAAAGATGGAGTACGAAAAGAGAGAAGCTGATAAACACGGTGAGAGAGAAATTAGCACAGTGGGAGAGAAAAACTGAGAAGAGTCCTTTGATATACCCAATTCGCGCTCAAACTATTTAGGCTAGTTTCCAATATAGCCCCTCCTTACCATATATATAAATTTTTAAGAGATAATATGTCACATATATTTTCACATATGGCAGTTAACCATATAATGAAATTAAATCGATTAATAAAAGATTACATGATGTTAAAAAAAATGTCTAAAAGATGTATATATATATATATATATATATTGTATTTTTAATTAATATGGATATATATATATATATATATATTTTATTTTATTTTATTTTTAATTTTAATTTTTTTTTTAATTTTTTCTTTTAATTTTTTTTTTTTATTATTATTATTTTTATTTATTTATTTATTTTATTAATTTCTAAAGGCATAAAAATATGATAATTAAGCACAGACAGAGATTCCAAGTTCTCTTCTCAAGGTACAAAAACGTTCCTCACTTAAAGTTTTTGTAAAAATGTCAGCCAATTAATGTTCAGTAGGGACAAATACTAACTTTATTAATCCTTTAGCAACATTATCTCTTAAAAAATGATGTCTCACTTCAATATGCTGAGTACGAGAATGAAGCACAAGATTTTTAGATATATCAATAGCACTAGTATTGTCACACATAATAGGCACATTTTCACAAAGAATATTTAAATCATGTAATGTTTGTATCATCCACAGAATTTGTGAACAACAACTACCTGCCGCCAAATATTTACCTTCCGTAGTAGATAAAGCAACAGATGTTTGTTTCTTGTTGTGCCAAGCTACAAGGCTTTGACCTAAAAATTCACAAGCACCACTTGTGCTTTTTCTATCAACGTGGCACCCTGCATAATCTGCATCTGAGTATCCAATTAGTTCAAAACTTTGAGATATAGGATAGTATAAGCCTAAATTCATTGTGCCAGCTAAGTATTTAAATATTCGTTTTACCGCTGTAAGATGAGATTCTTTCGGTTGAGCTTGGAATCTAGCACAAAGGCATACACTTTACATAATATCTGGTCTTGATGCAGTTACGTATAGTAAATAACCAATCATACCTCGATATATTATCACGTCAACATCATTACCTGTAGTATCTGCAGTAAGCTTGATAGTAGTACTCATTGGTGTTGACTTTGGTTTGGTATTTTCGAATCCAAATCTCTTCAATAATTCTTTCACATACTTGGATTGGTGAATGTGAATCCCTTCGTCTTGGATTGCTTCCTTGGCACTCTTTGGTTCTATTTGAGACAGGAATGCGGAGAATGCACAATAATTCCTTGTTTTCCTTCTTGTGTTCATCCAAGTGTCAGGATCACCTATGATCAAATTTGGTGGATGATTTCTCCTTTTTACAGATGGCATAGGAAGCCTTCTTTCAGCGGTCATTTGCTCTTTAGGTTCAGGTTCTACAACGTCAAGCTCTGCTTCAAACTGATCGTCTAATTCTTCTTCTAATGTAGACGGGTTAAAATTTGTCATTGAGGCGTCTGCATGTCCGAGTTTTCAATCGGAAAGGATGACTTTCGGTTTGTCTAGTTTCATTTGTTTGCTTTCCACGTTCGTCTGACTTTCCTTCTGATGCAGACGGTGAGGTTTTCGATCGAAATGTTATGCATTTACTAATCAGAATGTCTTTTTCTGCAGAACTTTCATTTTCTTCTTTTGATAGGACACGGTTAGATTCATCAAAAACAACATGCACAGATTCTTCAACTTTAAATTTATCAAGATTATAAACCCTGTAAGCTTTACTATGCATCGAATAACCAAGAAAAATAGCTTCGGTTGATTTTGCATCAAATTTTCCAAGGTTATTATTAGTGTTTAGAATGAAACATTTAGCATCGAACACTTTAAAATAATTAATATTTGAAATCCTGTTGTTAAGCAACTCATATGGTGTTTTCATTAGGATGGTTCTAATTAGTACTCTATTTAAAATGTAACATGCAGTACTTACAGCCTCTGCCCAAAAACTTTTAGGCATTTTACTTTCATGTAGTAAAGTTCTTGTCGTTTCTTGAAGAGTACGATTTTTACGTTCCACCACACCATTTTGTTGAGGCGTTCTTGGTGCAGAAAACTCATGTGTAACACATTTCTCACTGCAATATGGTATAAAGTCTTTTCCAAATTCTCTACCGTGGTCACTCCGTATACCAATTAGCTTGAGGTTGTGTTTTGTTTCAACATTCTTTATAAGCTTTTCAAATTCTGCAAAAGCTTGATCTTTAGTTTTCAAAAATAAAACCCATGTAAATCTTGAAAATCATCAACAATAACAAAGGCATAATGATTATTTCCTAGGCTAGCATATCTCTCTAGGTCCAAAAATAAATCAAGATGCAATAATTGAAGAGGTAAAGAAGTTGATACACCATTTTTCTTTGGTAAAGGAATTTCTTGCTTGTTTACTAATCCGCGAAATACTGTCTTTTTCATATTTTGCTCGACATGCATCACAAATACCTGTCTTTTCATATTTTAGGTTTGGTAAACCCTTAACAAGGTTCTTTGTAACTAACTTGTTAATCAATTCCATATGCACATGCCCCAACCTTCGATGCCATAGAATAGTTTGATCTTGAACAACAACTAAACAGATATCCTCATTTTGATTTTCAAAATTTATAGTATATATATTACCTTCTCTGTTAGCTGCTAAAGGAACATTATGGGAGGCATGTATAATATCACATTTATCTTTTTCAAAAATAACTTTATGACCACTATCCATTAGTTGACTTACACTAATTAAATTATATTTTAACCCTTCAATATGATAGACATTGTCAATGTAAACCTTACCATTACCAATTTTACCTTTACCAATAATTTGGCATGTGGTGTCATCTCCAAAAGTAACCGTGCCTCCTTTCTTTGCAACAAGTGAAGTAAATTTAGTTCTATCACCCGTTTTGTGTCTAGAGCATCCACTGTCAAGTACCCATTTATGTGATGGTACTTTAACTTTTAAGCATACCTTCAAGGCAAAGAAGTAACTCATCGTTTTGGTACCCAAATCTGTTTGGGTCCAGTTTTGTTAGTAGCAATCAACTCTCCTTTCTTTATCCGAACTTGTTTTATTTTAATTTTACTACAGTTTGTATCAAAATGTCCTTTTAAACCACATTTTCTGCAAGTAACATAAGGTGAGCAATAAAAAGGCTTGTTCCTTGGTTTGTTATTTATTACTCTAATTTTATTAGTCGTGCTTTTTATGTTTTTAACAGGATTATATCCAATTCCTTGTTTATCTAAGCTTGACCTTTGAGCACCCAACATTATATTTAAATTCTCTTCTCCTTGAACAAATTTTGCAAGATCCTTTTTCAAAGATATTATTTCTTCCTCATTGTTACTTTGCATGTTTATTATTTTTCCATCATTAAAAGCATCTATACAAGTATTTCTCATTTTCAAGCTTTCTTTTAAATCATCATTTTCCTTTTTAAGGCTATTATTTTTTTCATTTAATTTGTTTGCACGGTTATATAAAATTTCATTATAATTATCTAAATATCCAATTTTAGCATTCAACTGAGATACTTCACATGATGAGCAATCTTTAACTATTTCTTGTTTTTCCTCAATTAAAGTTTCTACTTCCTTCATTAAGTCATTTATCCAACTTTTCAAGTGAGCATTTTTCTCTTTCATACGAAGGTTTTCATTTTTTAAAACAAGATAGTCAGAAATAGTAATTTCTCCAAGTTCAGGACTTACCTCAGATGTTTCCTCATTGTGTATTCTAGTGAAGCATAGTTGAGCAGTTTCTTCTTCTTGATCTTCATGATCAGATTCATCATCACTCCATGTCATTAGAGCCTTCCCTTTTGAACTATTTGCTTTGTTCTTTCTTTTTAGTTGGAAGCAATCTCTTTGAAGTGTCCAGGCCTTCCACATTCGAAACAGGTTTCCTCTTGAGGCTTTTAATTTAAATCTTTCTTGTTGTTGAAGGCTTTTGTTGGTAATTTTGGTTTATTCTTCTTTCGGATCAACTCCCTCAATTTTCTGGTCATTAATGCTATTTCTTCATCCGAATCTTCATCATAGCCTTCTATGTAGCTTTTAGCTTGTAGAGTCAAGGTCTTCTTCTTAGGTGCCTCATCTTCTTCATCATACAATTTTAGTTGGTTTTCAAACTCTTCAAGTTCTCCAAATAAGGTAAGAGTTTCCATTGTGCTGATTGTGGTCGAGTCTTGAAGTGTTGTAACTTTTGGTGCGAATCGCTTTGGCATGACTCTAAAAAGCTTTCGGTTGATTTCCTTTTGATCAATCTTTCGTCCGAGCATGTTTAGAGAATTCATTAGAGTAAGGAATCTTGCTTGGGCATCTCTAATTGATTCATTTTTCTCTAATTTGAATAGCTCGTATTCATGCATTAGCATGCTCAGCTTGACCTCCTTCACTTTAGTAGTACCCTCGTGGCTCATGATGAATGTGTCCCAAATTTCCTTAGCCGTAGTACAAGACGAGACCTTATCTATCTCTGACTGAACCATGGCACTTAAGAGTGTATTCATGGCCTTGGAATTATAAGACATCATATACGATTCATTGGAGTCCATTTCCATGAGATTCTTTGGCTGGCCATCATCATGTCGCGGAATGACTGGTCCATGTTCGACTACCCACCATTCCCATGGGTCACGGTTCAGATAGATCTTCATCCTGAACTTCCAAAAATTGAAGTTCTCACTTCCGAGCAGCAGCGGTGGCCTACTTGTGGACTGACCTTCTTGAAAGTTTAGGTGTGCCATAGGATCTTCCCCTACGACCTGCAATGATCAATATTAGTAGAGCCTTGCTTTGATAACAAATGTAATTCAAGATGCGCACACCACTAGAGGGGTGAATAGGTGTTTATACTTAAAGTGATGAGCGGTGATAACTTTTGTAAAATTCTTTCTGAGGATTAATTTCGATGACTTGTACACATGCTGTTTTGGTGTCTGGATTAGTGAATTTATAAATTGGTATAAAACAGAACACAAAACTTTAAGCCAACAGAAAGTAAAAGTGCAGAAATGTAAAACACCAGGATTTTTACGTGGTTTAGCCCCTATCCTCTATCTAGTGGCCTAATCCACGTCCAATCCCAACTAGGATTGGAGACTCTTTTTATTACTATTTAAAACTCAATACACAAACAACTCCCTGTTACAAAGAAGCCTCAAAACTGATGTTGGACACCTATGCCCCTGGTTTACACCTCTGGAACATGTACACCATTGCACCTTTTCTCACCACTGAGACCCTTGAAGCCTTCTATGAATAGACTAGCTAAAACAAGAACCCTCAAGCAAAAAACTCTGCTTACTTTTGGTTTACAAGGAAAAGAAATTTCCAGCACAAAAGAATATGCTATATAAGAATATAAGGCTGGACTAAAACAATTTGTAAGCTCTGATGTATTCTCCCAATTTGATTTCTGGTAGTTCGTGTCCTTACCAGCCAAAGAAAGGAGATATATATTGCAAGAGAGCAACGACTATACATAAGATGGCTAAGATTTCTCAGTCCCTTTTGTAGCCTCTCCATAATTTCGGCAACTTTGAATCAACAGAAAGATAATAAGCAGATATGCACCAGTTATTTGATTTTGAAGAGCTGAAATCAAGGAGTGAAATTCTACACCCAATCAACTGAGTTAGACAGTAGCAAAGGAGATAAATAAGAATGATAGCTTCAGTAGGACTCCTTTTCAAAATAGGATACCAAAATATTAATAACTAATGTAGGCTCCACTAAGCAAGACACACTCCTTAATTAACTTATTACCCATGAGCTATACTGATGAAACAGAGGAGCCAATTTGGCCTAGCATACCTTAAGGACCATAATATCTGTTATACCAACATGCCTTAATAAGCTCCAATCCAAATCTTTTTTGATATCCTCCAATTCAAATCTTCCATAATATTAATTCAAATCTGAATTGATTTTGAACATATTCCAACCACCAACGGAAAGAAATCAGCAATAATAGTTCATGCAATACCCATGTCTCATGCATATCAACTATAATATTATAACCCATAATTCATGCACATTTAATATAATAATACATCATGAACCATGCACACTTAAATTGGTCATCAATCAAAACATCATATACTCAAAAACTAACAATATACTAAGGTTGTTAGTATTTAAACTGGTCCTTTTAATAAGTTTTGGTAATCAAGGGGACCAGTCTTTCATACCCGGTGTATTATGCATAAACACTTAATAGTCGAGCAACAATTGTTTTCCAATATAATGCTTTAAAAAATATTCTTTTTCTTAGTCTCGAGTCCATACCAAATTAATTGGTTAAGAACAGTTTTTAAAACATATTTGATTTAAAAAATTTAAACATATTTGATCTAGTTGAAACAACTAGCATAGATCTATCTCATAAATAGTTCATGTATGAAAGAACTTTAATTAATTCACAGTTCAATAATAATAGAACATAAATTCAATGGCACATAGTGCGATTAACAATAATCATTAAGGATGTGGAATAATCAACAATAATTATCCACTAACATGCTTTCAAAATAATAATTTAAGTTTGAGTTAGAAAATTTGCCTCAATTGTGGTCTATTGCTACACAATTCTACTATCCGCTTAAGCAATTTAAATTAACTTCCTTTGAAAAGACCTATCATTGATCTTTCAATTAACATCCCATATAATTACTCATAACATTACTTATTATTTTATTACTCTATATTAAATTGTCTAATATTTAGTCACATAGTTAAATATTAGACATTACATTAATTCTTTAGTAATATTATAATATTAATATCAAAAACAATTATCGTAGTTAATATTATTACTCGAATAGTATTTTATTTACTTCTTAGTATTAATTAATCACTAATAATAGTTTGTTCACTTACTAATATTATTAACCACTTAATAATATTTTAATAATCTTCTAATATTAATAATCATTTAATAATAATTTAGTCATCGCCATCTAATATTATTAATCTTTTAATAATATTTTAGTCATTTACTAATATTATTAACCATTTAATAAAATTTTAATTATTATCTAATAATATTAATCTCTTAATAATATTTTAATAAATTTTGAATATTATATATGAGTGCATATTATTCATTTCTTTTGATTCCTTTTTGTTTAGTTTTATTACATGTTTCATGTGTATATGAGCTTATTAAGGTGTTTAATGATTTTAGGAAGACTTGGAGCTGAAATAAGGAAAAAGGGAAAATTACAGGGTTTTTAGCATTAAGTTGGATGGATGGTCTTGGCTTAGGACTTGAATTTATTGTAGAACTCTTTCTTAGCTTTCCGTAACATCTTGAATCGTCCCGATCGGAATTCATACAAAAAACTTATGAAGTTTTTACCAAACGGACGTTGAACCTCAAAGTTTGGAGTTACAATTTACATAGCAGCCACTTGGAGCCCAATTTCGACCTTGATCCAACCAGAATTTGTCAATTCTCAAAGAAGTAAAGTTGTAGATCTATTCGAGAGCTTCGATTTGATAGATAGCAGGCCCTGTAAATCATCCAGGATCAAAACTTATGGTCATTTTACCAAAAGATGTCGCAGATGGAAATGGAAATTCGCCCCAACAAATTTGAGCGGGAAAATTGAAAAATCTTGAATTTTTGGAAAGTTTTTAAAAGTAGATTTTGGCAGATTTCAACATGGAATGGGATTATTATTTCTATTAGATTTAGAATTTCCTTTAGACTAAGATTTATTTCTAAATTAGATTCTATTTCTCTATGGAAACTAGTGTAATTTGTAATTCCTTTTAGGATTTGAATTTCTATTTCTCATAGGATTTAGGTATTTGTCTAGCACTATAAATAGAGGATGATAGTCAGTGTTTTATTTATTCAATCATCTACTACATTCTCTCATCCTACAACATTGGAGGATTGAAGACATGAGCTAATTTCTTTTTATTCAGTTCTAAGGGATGTTGAACCTTATTTATGGTTAATTGAGTATTCACAATTATTTATTCCTTCTCATTTGAAATTCATTCTTGATAATCTGATTTAATTTCTGAATGTTATTTGACTTAATTGATTTGATTTCTGCAGGATTGAGTTGGTTAACGAATATCATATGCTAGATCAAGGAATAATATTACGTGTAATTGATATTGTTCCTAATCACAAGTAGTAATTAGTAATACCTGATTGTGGACAAGCTTTTGAGTATTGCTATGATTATCATAAGACAAGTTAAACAATCTGAACTTATGTGTTTGTTTCTTGAATAGTCTAATTCCCTAATTCTTAATGTTAATGTTATATTAAATTTAGAGAGCTTGTTCTAGGTTATATAATGGTTAAAATCTTGTGAAGAGCTTTTTTAATTGAGTGACAATTTAAGGGGAGTTTTGGGTAGCAGAGCTTGTTGTTACATAGGGCTATTAGTTTTATTGAACGGTAAATAATGTTACAATATTAATCTATTGTTGTAAAAAGGTGATACTGAACTGAATAACTGAAGCTTTGTATTCATTGTTTATTCTTGTTAATTTAGTTAATTAATTCAAAATTTCCTTTTCATTAGAAATCATAGGATAAATATAAAAAAATCACTCTCTGTGGGATCGATTCTTGTTTACTACTGTGCTAATTGTTTAAATTTGTAAAATGAAAGTGAGGTTAATTTAGGAGTGTAAACGACAACTCCCAATTATTTATCTTTTAATAATATTTTAATCTAATATTATTAATCATTTAATAATATTTTAATCTTACATTATTAGTTATATAATAATATTTTATTCATTTGTTAATGTCTTAATCTAATATTATTAATTATTTAATAATATTTTAATTCAAATTTTAATCTAATATTATTAATTATATTAATAATATCTTAATCTAATATTATTAATATCTTAATAATATTTTAATCATTCATTAAACATTTAATCAATTTATTTTAATTGTTTACCCTTTACAAATTCATTTATTTAATAATCCTAAAATGCTATACACATAACATTTTATTACTAATGACTAAAGTACCTTCCCAAAAATCTGATTATATCACATCATGGGTCTTTAGGTCATAAAATCATATTTTCACAATTTCTAACATTACATAACTTACTTTATTCATAAATCCATATCTCAAACACACTTATAAAAAATACCAAAATATTTCCAAAAATTCTAATTTTCTGAAACAACAGTTAATATTATTCTTATGAACATATAATTTTTCTGAAATTTTTCAGTTTCGTTTATTATGGTTAAAATGGCCAAAACAGTCGGATATTGCAACAATTTTCATGAACTGCATTTTTGTCCAAAAATTTCGAAACTGTTAGGAGATGTTCTTGTTATGTATATGTATCTCCTGTAAAAATTGCACCATTTTTGGAGTTACACACGAATAGTTATTCCCTTTTACTTTTTAAGTAGTCATTTCTCGTAAAATTCATAACTTTCATCCTACACATCCAAAAATCGCCATCTTTGGAGAGGATGCATTTAACTCATCATATTAAAATCTCAATATTTTTTAGAATTTTTAAAGTACAAAAAACGGACAAAAAAGCCTCTGCTAGGAACTGCCCAAAAATAGTCAATTTTTCTCTTTTTTATAAAATTTGGACAGTTTTACTAAAAACAGCTCCCCAAAGCTTGAAAAATAATTATTTTTGGGTGCTACCACTTGAGTTGACTAGTGAACTTACACATCTAGCACCCCTTTTGACAGATCACAAATAGGAGGTGTATGTAAGACCCCAACTTATTATTAATGAAATTTAATTTTCTATTTTGAAATAGTAAGGGTTGATTTGATTAATGTGGATAGTTATGTGTAAAATATGCAAATATTTCAAAATAAGCAAGTGGTTATAAAATATTCATTGTTGTGTCGGGGAATATTAGTTTGGGTGTGGAATATTCTTCATTGTCGGAGAATATTAAATGCAATGACACGCCTTTTAATGGGCCCATAACTTGAAAGCGATTGGATGAAAAAGCGACAAATATAAGTTGTTTAAAAATAACAACAGTAGTTATTCAGATTATCTTCAAGTTAAAATACTCGGTGGTTAAAACACAAGAAGCACCTGCGGTATTGCACCAATTATTGATTCTTACGTGAAGGCATTACTCGATAATGGTTACATGATAATTCTTATTCGATATTTTATTGATTTAATAATTGTTGCGTTGATATTTTATATTCTTGTTGTTTGATAATTGTCATTACTGATATTTTTCATTATCGAAGGTAATAATTCATATTATCTGAATAATATTATTAGATAACATTATTGGCAATGTCTAGAAAGTTACATCTAAGGAGAGGTTTGGTCACTTAATTACGCTTATTTAGTAAGGAGAAATTCTTATTGGAAAGCCCCTTTCCTGGAAGCGCTGCCTGGTTGTCGATATTGTGATTACGTAATATTATTTATGAATAATTAATTATTGATTCATATGATGAGAAAAATATTAATTTTATGTGGATATAGATGGAAAAATTTTTAATGTGACAATTGTTGAAAATTGAAATTTTATTTTTTTACGATAAAATAATTCATTTAAATATATTATTATATTTTAATAATATAATAATGGTGATATTTTTACAACGAATGTGGGATATATGAGTATATCTGAAGAGGAAGAGTATTTTTGTTGTAATAAATGTTTAAAACATGCTAAACATGTCGGTGGACCCCATTTATTATTTGAAATTTGATTATAGCACGTAAAATCGCCTGGTTTGTGGATTTGGTCAATTTTTGTTTGGAATTCGGAAAAACTTTCTTACGCAAAGTTGTAGAAATTGAATTTCCTATAAGAATTAGCGAGTTTGAATTTTCTGACAAAAGGGCTATTTATTGTGAATTATTGAAGTTTGAAGCTCAAAAATAATTGATTTTTGGAAGTATAAAATATTTAAAATGACAAAAATGTTTTTGTCATTATTATGTGGGTCTTGCATGTGTTAGAAGTGGCTGAATTTAGATCTCTAAATGTGGGCGTAGGAATAAAAATTAATAAATTAATATTTTAATAAATTTTACGCTTTGGTGTTCTAAGCGTTTCCTATAAATAGGGTCTTGGGTTAGAATTGAAAATCACACCGGAGGCTGAAGTTTTCTCTCTTTATATTATTGAGCGTATTCTTGTGAGTATTTTGAGTATATTTTGAGTATTGCTATCTGATGCAAGTTCAAGTCATAGCTTTATATCCAGGTGTTTAAATTTAGAAGTCTTGATCTTTCGAGGTAAGGGATATTATTTTTTTCGTAATGATATTATTTCTTCAATATCATTATGTTGAAATATTGATCTGAAGTTTTTATCAAATTTGGAACTTTTGGTGTCGGATTACTTATTCACGTATCTGACTATTCACGTATCTGACCTTTATTCACGAATCACGGCCTTATTCATCGAAAATGAAAAATTTTCTTTTCGTCCAAAATATCTATTACGGATACTAGCTTTGATTGTATCCATGTTTTGATCATTCTTGAATTTTACACTACTATGATTATTTTTGAGGTATTTTTGGACATGGATAAAACAAAGTCACGAATCCTTAATCCTTAATCCTTGTCATTTTGTTTCAATTGGATTCGTTTCTTTAAAAATATTTTCATCATCCTCGGTCTTAAATGATGATATTATTGAATATCTTTGGCACATGTAGTGCAAAGATGAATGATTTCTGAAGAATATCTTTGGCCGTAGTGCAAAGATGAGCAGTGTTTAGATGAACATGACCGGTGATGAATATCTTTGGCTGTAGTGCAAAGATGAATATTTGATTCGGATATATATTGATTGATGTTACGGGGATAAAAGATGAGCGATGAACTTTTAAATTCATACATAGAAGATAGTAGTTTGCATTCTCTACTTAACTCTTCTAATGAATTATTATTTCCATGCTGAATATTGATTTAAAAACTTGTTGTCATTTGTATTCTATTAGATTTTTCCTGTTGAAGACTAATGATAATTTGTTGTATATTATCTTAGTCATAATATTCTTCTTTGGGCTAGTTGAGCTCACCCTTTTCCTTTTTGTTCCATTTTTCTTCTCGGAGGCGAGAATATAAGCGATGATACAGTCGGGGTATGGAATGAAGGTTCTAGAGAGAGTTTTTTAGTAGTCCTCACCATTTTTGTAAAATAATGTATCAATAAATGTGATGAGGATTTATTTGAGTATAGATATTGTCTAGAAGATAATATTTGTATTCAAACTCACAATTTTACTGTTGTAATAATAAAGTTGTAGTTGTTTACGTACCATGTATTGACAACTCGAGAATGGGTGATGTATACCTATTTTGGGGGCGTCACAGGTTGGTATCGAGCTTAGGGATATGATCTCTGGCGGAGATCGGGAATAGAACTAGGAGGAGAGACGAGTAAATCTTCGCTAGTGTGTCTACTAAGCTTATTTGTTAGTTGGTCGATATATATAGGGATATTATGTGATATATTGATTTCCTTAATTAACCTTTGTTTTATGGCGATGTTTGAGAATGTCGTTGAGAATATTAACAATGGAAATGAGGCCGTGGAGCCTTTTGTACTCACCAACGAGGAGAACGTGCAACAGTGACAATGTTCCTCCCATGAACAACACCACCGAAAGCGAGATGATGAGCGAGGGGATGTTTAGAAGCTTTTGCGATTCATGCAAAATTAGACGAGGAGACTACGTGTTCAAAATATAGGAGGAAATGATAGCAATTCACGGGTTGTCACAAACCAGGCGATTCAAAGAGTTGGGACCACTAGAATTTAAGGGAAAGCGGATCCGATCATGGCGTGAAACATGGGTCAAAAAATTACCAAGATATTCGATGTCTTGGGATGCGGAGAACAGAAGGTTCCATTCGCCACCTTTATGTTCCGTGGCGAAGCGGACTCTTCGGTGGGAGTCGTGAAGCGTACCCATCCGGCCCTTTTCGGCGTGTCTTGGGAGACGTTTGAAACTATTTAATGACAAATACTTTCACGAAAGTGTTCGTCGTATGAAGGAAGTGGAGTTCATCGATTAAAACAAAACAACATGGCGGTGTCTCGATGACGAGGCAAAGTTTGCCTGATTATCGAGTTTGCACCTCATTTGGTGGAGAATGAGGAGCGTGTATGCGCGGATGTTTCGAGAGAGGTTTGAAACCCGGCGTACGACAATATCTCATTTCTCATAAATTTTCTCTCTATTCGGATATTGTTAATGAGGCTCAATTGTTAGAAGCGAGATAACGAGT
Organism: Panax quinquefolius; assembly: GCA_020205615.1. Taxonomy (NCBI): domain Eukaryota; kingdom Viridiplantae; phylum Streptophyta; class Magnoliopsida; order Apiales; family Araliaceae; genus Panax; species Panax quinquefolius. The sequence continues at coordinate 4,062,060 of CM035167.1, read as the reverse complement.
ATGTTCAACCGAGGGACCATAACCGGGAGGATCGTACGGAGATAGCGATCAATGAATAATGATAACCAACGGAGAAAGAAAAGCAGACGGACAAAATGGTAACCACTCTGGCGGTAATCACGGCCTTGAAAATAGAAGAAGTGAGTCGGAGGAGATTTTAAAAGAAGAGATTTAACAACGACCATGTGAAGGCAGCGGTCTTGGCGAATCGGTTCTACGGGAGGAGAACGACGACCACCGGTCATATCTATAAATCTGCGGAAGGAGGACATATCGGTCAAACCGTCCTGAACAGTTCAAGGTATGTTATAATTATGGAAAGGAAGGACATATTGCTCGAGATTGTGCGGTAGCGAAACCTAGTTCGGTGGGGACGGTGACTCAAAAGTATCGTCCCGAAAAAGTCAAAGTCAACAATTCAGGGAAGATCGTTTGTTGTGATTGGTTAAAATCGAGAACCCAAACGAGGTGATCACGGTGTAAGCTATTTATAAATTCTTGCGAAGTTTATACCTTACTTGATCTGGGGTGCTACCCATTCATTTATCTCTCCTGCATGTGCTCAACGCGTTTAAACTTGACTCGGGAGAAATTAGACTTTGACTTTATCTGTGGAAACTCCGTTAGGAGAAACTTTCATCACATCCACTGTTTATAAATCTTGTTTGATTCAAGTTGGCACCATCACCTTACACGTGACCTTATATCTTTAAAGATACTTACTTTTGATGTGATTTTAGGGATTGATTGGTTAACTACTCATCATGCCCAAATTGATTATTTTACGTAAGGTTGTTAGTTTTCATATTCTAACCAACTTTTGTTGTGATTTCAAGCAACTAAACCATTAAAATCAATCAACGTCATATCTAATCATAAAGCTATTCGTTTATTGAAAAATGGATGTCAAGCTTTCTTAGCCCATGTTATGGATTTGAATAAAGACACGTCAAATTTGAATAATATTCTGTTCTTATTGACTTTCTGACGTATTTCTGAAGAACTTCCTTGGTCTACCCCGAGCGTGAAGTTGAATTCTTTATTGATCTTGAACACAGTACAAAGCCCATTTCTAAAACCCCATATCGAATGGCTCTATTGAACTTGAGGAGTTAAAGGTCCAACTACTGAAATTGTTGGACATCGGTTTCATCTGTCTGAGTACATCTCCTTGGGGTGCTCTGTTTTATTCGTAAAGAAGAAAGGCGGGAGTATGCGACTTTGTATTGACTATCGGAATTGAACCATGTCACCATCAAGAATAGGTATCCTCTACCTCGTATTGATGACTTGTTTGACCCGATTCTGAGGGCACAATTCTTTTCAAAATCGATCTTAGTTCGGATATCATCACCAAGATTAGAATCGAGGATATTCAAAAGGCGCCTTGAAACTCGGTATGGGCATTATGAATTCTTAGTCATGTCTTTCGGACTAACTAATGCTCCTGCGACTTTCATGGATATGATGAACCAAGTATTCAAGGAATATTTGGATCGATTCGTTGTTGTTTTTATTGACGACATCCTCATATATTCCAAAAGTCGTGAAGATCATGAGCACCATTTTAAATTTGGTACTCCAAAGGCTTCGTGAAAATAAACTATATGCCAAATTGAAGAAATGCGAGTTACGGCTTGGGAAGTAGCATTCCTTGGGCATGTGGTGTCAAAACATGGAGTATCCGTGGACGTGAAGATTGAAGCAATACAAAGTTGGGAGCAACCAAAAGTCGGTGGCCCAAATACGTAGCTTTACGGGTCTAGTTGGTTATTATCGGAGATTCGTTGAAGGGTTTTCTCGAATCGCTACTCCATTAACTTCATTAACTCGGAAGGATACAAAATTCGTTTGGAGCGAAGAATGCGAGAAAAGTTTCTAAGAGCTTAAGAGAGACTTATTTCTAAGCACTGTTCTAACAATACCATCTGGTTCGGATGGATTTGTTATCTCTGATGATGCTTGAGCAAAGGGTTAGGATTTGTTCTCATGCAACGTGGAAAGTTATAGCCTATGCCTCGCGACAACTTAAAGAGTATGAGAGGAATTATCCTACTCATTATCTAGAGTTAGCGGCCCGATCGTTTTTGCTAAAAGATATGGAGGCACTATCTATATGGGGAGAAAGTGGAGATATATTCAGACCATAAAAGCCTTAAATATTTCTTCACTCAAAAAGAACTCAACATGCGGCAACGACGTTGGCTCGAGCTATTGAAAGACTACGACCACACTATTCAATACCATCCTGGAAAAGCAAACGTGGTAGCTGGCGCGTTGAGTAGAAGATCATATGCGGAATGAGTGCGATGATGTCAAGTATATGCGTAGAGCCAACTTTAATAGAAAAAGTTAAGGTTTTCGAGCCCGCAGGCCGGGAGCTGATGCGTATAAAGAAGAAAGTACAAGAAGGTGCTATTCAGGCGAGAATTGATGAAGAAGGAATACTTGAGTCCACTCTAGACTTTGTGTTCCTAACGACTCGATTTGAAGTACAAGATTATGATAGAGGCACCTGATACACCATTTGCAATCCATCTGGAAGTACCAAAATGTATCGTGATCTTGACATACATTTTGGTGGAACAATATGAAGAGAGAGATTGCAAAGTTTATCTCAATGTGTTTAACTTGTCAACGTGTAAAGGCGGAGCATCTAGTACCTAAGGGTCCGTTGCAACCACTTGAGATTCCAAAATGGAAGTGGGAACACATTACCATGGATTTAAGTTCTTTGGTCTTCCTACGGTTTCTCAAGGCATCAATGCTATTTGGGTTATTGTTGATAGATTAACCAAGTCTGCTCATTTCTTGCCGATCACGGAGACTTATTCCTTGAACTTCTTGCTAGTATATGCGTGAATGAGATTGTGAGGTTGCATGGCATGCACAGTATCCATAGTTTTGGATCGTGACCCAAGATTCACTTCAAGATTTTGGGTTAGCTTGCAAAAAGCTATGGGCAAGGATTTACGATTCAGTTCGGCATACCATCCTCAAACGGACGGACAATCAGAGAGGACTATTCAAACTCTTGAAGATCTATTAAGACTCTATGTCCTACACTTCAAGGGCAGTTGGGATAAGTATTTACCATTGATGGAATTCTCCTACAACAACAGTTATCAGGCAAGTATAGGTGTGGCTCCATTTGAAGCATTATATGGACGAAAGTGTCGCTCTCCGGTATGTTGGGGACGAGGTGGGTGAAGCAACATTGTTGGGACCCGAGTTGAGTACGTATGACTACTGGAAAGATCCAAATAATTCGATAACGATATACAAGCGGCACAAGATCGACAAAAGAGTTATGCGGATCTTCATCGAAAGGATGTGGAATTTAGTATAGGGGATCATGTATTGTTGCGAGTTGCTCCATGGAAGGGAGTTACAAGATTTGGGAAGAGAGGAAAGCTCAATCCACGATTTATTGGTCCATTTCAAATTCTTGACCGAGTAGTAGAAATGTAGCCTATAGACTCGCGTTACCTCAAAGTATGTCTCGTGTTCATAATGTGTTTCACATATCGTATTTTAGTAAATATGTGAAAGACCTAATCACGTTATAGAGTTAGAACCCACGAGATAGTAGAAGACTTAACGTGTGAGAGGTACTGTCAAGATTTTGGATAGGAAGGAGCATGTCTGCTACAAGAAAGGTCATACCACAAGTTAAAGTTTTGTGGAGGAATCATGCTATAGAGGAAATGACACAGGGAATTGGAAAGCGAAAATGAAAGCGAGGTATCCTCACCTTTTGAAACACTGAGTACGTCGTCGATTTCGAGGACGAAATTTCATAAGGAGGGAGGTTGTAAGACCCCAACTTATTATTAATGAAATTTAATTTTCTATTTTGAAATAGTAAGGGTTGATTTGATTAATGTGGATAGTTATGGGTAAAATCATAAATATTTCAAAATAAACAAGTGGTTATAAAATATTCATTGTTGTCGGGAATATTCGTTGGGTCGTGGAATATTCTTGCTTTGTCGGAGAATATTAAATGCAATGGTATGAGTCTTTTGTGGGCCCCATAACTAAAAGCGATTGGATGAAGAAAATGACAAATATAAGTTGTTTAAAAATAACAAATAGTTATTCACAGATTAATCTTGTTAAAATACTAAATTGGTTAAAACACAAGAAGATTACTGCAGTATTGCACCAATTATTGATTCTTACGTGAAAGGCATTACTCAATAATGGTTACGATATTTCTTGTTCGATTATTTTATTAATTTAATAATTGTTGCGTTGATATTTTATATTCTTTGTTGTTTCATAATTGTCATTACACGGTATTTTTCATTATCAAAGTAATAATTCATATTATCTGAATAATATTATTAGATAAAATTATTGGCAATGTCTAAAAGTTACATACAGGAGAGGTTTGGTCACTTAATTGCTGCGCGCCAAAGAAGAGAGAAATTCTTATTGGAAAGCCCTCTTCCTCTGAACCTGCACGGTTGTCAATATTGTGATTACGTAATATTATTTGTGAATAATTAATTATTGATTCAGTATAATGAGAAAAATATTGATTTTATGTGGATATAGATGGAGAAAAATTTTAATGTGACAATTGTTGAAAATTGAAATTTTATCTTTTTCTCGATAAAATAATTCATTTAAATATATTATTATATTTTAATAATATAATAATGGTGATATTTTTATAACGAATGTGGGATATATGAGTATACGAGGAGGAAGAGTATTTTTGTTGTAATAAATGTTTAAAACATGTTAAACATGTCGGTGGACCCCATTTATTGATGAAATTTGATTATAGCACAGTAAAATCGTCTGTTTGTGGATTTCGATCAATTTTGTTTGGAATTCGGAAAAACTTTCTTCTGCAAAGTTGTAGAGAATTGAATTTCCTATAAAAAGTCGCGAGTTTCAAATTTTCTGACAAAAGGGCTATTTATTGTGAATTATTGAAGTTTCGAAGCTCAGAAATAATTGATTTTGGAAGTATAAAATATTTAAAATGACAAAAACGTTTTTTGTCATTATTGTGGTCTTGCATGTGTTAGAAGTGGCTGAATTCAGATCTCTAAATGTAGGCGTAGGAATAAAAATTAATAAATTAATATTTTAATAAATTTTACTGCTTTTGGTGTTACAAGCATTTTCCTATAAATAGGGTGCTTAGGTTAGAATTGAAAATCACACCGTAAACCTGAAGTTTTCTCTCTATATTATTGAGCGTATTCTTGTGAGTATTTTGAGTATATTTTGAGTATTGCTATACTGATGCAAGTTCAAGTCATAGCCTTTATATCCAAATGTTTTAATTTAGAAGTCTTGATCTTTTCGAGGTAAGGGATATTATTTTTTTCAGTAATGATATTATTTCTTCAATATCATTATGTTGAAATATTGATCTGAAGTTTTTATCAAATTTAGAACTTTTGGTGTCTGAGTTACTTATTCACGTGTATCGACCTTATTCACGTATCGACCTTATTCACAAATACTACCTTATTCATCGAAAAATAAAAATTTTCTTTTCATCCAAAATATCTATTCTGGATACTAGCTTTGATTGTATCCATGTTTTGATCATTCTTGAATTTTACACCACTATGATTATTTTGAGGTATTTTTGGACATGGATAAAACAAAGTACGAATCCTTAATCCTTAATCCTTGTCATTTTGTTTCACTGGATTCGTTTCTTTAAAATATTTTTCATCATCCTCAGTCTTAAATGATGATATTATTGAATATCTTTGGCCTGTAGTGCAAAGATGAATGATTTCTGAAGAATATCTTTGGCCCGTAGTGCAAAGATGAACAGGTGTTTAGATGAACATGACCCGGTGATGAATATCTTTGGCTGTAGTGCAAGATGAATATTTGATTCGAGATATATATTGATTGATGTTACGGGGATAAAAGATGAGCGATGAACTTTTGAATTCATAAATAGAAGATAGTAGTTTGCATTCTCTACTTAACTCTTCTAATAAATTATTATTTTTCATTACTGCGAATATTGATTTAAAAACTTGTTATCTGTTGTATTCTATTAGATTTTTCCTGTTGAAGACTAATGATAATTTGTTGTATATTATCTTAGTCATAATATTCTTTCTTGGGCTAGTTGAGCTCACCCTTTTCCTTTTTGTTCCATTTTTCTTCTCGGGAGGCGAGATTATAAGCGAAAATGCGAGTCGGGGTATGGAATGAAGGTTCTAGAGAGAGTTGTTTAGTAGTCCTCACCATTTTTGTAAAATAATGTATCAATAAATGTGATGAGGATTTATTTGAGTATAGATATTGTCTAGAAGATAATATTTGTATTCAAACTCACAGTTTTACTGTTGTAATAATAAAGTTGTAGTTGTTTCTGTACCATGTATTGACAACTCAGAATGGGTGATGTATACCTATTTTGGGGGCGTCACAGTGTAGATCTAAAATAATAGATGATTAAAGTAAAGAAAAACGAGGGGTTTTTCACCCTTATATAATAACATAGTTTCATTTTCTTCCTTTTGATCAACATTGTAACACTCAAAATGGTTAGATCCTTTCATGAAATACTAGAAAACATGTAGATCTAAGGGTTTCGAGTTTGAACATTAACTCTTTGTTTTATTAAACTCAAACCAAAACAAAAGGAAAAAATTAGTTTAGGTTTTATACCTTGTTCTTTTAGCTACTTTTCTTGATCTTCCAAATTAAGTTATGAACTTAAGGTGCATGAAGGATTAAACCTCTTCCTCTTCTCCTTAAGGGGCTACCCGAACTTCTTCTTTTCTCTCTCTTTAATTTGTTTTGTTAGCTACTTTTGGAAGTAAGAAGAAAATTTATTTACTAAAGAGATATAGGTGTTTCTAGTATTAGTAAAAAATATACATATAGTTAGTATATTTATCTCAAATCTTCCAACATCTCATGCTATTTCTCTCTCTAATTGCTTGTAAGCTTAAATAAAATAAGTCGCCAAATTAATTAGTGACACCTAGATGGAGTGTATAAGAGTAAACTTTGACAAAAATAAAAATCACATGCTTATTTTGCCCCTAACTTGGTAGGCACTACCCCCACTTAATAATGCCCATTTTTAATTTATTTTTAATTAAATGTCTTTCACTTGTTGGGCTTAGTTTGGGCTTTACTTAAATTGTTTGGGCTCTCAATTTAATTAGTTTGGGCTATGTCAAATGTCATGGTCCAATACTTAAGTTTTTACATTACCCTAATTATTTAATTAGGGTTTTCATTCCACTAATTTTGGAATTTAAATCATTACTTATGTACATTTAATTTCATAACCCAATTAGACTTGTTTTAATTAAATTATAAAATTAATTAATTGATATGTTTAAAATAAATCTCTTAGAGTTAGTATATATCTTAAATACTAATATTCTACAATACCATAACCCTTAGGTTATTTAATTCTCATACCTAATATATATTAGGTTATGTAACTTTCCTTTTTAATTCTCTTTATAATTATATACATATTGTAACACATATATTTATTAAATCATATACATGCTTCACATAGGTTATCTCATATTTATCATCATTGATAAATAATATCCATTTGTCCATACACTTAATAACTACATGTCACAAAGTTTTCAATATCCTTAATATTTAATTATTATATTTATTTACAATGTGACTTAGAAATACTTCGTTATTACGATTATTTTCATGTAAATGATTGAGTTATGAATAAATGAATAAAATAAGTAATGTGATGTTATAAAGGGTAAAAATGTAATTTTTGACCAAAGACCCTTGATATAAGGTAATCAAATTTTAGAGGGAGTTTGGTCATTTTGATAAAATTTTATATTTATAGCATTTTAGGATTATTAAATGAATGAATTAGTAAAGGGTAAACAATTAGACTTAATTGTTTATTAGTTTCATAAATGATTAAAATATTATTATGAGCTTAATAATATTAGTTTAAAATATTATTAAGTAATTAATAATATTTAGATTAAAATTGGATTAAAATATTATTAAATGATTAATAATATTATATTAGAGTTAAATTAAAATATTATTAAATGATTAATAATATTAGATAATGATTTAAAATATTATTAAATGATTAATAATATTAGATTAAAGTTAAATAATAATATTATGAAATGATTAATAATATTATTAATTGATTAAAATATTATTAAATAGTTAATAATATTTATGAATGGTTAAGATATTAAATATTGATTAAAATATTATTAATTGATTAATAATATTAGTAATTGGATAAGATGTGATTAATGTATGAAATATTATTAAGTGATTAATAATATTATCAAGTGACTAAAATATTATTAAATGATTAATAATATTAATAAAGGATTAAAATATTATTAAATGGTTAATAATATTAGAAAGTGAATAAAATATTATTAAAGGATTAATAATATTAGACAAGAGTTTAAGACAACGAATATATGATAATAATATTATCAAGGGATGATAATATTCCTAATGAGTAAGGTATTATTGAATGTTTGATTTTCATGATTACATGTTAGATAATTTATTACAAGAATAGTGGTGTTATATGAGTTATGTTTTGCTAATTGAGATATCAATATTATTAATGGTAGGTCTTTCAAACGAAGTTAAATTAAATTGTGTAGCAGTAGTCAATAACCAAGGCAAGTTTCTTAACTCAATTTGAGTTATTAATTTCAAAGTATGATTAGTGGATAATTATTGTTGGTTATCACATCTATAATGATTATTGTTATTCGCACATAGTGCATTAATTTGATTTCTTGTTCTATTATTTGAACCGTGAAATAGATTTAAAGTTCTTTTATTCATGAACTGTTTATAAGTCATGTCTCAGCTATTCGTTTTGGCTAGACTTATAATTGATGAATCGTTCTATTATTTGAACTAAGTTTTTATTGAAAGATTTATGTCATTTATTTCAGCTAGATCAATATTGATATTATATGTTAAAATCATAACATTTCTTTGAAAGCAATCCAAATTATATTGTTGTGGTACAGACTCACGATGTAAGACTGAGATGAATAACCCTTATAAAAAGAGAAACTTTATTGTCGGACATCCGACCCTTGCGCTATTTTTGAGTATTATACATAATAGACTAAAAGACAAATTGCACCCTAAACTTTACTCCGGTGTTGATATTTGCACCCCAAAGTGAAAAAGGTGTCTAAGTACACCCCATACTTTACTTATTGATAACAGATTGCACTTTTTACACACATTTAACCCAGGTCAAAAGTGACCTGGCCAAGAAACGCATCCACACAAGAAGGGTATTTCGGACTTTAGATATTCTTTATGTTCTCAACGCAATTACTGAGTCATTCGGACAACGATTTGAAGGAGGCGAGGTTCGCGATTTGAAGGAGGCTAGGGTTCGCGATGAGTAGTGATTCGCGATTCTTGAGGGATTCATCGAACAACGTCATTTATGGCGTTAGAGGTGTCCCGAATCTGATGAAAGTACTTGATTATCTTCCACAAGCATCTATTTTGAATAATCCGCTTTAGAAATTAGTCGTATGTTCTTTTTGTAGTATATTGTTTTGTTTTGTAGTTTATTGACTTCTTTTTTGTTATAAAGTGTAATGGTGGACCCTTTTGATGATCAAATTCAAAACTCTCTGTCTCTTTTCTTACATTTTTTTGGATTTTAGTCAATTAAATATGATGTGGTCCACACATTTAACCGACAGGGAATTCTTTGTGTTTGTGTCTATGCAGGCAACCCAGAGTATTTTACAGTAAAAATTTTTCATGGGGGACATTTTGAGGAGAGCCCACATAAACAGTATGTGGGAGGTACATTTAATTTCTTTGATTTCTGTCATCCTGATTACATATCTTTACTTGACATATGTAACATGGGGAAGGACTTGGGATACAAAGTTGGACATTTCAAGTTCCATTACAAGTCACCTGCAACTGATATGGAGAGGGGATTATTTGGGTTAGAAAATGATGATGATGTGTTAACAATGTGTATACTTATCCATTCTACGAGACTAGTTGAAATATATATGGAGGTTGTTAGACCTGTGGTGGTAGAAGCTGACTTTGAAATTGATGAAGTAGAGTCAACTGATGAAAGTTATGTGGATAGTTCTGTGGAAGAATCAACGGAGGATGAAGAGGATGATGAAATTGGGGAGGGGATGATGAGGAGATCAAACTGAGGCGGGGGGGGGGACCGAGGATGATGCGGTTGACAAAGGTAAGGAAAACAAATGGGCAAAGGCAAAGAAACAAGATTTGCATATAACAAAGGTGGCGAAAACAAAATCTGCAGAGCCTCAAACTGAAGTTGAAGAACCAATAGTGCATGGATTTTCATCCTCTGACTATGATGACAGTGATGTGGAAAGGATGCCTAGGGTTGATGAGTGGGATCCTGAACCACCTGAACAAGAACATAAAGGTGGTCCAGAATTTAGGGAAGGTGACAGTGAGGATATTGAGTTTGAGTTGGGAATGACATTTTCCAATGTCAATGAAGTGAGGGCAGCAATCAGAAATCATGGTATCAAACATGGAAGGAAGGTGTATTTCAAGAAAAACCTGTCCAATAAGATCCAAGCAAGGTGTGTGGAGCTATGTACATGGTACTTCTATCTCAAAAGGTGCAAAGAGAACTCACATTTAAAATTACTAGGTTACAAAAAGTCCATACTTGTAATAGAGTGGGATAATTATTGTATAAATGCAGAGTGGATTGCCAAAAAATATGAAGATGATCTTCGGATGAATCCAACATGGGGATTAGATCAGTTTCATACTAAAGTAGTTAAAGATTTGGATATTGGAGTATCAAGGAGCCTAGCATACAGAGCTAAGAAAAGAGCAATGAGAAGCATTGAAGGTAGTGCTGAAGAGGAGTATGGACTGGTTCTGGACTATGCTGCAGAGCTCAGAAAAGCCATGCCTGGGAGTACTTGTATTTTGAAGAGAGCAGAACCAGAAAAAGGACAAGACTTAGGCAGATTCTTGAGGTTTTATGTCTGTCTCCAACCACTAAAAGAAGGATTTTCAAGGTGGGGTGTAGACTACTGGTGGGGCTTGATGGATGTTTTCTCAAAGAACCATATGGGGGTCAGTTATTGATTGCAGTTGGTGTTGACCCAAACAATGGGATGTGGCCAGTTGCTTGGGCCATTGTTGAATCTGAGAACACTCAGTCTTGGACCTGGTTTATGAACTTGTTGGTGGCTGATCTTGGGATTTCAAATGATGGAGGCTGGACATTCATTTCAGATAAACAAAAGGTATAAACATCTCTATATTTCTATATACTTTTCATTTAGTAGATGTTTGTGATTAGTACTTTAGAAGATGTGATTTATGATTATATCTCGATTATTTCATTAGTGTTGATCCGTGGTTTTGATTAATGCTTTAGAAGATGTGGTCCCAAGTCTTTGAACACGGACATTGTGTTATGCATTTGTATAGAACTTTTGGCAAAAAGCATAAAGGCTCGGATTAAGGAAATTGGTGTGGAATCTTTTGAAGCTACAAATCAATATGTCTTTCAAAAGGCAATGGATGTGTTACATAAAGAGGATAAGAGTGCATTTGAATGGTTAGGCTCTAAGGCACCGCTTCATGGAGTAGGTCTCATTTTAACACCATATGTAAAAGTGACATGTATGTCAATAATCATTGTGAGGTATTTAATAGCAAAATTATGAAAGCTAGAGTGAAACCAGTAATAGGGTGTCTAGAAGGACTGAGATTATATTGCATGAATAGGATTGTTAACATGAGAGATATGATGATGAAACATAATGGTGTAGTGTGCCCTATAATAGCTAAGAAGATAGAAAAATGGAAAGGCGGGCGGGGGTGGATCGCCATCAGTGGTCGGTGGTGGTGGGAGGTTTACAAAGACAAATGACTTACGGGGTCATTCATTTGTTGTGGATTTGGGAAAAAATATATGTACTTGTAGGAGGTGGGAATTATCTGGAATACCATGTGCTCATGCAATATCATGCATTTACAAAATAGGACATGATCCATACACATATGTACATGAGTGTTTAACAAAGGACATGTATCTAAAGGTTTACAGTCACAACATTGAGCCTATAAAACACAAAGATGAGTGGGATCATACTGGGCTTTCCCCACCTTTGCCACCGAGCTAAAAATACTCCTCGTGGGTAGGCCTAAACTTGTTAGGAGGAAAGGTAATGATATTCCACAATCAAATCCAGAAGGTACAAGGTTGAAGAGGAAATGAACATCACTGAAATGTGGATTTTGCAAGGAATGGGGTCACAATGCAAGAAGGTGTCCTCAAGTAAGTTAAGTGTGTGTTTCTATGATTATTTTATCAAGATCATATATATGGAGTTTAATATATTTCTGTGTCTTGATTTTTAGAAACTCAATAGGCAATCATCTCAACCCCCTCCAGAAAGTCAATCATCTCAACCTCTTCCAAAGTCTAAGAGGGCAAAAAGGGTTCACAATACTAGGCAGACTCATACTCAAGCTTCTCAACCAATGACATCAACACATGAGCCAAATTACATGAATGTGGATCAAGCTGGTGGTTCTACATAGTGGCAAGGTGGAATCCATTACGAGAGTAGCACTAGAAATGTCTCAGCTGATATATTACAACCCAAGGAATTCACATGGAAGGGAAAACAATGTACAACACTTGGAGACCTTGAAGCTGCAGCCAGATCCAAAAGAGAGAAGCTCCAATTTAGGAAACCAATCAGTGGAGGGCCTAATGCAGATTAATAGATAACAGATGGGGTTTTTGGGCTTTTTTGTGGTACTAAACTTATATGGATGTATATATCCAGTTTAGGGGATTTTTGGGAATCAACTTAAGGCTGTTATATGTATGTTTTTGTGGATAATATGCATTTTTTTGTGGATAGGATGCTCCAGTTTTATGTTTTTATGGATAACCAATGTTGTTAGGCCAATGACAACAACTGTTATTAATTGCCTCTGATTTATGGATTGTACTGGGGATTAATTTGGTAATTAAATGGCAATACCAATTCCTTTATGATGTAGTGTGTGTAGTGTATGTTTGCAGTGTTTACGTACATGTGTTGTTAGGTTTGTAATATTCATGAACGCAATCAAATTGCAAAATAAGCGCGGAAACGTGTAAAAATCAAAGTTTAAAATTTTTACAAACCATATACCCGGATCACCCTTTATGCATAATTATTAATTAAACGAAAAGATATGAAGAACAAACATACCCTTGAAGATCCGAGCTTCCTCAGGTACAAGTTCACCTCCAATCCTTTTCGCGTTCAACTTGAATCCACCGGGTTTGGTTCCTTCCTTTGATCAACGTTAGCCACCCAAGTGTTTGGCCTCTAGAGGTGATCCACCAAGGAAGAATAAGAATTCAAGAAGATGGGTATTTGGCCTCTATAAATAAATGGTACGATTTTTCCATTCAAATACATCAATCAATTATTGCGTATCAGGAGGCGTCCATTATGAAAAAACCATTTAAGATGATCTAGAAACTTATTTCACAAGTATTTATTCCTTGATCTAATCAAAGAATCTTAATACATTGTCAATTTGTTTCACTTACAATTCTTTGAACCTTTCAAATAATTCATACTTGTATTTCAATAATACACACATTCAACTCTTTGAATGATCATCTCCTTTTCTTATACTAGTTTGTTCAATATGCAAAATTATTTTCATGTAAGTCAAGTATACAAAATTTATTAAGTAATATTCCATTCTATACAAAACATTATTATTATAAATAGAACAACAATTGTTCTTAATTATAATACCAAAGATTTCATTGTCCAACAATAAAATGGAAATAATATTTTTAACAAGAATGGAATACAATAACAACTTATTGACTTAATAGATTTGCTCGTAGGAATTGCTAAACTATAAGTTTCATGGCTAATATGGCAACCTTTGCTACATTTCCATATATAGGATTACTTATATTTGTTTAGCTTTTACTTCTGCTTGGTCCTTTCATAAATCTATATTTATGATAACCAAAGTCGGTATCCAATACCCAAGTAGAACCTTGACTTAAAGAAAAATTTATTTCAATCATGAACAAAAATGTATTATAACAGAAACTTCACTAAGCTTCTTTGGTTAGCCTCTCGCAAAGATGCTTCTCGCAGCTTTCTTTCAAAGGTCCGGGCTTATTGCGGTGGAAGCAAACTCCTTTCTTATCCGTGTCGGTTTTGTTCTTATTATCCTTTGTTTACGCCTTTACTGTTTACCTTCTTTGAATCGCTCTTCTTTTCGGAAGATCCTTTGGCCCCTACCAAGGTAAGACTTGGTCTTTCTTGGTTAGAAAGTGACTCTCAACATTTTTCAACATGTTAAACAAATCGGCGAGGCTGATATCTAGCTTGTTCATATGAAAAATTCACAACAATTGTGAAAGGAGTCCGGGGTGAGTGAGTGCAAGATCAAATCTTGGCTCAACTCTCCATCCATGACAAAACCAGTTGTCTAATTGATCAATCAAATTGATTATGTTAAGAACTTTTTATGCATCTTATAGTGTCATTGGCCATTCTAGATCGGAAGAGCTCCTTAGATATCTCGATATCTATCGGTCCCTACTTTCCTCAAAGATCAACTACTTGATGTGCGGGAATATAGTAGAAGCATCTATAGTTTCATGCGACAATCAAGCTCGTTCTTTCGTGGATGCGAGCATGATGCGTTCGAAATAACTTTGCATCATCTTGCCACTTTCTAAAAGTAGCAATCTCTTCCTCGAGGCATTATGCGCAACCATTGCGAGGATAGGCGTATTAAGGACATAAGATAACTTTTCAAACCATGAGAACTATTCTCAAATTCCTTAACCAATTCGCTTTAATTGATTCAGTTAATTTAGCATCTAATATCTTCGCAGATGATAGTAATTTTAGACATTGTAAAATTACGTAAATGAATTTGTAATTAACAACATTTTAACATACATTCTTTTATTAATTACCAAAATAAATTAGGTCTTGTTTTAAATTGGTATCTCCCACTATTTTCTTCAAACTATATTACCTCACTTATATAGTTCGGCAAAATCTAATTAAAGATTTGCTTAGTGAGAATAAGGATCCCATTTCAAATGTATATAGCCTTGTGGTGACACAACAAACTATATATAAATAAATAGGTAGACAACTCTTGTTAATTACATCAACTATGCAACTCCTTGTATTTTGCCTCTTAGATTAATTTGATCAGTGGTGGCACATCCAATCAAATTTATCCAAGTTAAGTCCAACCTAGTACTCCATATATTCAAAAAGAAAAAAATATCATCCTTGTGGTGACACAACAAAAACAATATTGTTCAATTTTCTTTATAAGCATCAAATGTGATAAATTAACATCTTAAATACTTAATACTTGCCTTGTGGTGACACAACAAACTCATATTAAATATTTAATACTCTATTAATTTTATCATGCTGAAAGGCGACGTTCGATATTCCAAATATCTTTGAACGCTTAGGACTTAATATAAAAAAAAATTGAGGGTTTGTAATTAATTGTCTCATCTTGTTTAAGCGTAGCATTTACATATATATATATAAAATACGCGTCGTATTAATGAACATGCGAAGCGTGTTTGCATAATATATATTATATATAGTACAAGCATGCACATATAGAATACTATATTCTACCCGGATTGATTATGAACTTTTATTCTAGTTTGGTTCACTAGAGCCACCAAGTGAACCAAAATTCAAACTCCCCAAAGTGCAAAAAATAATATTTAAATATAACTATTACATTTAAACCCTGGCTCCATTACAAAAACGGGTTTTCAAGCGCTCCTTGCTCCTTGATCTCCAATTTTTCAAAATTAATTCTAACTATTCCTATTACAAAACTATTTAAAATAAATAGAAACCTTGATCAGCAGTTAAGGGGAAGTACATAGGAGGGAGATAGAATTTACATTCGAGAAAAATTAGAGAAGGCAGGTACTGCAGAATTCCCATTTAATAAAACCCATACATTCATGCATCCAACTAAAATAAAATCCAATCACATTGGTCAATAGTCCATAATCAATCCCATTTATTATCATACACATCACCATATGCATCAATAAATAACATTCATCTTATGAATAATAAACATTCAATATATATATTGATATCATTTAATGGGCAAATTTAGTTAGTATAAAATCTATTTTGAATCAAAATAAACTCCTTTATTTTAATCCAAATTTAAATCAAAATAAAACTATTTTATTTTAATTTATCCAATTTTGAATAAAATAAACTATTTTATTTTAATCAAAATCTTTAATCAAAATAAACTCTTTTATTTTAATTAATTATGGAATCCAATTCCAAGTAAAAAAAAAACTTTTATTTAAAGGAAACACGGATTATCTTTCTTTATTCACAAATAAACTCCTTTATTTTGAATAATATGAAATCTTATTTCATATCTAAATAAACTCCTTTATTTAAGGAAAGACGATTCTTTTTTTCATATTCACAAATAAACTCTTTTATTTTGAATAATATGAAATCTTATTTCATATCTAAATAAACTCCTTTATTTAAGGAAACATAGAATCCAATTTCAACTCTAATTAGTTATCATGGAATCCAATTCCAACTCTAATTAGTTAGCATGAAATTTAATTTTAAAATTAAAATAAACCTTTTATTTTAAAATTAAAATAATTTTTTAATTATAAAATTATTAAGAATAATATTATATATATATAACTATTATATATATATAATATAAACCATCACTTGATATATCGTGCCACCATATTAATAACCGAGGATGAATCAATGATTCATGCTGAATCACATGAGAAGACCACGAAGTAATCACAAGTATTCTATATATATCATATATATATATACTATTATATTTAAACGAAGTGATTACATTAACTTTTGAAAGAAAAAAAAAAGCGTGGCCAATGCTTAGTATTTTTGACCTTGATTATCTTTGCGAGAATATATATATATGTGAATAGTGAAAAAAAAAATGTGATTCGGTCGAAATTTATAACGATTTTTTTTTATTTATACAATAAAATTATGCCCAATTAAATTGTTCTAAACACATATCAATATATATATATATCAAATTAAAACAATTAATAATTTGCATAAAGGTTTGGGCTCGATACCACTGTTAGGTTTTGTAATATTCATGAAACGCAATCAAATTGCAAAATAAAGCGAAACGTGTAAAAATCGAGTTTAAAATTTTTACAAACCATATACCCGGATCACCCTTTATGCACAATTATTAATTAAACGAAAAGATATGAAGAACAAACATACCCTTGAAGATCCGAAAACTTCTCGAAGTACAAGTTCACCTCCAATCCTTTTCGCGTTCAACTTGAATCCACCGGTTTGGTTCCTTCCTTTGATCAACGTTAGCCACCCAAGTGTTTGGCCTCTGAGGTGATCCACCAAGGAAGAATAAGAATTCAAGATGATGGTTATTTGGCTCGAACCTTAGTTTTCTATCTCTATAGGAAAGAACGTCTCTCCAACAAATTGGAATTATATCAGTATATATTAAGTGATATCCGATATAAGACTCTCTTATAAAGATATCAAGTAACCCTATTAAAATAAGGTATTATTTAATTAAACTCTTTTAATTAAATGGGCTCTAATCTTATTAGGGATAATTAATTAAACTCCTTTAATTAATTTTCCTCCTAATCTTATTAGGAATAAATGAGAGTACTTATATTAAATTAATTCCTAAACTCTTTTAGAAATTAAAATAATAATAATAATTGTAATAATATTAATAAGACTCCTCTTATTAATTTATATTTAATATTTCTAAAATATTAAATAATAAATATTAAGCTATTTAATTTATTCTATCACCATAGATTAAATTAAATATACATAACTTATATTATTACGATTATGCCATTAACTTCTTAAATAATTATTCTTCCTTTTATGTGTGTGACCCTTTAGGTTCTCCATATTAAACCGGTTGTGAATAAATCAATTAGAACAATTCTAATATTATTTAAATAAATAAATTAAATAATTAATTTATTTAAATAAATAATATTTATTCTCTGATAGGGATAAGCCTCCCTAATGATCAACGACTTTCCGGATAATATAGATTTCAACATTAATCATAAAAGAACCTTTGAGTAAATATTTACTGTACAATTCAATCCTTCCACCATACAATGTCCCAATTAAATATAAGGCATGGAATTACTGTCAAGTCTTATTTTATTTAATTATATGTATTTCGATTCTTAAATGCACAACTCAAATAATGCAAATTAGAAACTCCTTTCTAATTTCATTCGCCTTAACCAAGGACTCTTGGGTTGTCATTTATCGAATCACATAGACATTTCTTCTTTTAATAAAGTGGTAGATTCTTTATCGATCATACATTATCTCCATGTATAACTTATTATACCCAAGCATACCCTTTGATATATCCTAAGGGTCTTAAGGAATAAGTCAAAGTATAACTCATCATACACAAGATACTATGATGATCTCAAGTCCAAGGATCACTTGTACTACTATCACTACTGAAATTCCTATTGACGAACAAGTAAAACTCCATTAGGTATTCCTTAGCGAGCCACGCTCGAAGAACTTATTCTCTAATAAGCACCTACATACTTGCTTTTAGGCGTCTCAACACAAAATGATCATGAGATCAATCATCCTCATCCAATGAAAAGCAACGAACGTATGTACCAATCTATCCGGATTCACTAATCCCCAATTTAGTAATCCAATGATTGGGAACTATTTTAGTTTTAAGCTTTCTAAGAATTTAGATCTCATTAGAATGATCATCATCATTATTCTAAAAGCATTGCTTAAAACTATGGGTTTATCACATATAATAAAAGCGACATCATGTAGATAATTAAAACCTTTAATAAATTAATACTTTTTATTAATAAATGAATAAGATTGTTACAAAGTATATGCTTTATCATCAAACATGATTGGCTTGTGTGCATACTACTTTCAATCTCCCACTTGCACTAAAGCCAATCGTCATGGTAACTCATACTCTTCTTCTCTAAGTGACGATTATCCTGCATGTTGGATAAGCTTTAGTTAATGGATATGTAATGTTGTTCATGAGAGTCCACTATCTCTATAGTGATTTCCCATCTTTCAATGATTCTAATAATCAAATGAAAGTGCCACAACACATGTTTAGATCCAAGATGAGACTTAGGAACTATTCTGAGTTCTCAGAATGAACTTTTAATCCAAACAATCAACTTGCGACTTCATTTATAGCTATATACTTTGTCTTTATCACTAAACCAACAACTCTTTCTTTGTTTGGAACCTTTCCAATTCATCGCACCAATCGTTCAAGGTAACCCATTACCTTAAAGTGGATTTTTCGTCGTCTTGATGCATTTGAAAACTTGAGTGCATTAAGCCCTCTGTTTTTAATTTAGACCCACCATGAATATGATCACATCCTTAGTCTTAGGTTAAGCACTTTAAGGTGTTTTCAACGACTTCATAGTGAACTTATCCATAATATGGTGATCAACATCGGTCTCGTATATTTCATTGCATACATGATTGTCACTATGCGATCATGACGCCCCAAAAATTAGGTATACGTCACCCATCTTGGGTCGCCAACTTACATGGTACATAAATTCAAATACAACTTACTTAATATAAGCGTAGGTATACAATAATGACATAAAGCGTGAGTTTGAATACAAATTTTGTCTACTAGATATTATACAAACTCAAAAGGAGTCCTCATTACAACTATTATCACACTTATTTCACGTAATAGTGAGGACTACTAATCTTATCCTCTGGACCATTACTTACGTTCCCCGACTTCGTCCCATATATTCTCATTTCACGAAGAAAACGGTGAAAGAAAGGGTGAGCTCAACTAGCCCGATGAAATATTATGACTAAGATAATGCGAGAATAAATTATCATTAGCCTTGACGATGTTAAACCGATAAAATACAATAAACAACCAGGTTTAATCTGCGGTGAATAAGCAATCCATTAAAAGAGTCAAGTAGAGAATAAAATCTACTATCTTTTAGGTTTTAAAAGGTTTTCATCAATTTTTATCACGAGACTCGACAATAATAAACCACCACATCTAATCATCCACGTACCACGGTCGAGGATTTTCATCAAATTATCAATGGTCACGATTATATACCGAATCACCCCAGTCATAATCATACCAAAAACTATCCATCAACGCATTACAGCCAACGAGGACTTTTGTCACATCATTTATATCAAGTCATGATTATCTTGAATGATCCACTGGTCATAATCATACTAAGTTCATCTATGCACGTAAGCGAAGATAACATAATATAACATGAGGATGATGACAATGACATAGTAATTCAATAAAACAAGTTCAAGAATTATTTAATCCATGAATTATTAACGTCCAAATTGTCAACATGATCTTTGTTTACGTAGAGTAAAATTCAATAATGATCGGAAGAATATTTCCATGAAAAGATCTTTGGATGAAACGCAAATATCGAGGATATTCTACTAATTTCATGGAGTATAGAAGTCAAAGTTTTAACTTATTTGGGTATAATAAAGAATGGAATAACAAAAGAAATCACCATGCATGCGGTTGCTTGCGCATAGACGAGTTATTCCAATGAATAATAATAACGGAACGGTCGGTGAAATTCACACTTGACGGATGTTCCAACAGAATAATAAAGATGGAACCCGGATCCGGTGTAAAACACATGATAGGATATTCAATGAGAATGATAAAGATTTTAACCCGGTCCTGTAAAACACACGAGCGTGATGTTCCAATGAGAATAATAAAAAAGCGGAACCGGTCCGGTTGTAAAACACATGATGTGGATGTTCCAATGAGCAATAATAAAAGCGGAACCAGTCCTGTAAAAAACACAGGATGTGATGTTCCAATGAATAATAGAAGAATGTCACCAAGTATAGGGTAAATCACATATCACGAGTTATTCCAATGAATAATAAGCAACGGAATAACATAAGGATTTCACCAAGTATAGGGTATCTGGCGTATACGAGGTTATGTATAGGGTATGCCACTTTACACGAGTTATTCCAACGAATAATAATGAATGGAATAATGAAGTTCTCTTTCAAGAAGAAAGAATAACACCCTTCTAGTAAAAAAAACCTGAATATAGAAGTAGTGAAGTAGCGAATATACTCTTCTTCTTTCTATAATTTTCTCTCTATAAGCTTCTCTCTATAATTTCTCTCTGTAGAGTTTCATGAATTAAATAAAAAATAATGAAGAATGAGCTTATTTATAGGAAAATGGAATGCGTAAGTAACTAATCCATGAGCGGTCCAGTTGATTTACTTTAATCGGACGGTCCATATTTAAAGAAAAATCTTTTAAATATAATATATTACATTTATATAAAACATTTTTATCTGAAAACACTATGCAACACTATACAAAAACACTATCAAAAAAACACTATGCAACACTATGCATAATAAAATATAATATATTACATTTATAGAATAACTTTAATAAAGTATTCTATTTTATATAAAAGATGTTTACATTTTATTACGTTAATAATACGAATAAAACAAAAGCGTCATTATCGCTATAATAATTCATATTATTAATCGACAATAATGGAATCAAACCGAGTGACTTCTCACATAAGCATCAATAATCAATACCGTGTCTTACTTATGCAACCACACTTATTCTTTGTACTTTTACTACTGAGTAGTTCAACGGTAACCACGGTAAAACTTCCACCGTTATTTCAATAAAATATTTTTGTCGTTTTCTCGATCCGACAATAATTACATTAGGGGTCCACCAATGATTGGTAGTTATGCGAATATTCCCTGCTAAACCAGATATTCCCAGGCCAATCGAATATAATATAACCACTTGCATACTTTGCAAAATTTATAAATACTACCCACAACTATAATATTATCTCAAATTCACACCATAATATTAAAAATTATTTTGACAAAATTTAAATCTTTATTGATAAAATCTGGGGTCTCACAATCTCCCCCTCCTATGGAATTTAGCCCTCGAAATTAGGTGCGATACTGATATGATAAAGAGGTGAGGATACCTTGAATACCTTTATCGTTGAAAACATTAAATTCATCTTTGCAATCCTACCAAAGATATTCAT
The DNA here is from genome assembly GCA_020205615.1 of Panax quinquefolius. NCBI lineage: Eukaryota > Viridiplantae > Streptophyta > Magnoliopsida > Apiales > Araliaceae > Panax > Panax quinquefolius. The sequence goes on along the minus strand of CM035167.1, from coordinate 4,039,832 downwards.
TAACAATTCATCTTTTGCTACGGGGCCAAAGATATTTATTAACAATTCATCTTTTTGCTACTGGGCCAAAGATATATAACTCATAAAACCAATAATATCGAGACTCGACAATAGTATCACAACCATGAATTATCCATGCACCTTCTTGCTAAGGATATTACGTGTTTTCAATTACTGATCATGATTATACCGAATAATCCGTGGTCATAATCATACCAAGTCTATCAATACACTACTGACTAAAGATGACTTTTACCACATCAATGAATTAATATTTCATTCTTTGAGACTCATTCGATAATTAATCCATATCATCGAATCATCCCCGCACTACGGCCGAGGATATTCATTAGTATCACGACCACAAATTATCCATGCACTACTGGCCAAAGATAATCGTGTATTCATTAGTATCACGACCACAAATTATCCATGCACTACGGCTAAAGATAATTGTGTTTTTCAATTCTGATTATGATTATACCGAATGATCCTGGTCATAATCATACCAAGTCCATCTATGCACGTAAGCCACGGATGACTTTGAACACATCCATGAATTAATATTTCATTCTTTGAGACTCATTTCAATAATTAATCCACATCGTCGAATCATCCACGCACTACGGGCTAAGGATATTCATTAGTATCCGACCACAAATTATCCATGCGCTACTACCAAAGATAATTGTGTTTTCAATTCTGAGTTATGATTATACTGAATGATTCACTGATTCATAATCATACCAAGTCCATCTATGCCGCGTAAGCCACCGGATGACTTTGAACACATCCATGAATTAATATTTCATTCTTTGAGACTCATTTCAATAATTAATCCACATCGTCGAATCATCCCCGCACAAAGCTAAGGATATTCATTAGTATCACGACCACAAATTATCCATGCCATACTGCCAAAGATAATTGTGTTTTCAATTCTGATTATGATTATACCGAATGATCCTGGTCATAAATCATACCAAGTCCATCTATGCACGTAAACCCACGGATGACTTTGAACACATCCATGAATTAATATTTCATTCTTTGAGACTCGACTTTCAATAATTAATCCACATCGTCGAATCATCCACTAACTACAAAGCTGAGGATATTCATTAGTATCACGACCACAAATTATCCATGCACTACTGCCGAAGATAATTGTGTTTTCAATTCTGATTATGATTATACCGAACAATCCACAGTCATAATCATACCAAGTCCATCTATGCTCTCTACGAGCCACGAGATGACTTTAAAAAAATATAAACAATGAGGATAATGATATAAAGAATCAATCAAATAAGATAAAGGATAAATATTAAACATTTATAATATAATTTATCCAGATTCAAGAATATCCCCATGTTATCAATCACTTAATAATCTAATAATCTAATATCATTAATATTATACCAATATTTTAATCACTTCTTAAATTTATAAACAATTTATCTTAATTGTTTACGCTTTACCATATAATGCATTTAATCATTCAAAAATGTCATACTCATAAAATATCATCACCAATTATCAAATCCTCATCAAAAAAATATGCATATACTCTATATAGGATTCTCTAGCCATAAAATCCTATTTTCAACTTTGTTACTTCACATAACATGTTTAACTCATATGTTAAGTAACTAAACTATTTTCATGAAAAATACCAAATCAGCCCCAAAAATATTTCTTTTCTGGGATTTAGCATAATATAGTCCTATGATGAAAATATATTTTTCTCGAATTTTAAAATTCATTTACTATTTTTCAAAAATCAATTTCTAATTAATTCCTTAAGAAATTAGCTACCTCAAGTTTAACTCCAAAATTCCCAAATCTTGGCAGGACCTTACACATGTTAACATGAGCTTCTAATTTAAATTTCATGGTCATCGGAGTTATAGAACTCGGTTATAACGCGTTTTAATCGGAAAAACCTAAATATTGAAATAGTCATAACTTGCTCATTTTAAGTCGAGAATGAGCTCATTTTTGGACAGGAGATACTTTATACCATATACCTTCATGTCCCAAAAGGCCAGAATTTTTCTCAAAATTTAAGTGGCCGAAACAGCCCTTAAAGTTTCATGGCGAGTAGCATTTTCGAAATTTACAGCTTTGGCCTCCTTTGCTAAAATCAGTCCACACAAAATTTACAACACCTTTTCCAGTAATTCCACTTGGATTAGTTAGGTAACTCATAGATCTAACTCTAGGACTTGACCACACTCAAAAATTCAAAATATAATAGGAGATATGGTCAATTGAATTTCATGTTACGTTTTCACCAAAATCGATTTTCAACTTTTGTGATTTCTAAGAAACTTTCATGTTTTCACATACCAACCAACATAACTCATCATAAAACTTACTAATACTTCATATACCCATGATTTTCATTATTCCAATGCTTTTATTATGACTTTCATCATAAACCACGTAAAGCTGTTCATTTAGTTGAAGAAATATTTGAGGGTTTAAGAAATGGGTTTTTGTCTTGGGGTCAATACAAAATTCGATTTCACGCTCTAGGGTAGGCTAGAAATCTTCAAGAATACGTCAAGAAATTTATTAATGATAGAAATATCATTCAAAATCTATTACTCTCATCCAAGACTTGGATAATACGTCACATTGATATCTGATCTGTGACTTTTATCCCTTAACCTAGATAGCACCTCACAATGATACCTATAAACTTGCCATCTTCATCATGGCGTCGCCTACGAAAAAGTCCGGCGGTGCATTCCACACAAGGAAGTCAACAACGAAAGGTTCGGGGCTCTTTACTTATGGCTTGATATAACGTTGATTAACTTTAGGGTTTGGTTACTTTGAATTAAGTATAACGAGTTGGTTAGGAATATGAAAGCTAACAACCTTACAAAAAAGAATAATGAGTAGTTAATCAATCGTTTTCAAAAATTACCTCAAAGGCAAGTATTTTCAAAGAGATAAGATCGACGGTAGCGTGAAAGTGTTTATTTGAAACAACAAGATTAAAAAAAATAGTAAGCGGTAACGAAGGCTCCTACTAACGAAGTTTCAACCAATAAGTCAAAGTCTAACTTCTCCTGAGTCAAATTTAAACGTTGAACGCAAGCAAGAGAGATAAAAGAATGGGTAGAACCGGTATCTAACACGGTATAGACTTCATGAGCTTATGATTAACTTACACCGTGATAATTTTATTCGGGTTCCTCGTCAATCAAAAAAACGCTCTCTTAAACTACTAGAAGCTTTGGTTTGTGCGGGACGACCTTTGGTGCCTCCATCCTAGTTGAATTCGTCTTGATGGCGAAAAAAAAAATCGAGCTAAGTGGCCTTCTCTTCCACAATTATAACATGCTTTGGATGGCATGGCGCCAGTTCGGATGATGTGTCCTCTCCTCGCATTTGAAGCATATAATAGGTGGTCCTTCTCCTTCCTTAACAACAAAAGTCTTTGGTCTTGACGTCTTCCATCATTGTTGAATCTCCTTTTCTTGAAATGTCCATTCTTATTATTTTGGCCCTGATTACCACCGAAGTGGTTACCATTCTTGACATGATAATTTCCCCCACGATGGTTATCATTGTTCCGATGACCGTTGCCACCGGTATGATTATTATCGTGTTGTTGCTCATTACCTTTTGGTTGAGCTGACTCAACGGTCTCATGTGCTTCATTGCTTATCTCAATATTTTCAGATGTCATTTTCAAATACTGCCACCAAACATGGGTTAAATAACATATCACATATTATCCCTATACTCACGTGAGCCAAATAAATACCACATAAACTTAGGTAGGTCATACTAGCGAAGAATTCCCCGTCTCTCCTCCTAGTTCTTATCTCACATCTTAGCCAGGATCATATCCTAAGCTCGATACTGTTGTGACGCCCCCAAAATTAGGTATCGTCACCCATCTTGGGTCGCCACTTACATGGTACATAAATTCAAATACAACTTACTAATATAAGCTGTAGGTATACAATACGACATAAATAAACCGTGAGTTTGAATACAAATTTTGTCTACTAGATATTATACAAACTCAAAAGGAGTCCTCATTACAACTATTATCACACTATTTCACGAATAATGAGGACTACTAATGCTATCCTCTGGACCATTACTTACGTTCCCCGACTTCGTCCCGGTACTATGTTCTCATTTCACAAGAGAAAAGTGAAAAGAAAGGGTGAGCTCAACTAGCCCAATAAATAATATTATGACTAAGATAATGCGAATAAATTATCATTAGCCTTCAACGATGTTAAACGATAAAATACAATAGACAACCGGTTTAATCTGCAGCTGAATAAGCAATCCATTAAAAGAGTCAAGTAGAGAATAAAGTCTACTATCTTTTAGGTTTTAAAGGTTTTCATCAATTTTTATCATTGACTCACTCGACAATAATAAACCACCACATCTAATCATCCTGTACCACGGTCCAAGGATTTTCATCAAATTATCAATGGTCATGACTATACCGAATCACCCCCGGTCATAATCATACCAAAAACTATCCATCAACGCATTTGCATTACACAATACTTTGAGGACTTTTGTCACATCATTTATATCAAGTCATGATTATCTGAATAATCCAGTGGTCATAATCATACTAAGTTCATCTATGCGTAAAGCCAAAGATAACATAATATAACATGAGGATGATGACAATGACATAGTAATTCAATAAAACAAGTTCAAGAATTATTTAATCCATGAATTATTAACGTCAAAATTGTCAACATGATCTTTGTTTACGTAGAGTAAAATTCAATAATGATCGGAAGAATATTTCCATGAAAAGATCTTTGGATGAAACGCAAATATCAAGGATATTCTACTAATTTCATGGAGTATAGAAGTCAAAGTTTTAACTTAACTGGGTATAATAAAGAATGGAATAACAAAAGAAATCACCATGCATGCGGTACTTGCGCATGACGAGTTATTCAATGAATAATAATAACGAGAACCAGTCGGTGAAATTCACACGGCGGGATGTTCCAACAGAATAATAAAGATGGAACCGGATCCGGTGTAAAACACACGATAGATATATTCCAGCAGAATGATAAAGATTTTAACCGGTCCGGTGTAAAACACACAGACGGGATGTTCCAATGAATAATAATAAAAGCGGAACCGGTCCTGTAAAACACACACGCATGGATGTTCCAATGAGCAATAAAAAGCGGAACCGGTCCCAAAACACACAGTACGCAGGATGTTCCAAATGAAATAATAGAAGAATGTCACCAAGTATAGGGTAAACCAATGCATATCTGAGTTATTCAAATGCAGAATAATAAGCAACGGAATAACATAAGGATTTCACCAAGTATAGGGTATGCTGGCGTGTCACGAGGTTATGTATAGGGTATACCACTTTTACGAGTTATTCCAATGAATAATAATGAATGGAATAACGAAGTTCTTCAAGAAGAATAACACCCTTTAAGTAAAAAGAACCGAATATAGAAGTAGTGAAGTAGCGAGAATACTCTTCTTCTTTCTATAATTTTCTCTCTATAGCTTCTCTATATAATTTCTCTCTAGAGTTTCAATGAATTAAATAAGAAAATAATGAAGGAATGAGCTTATTTATAGGAAAATGGAATGCATAGTAACTAATCCATGAACGGTCCAGATTGATTTACTTTAATCGACGGTCCATATTTAAAGAAAAATCTTTTAAATATAATATATTATATTTATATAAAAACATTTTACTATCTGAAACACTATCTGCACTATTATCTGCAAAACACTATGCAACACTATGCATAATAAAATATAATATATTCTATTTATAGAATAACTTTAATAAAGTATTCTATTTTATATAAAAGATGTTTACGCTTTTATTACGTTAATAATACTGAATAAAACAAAAGCGTCATTATCGCTATAATAATTCATATTATTAATCGACAATAATGGAATCAAACCGGTGACTTCTCACATAAGCATCAATAATCAATATCAGGTGTCTTCTACTATGCAACCACACTTATTCTTTATACTTTTACTACTGAAGTAGTTCAACAAGAACTACGGTAAAACTTCCAGCCGTTATTTCAATAAAATATTTTTTATCGTTTTCTCAATCCGAAATGAATAATTACATTATTAGGTCCACCAATGATTGAGTAGTTGTACGAATATTCCTGCTAAACCAATATTCCCACCAATCGAATATAATATAACCACTTGCATACTTTGCAAAATTTATAAATACTACCCACAACTATAATATTATCTCAAATTCACACCATAATATTAAAAAATTATTTTGACAAAATTTAAATCTTTATTGATAAAATCTGGGGTCTCACACGATCTCTCTTTTCAAGAGTCTGTGGGACTATTAAGAGAGATACACTCCATAGCTCATCGACATAAGACATCTCTTGGAGTTTGCCATGCTAAACGACTTTAGCATCAAATGAATATACGTTCCTTGGGTTAAGTCGAGCATCCTTTTGAATCTATCTATATAGATTTGCATCCCCAATAATGATACTCTTCCCAAATCATTCATGGAGGATTGTTTAGACAACTTTATCTTTACTGATTGTAGCATTGGTATGTCATTCCTTATCCGTAGTATATCAACATATAGTCTTTGCGAATGTCACGATACTCCCAATGACCCTTTTATGCACTAGGTTCATTCTTATTTTTGATAAAATCAAACTCTTTTGATTGCCTCATCAAAACGAATGTTCCATATTTGAGAAACTTGCTTCAATCCATTTCTTTGAGTGTCTACAACACTTACCTCATCGTATGTAACTGGATCATCATCTTCTATGATGTGTACCTCATCATCATCATCATCTATGATGAATCCATACCTCCCAGGTATCTTCGGTACTATTCCAGATTTACGATTCAGTTGTGGTATAATAGGTCTATCTACAGGTTCCTCTTATTTGACTTATAGTATTTTGTGGTTCTTGAACTCTTCAAGATCTATTATCCTCCCACTAGCCCCTTTTAATGATAAACACCTTTATCTTAGAAGGCAGCGTGTTTCGTAACAAACACCTTTTGCTAAGTAGAATTATAGAACATATACCCTAAACTAAACTTACTTTAGGATGTCCCACAAATCAGACATATCAAATCTTGTCCCAAGCTTATCCTTTGAAACCTTTTCACATAAGTTGGACAACCCTTATCTTAACATACTTAAGATTAGGAATCCTCCTCATCCATAACTTTTATGGAGTCTTGGGGCGATTTTGAGGTTACCTTTTTCGTAGATATGTCAGACCATTTCTAGGACATGACCTGAGAGGATCTTTGGAATGTCGGTAAAATCATTATGGACCGCACTATGTCCAACAAGGTACGATTTTTCCATTCAAATACATCAATCAATTATTACGTGTCGAGGCGTCCATTATGAAAAAACCATTTAAGATGATCTAGAAACTTATTTCACAAGTATTTATTCCTTGATCTAATCAAAGAATCTTAATACATTGTCAATTTGTTTCACTTCGAATTCTTTGAACCTTTCAAATAATTCATACTTGTATTTTCAAAGAAATACACACATTCAACTCTTTGAATGATCATCTCCTTTTTTTATACTAGTTTGTTCAATATGCAAAATTATTTTCATGTAAGTCAAGTATACAAAATTTATTAAGTAATATTCGATTCTATACAAAACATTATTATTATAAATATAACAACAATTGTTCTTAATTATAATACCAAAGATTTCATTGTCAAACAATAAAATGGAAATAATATTTTAACAAGAACCGGAATACAATAACAACTTATTGACTTAATAGATTTGCTTCGTAGGCATTGCTAAACTATAAGTTTCTATGGCTAATATGGCAACCTTTGCTACATTTCCATTTATGGGATTACTTATATTTGTTTAGCTTTTTACTTCTTGGTCCTTCATAAATCTATATTTATGATAACCAAAGTCGGTATCCAATACCCAAGTAGAACCTTGACTTAAAGAAAAATTTATTTCAATCATGAACAAAAAATGTATTAGAACCAAACTTCACTAAGCTTCTTTGGTTAGCCTCTCTGAAGATGCTTCTCGCAGCTTTTTTCGATTGTCGAGCTTATTGCGGTGGAAGCAAACTCCTTTGCTTTATCCGTGACGATTTTGTTCTTATTATCCTTTGTTTACGCCTTTACTTTACCTTCTTTGAATCGCTCTTCTTTTCGAAGAAGATCTTTGGCCCTACCAAGAAGACTTGGTCTTTCTTGGTTGGAAAGTGACTCTCAACATTTTTCAACATGTTAAACAAATCAATGAGGTATGATATCTAGCTTGTTCATATGAAAATTCACAACAATTGTGAAAGGAGTCCCGAGTGAGTGCAAGATCAAATCTTGCTCAACTCTCCATCCATGACAAAACCAGTTGTCCTAATTGATCAATCAAATTGATTATGTTAAGAACTTTTTATGCATACTATAGTGCCATTGGCCATTTTAGATCGGAAGAGCTCCTTAGGTATCCGATATCTATCGGTCCTACTTTCCTCACCATCAACTACTTGATGTGCGGGAATATAGTAGAAGCATCTATAGTTTCATCTTGTGGCTCAAGCTCGTTACTCGTGGATGCGAGCATGATGCATTGAAACCAACTTTGCATCATCTCTGCCACTTTCTAAAAGTAGCAATCTCTTCCTCGAGGCATTATCTCGCAACCATTGCGAGGATAGGCGATATTAAGGACATAAGATAACTTTTTCAAATGATGAGAACTATTCTCAAATTCCTTAACCAATTCGTTTAATTTGGTCTGGTTAATTTAACATCTAATATGCTTCGCAGTGATAGTAATTTTAGACATTGTAAAATTCTGTAAATGAATTTATAATTAAAAATATTTTAACATACATTCTTTTATTAATTACCAAAATAAATTAGGTCTTGTTTTAAATTGGTATCTCCCACTATTTTCTTCAAACTATATTACCTCACTTATATAGTTCGGCAAAATCTAATTAAAGATTTCTTTAGTGAGAATAAGGATCCCATTTCAAATATATATAGCCTTGTGGTGACACAACAAACTATATATAAATAAATAGGTAGACAACTCTTGTTAATTCCATCAACTATGCAACTCAGTATTTTGCCTCTTAGATTATTTTGATCAAGTGGTGGCACATCCGAATCAAAATTATCCAAGTTAAGTCCAACTAGTACTCCATATATTCAAAAAGAAAAATATCATCCTTGTGGTGACACAACAAAACAATATTGTTCAATTTTCTTTATAAGCATCAAATGTGATAAATTAACATCTTAAATACTTAATACTTGCCTTGTGGTGACACAACAAACTCATATTAAATATTTAATACTCTATTAATTTTATCATGCTTAGAAAGCGACGTTCGATATTCCAAATATCTTTGAACGCTTAGGACTTAATATAAAAAAAAAATTGAGGGTTTGTAATTAATTGTCTCATCTTGTTTTTAGCGCATTTACGTATATATATAAAATACGCGTCATATTAATGAACATGCGAAGCATGTTTGCATAATATATAATATATATAGTATAAGCATGCACATATAGAATACTATATTCTACCCGGATTGATTATGAACTTTTATTCTAGTTTGGTTCACTAGAGCCACCAAGTGAACCAAAAGGTCAAACCCTGGGGTGCAAAAATAATATTTAAATATAACTATTACATTTAAACCCTGGGCTCCATTACAAACGGGTCTTCAAGCTCCTTTGCTCCTTGATCTCCAATTTTCAAAATTAATTCTAACTATTCCTATTACAAAACTATTTAAAATAAATAGAAACCATGATCGTGATCGAGGAGACGTACATGGAGGAGATAGAATTTACATTCGAAAAAATTAGAGAAGGCAATCTGCAGACCCCATTTAATAAAACCCATACATTCATGCATCCAACTAAAATAAAATCCAATCACATTGGTCAATAGTCCATAATCAATCCCATTTATTATCATACACATCACCATATGCATCAATAAATAACATTCATCTTATGAATAATAAACATTCAATATATATATTGATATTATTTAATGGGCAAATTTAGTTAGTTTAAAATCTATTTTGAATCAAAATAAACTCCTTTATTTTAATCCAAATTTAAATCAAAATAAAACTATTTTATTTTAATTTATCCAATTTTGAATAAAATAAACTATTTTATTTTAATCAAAATCTTTAATCAAAATAAACTCTTTTATTTTAATTAATTATGGAATCCAATTCCAAGTAAAAAAAAACTTTTATTTAAAGGAAACACGGATTATCTTTCCTATTCACAAATAAACTCCTTTATTTTGAATAATATGAAATCTTATTTCATATCTAAATAAACTCCTTTATTTAAGGAAAGACTGATTCTTTTTCATATTCACAAATAAACTCTTTTATTTTGAATAATATGAAATCTTATTTCATATCTAAATAAACTCCTTTATTTAAGGAAACATGGAATCCAATTTCAACTCTAATTAGTTATCATGGAATCCAATTCCAACTCTAATTAGTTAGCATGAAATTTAATTTTAAAATTAAAATAAACCTTTTATTTTAAAATTAAAATAAATTTTTTTTAATTATAAAATTATTAAGAATAATATTATATATATATAACTATTATATATATATATAATATAAACCATCACGGATATGCGTGCCACCATATTAATAACCAGGATGAATCAATGATTCATGTGAATCACATGAGAAGACCACGAAGTAATCCTGAAGTATTCCTATATATATCATATATATATACTATTATATTTAAACGAAGTGATTCTGTTAACTTTTTGAAAGAGAAAAAAAAACGTGACCGTAACCGTGACGGTGACCTTGATTAATACTGCAGAATATATATATATGTGACCGTGAAAAAAAAAACGTGATTCGGTCGAAATTTATAACGGTTTTTTTTATTATTTATACAATAAAATTATGCCCAATTAAATTGTTCTAAACACATATCAATATATATATCAAATTAAAATAATTAATAATTTGCATAAAGGTTTGGCTCTGATACCACTGTTAGGTTTGTAATATTCATGAACGTAATCAAATTGCAAAATAAGCGCGAAAACGTGTAAAAATCAGAGTTTAAAATTTTTACAAACCATATACCTGGATCACCCTTTATGCACAATTATTAATTAAACGAAAAGATATGAAGAACAAACATACCCTTGAAGATCCGAGCTTCCTCAGGTACAAGTTCACCTCCAATCATTTTCGCGTTCAACTTGAATCCACCGGTTTGGTTCCTTCCTTTGATCAAACGTTAGCCACCCAAGTGTTTGGCCTCTGAGGTGATCCACCAGGAAGAATAAGAATTCAAGAAGATGGGTATTTGGCTCAAACCTTAGTTTTCTATCTCTATAGAAAAGAACGCGTCTTCTCAACAAAATTGGAATTATGTCGTATATATTCGTGATATCCGATATAAGACTCTCTCTTATAAAAAGATATCAAGTAACCTATTAAAATAAGGTATTATTTAATTAAACTCTTTTAATTAAATGGGCTCCCTAATCTTATTAGGGATAATTAATTAAACTCCTTTAATTAATTTTTCCTCTAATCTTATTAGGAATAAATGAGAGTACTTATATTAAATTAATTCCTAAACTCTTTTAGAAATTAAAATAATAATAATAATTGTAATAATATTAATAAGACTCCTCTTATTAATTTATATTTAATATTTCTAAAATATTAAATAATAAATATTAAGCTATTTAATTTATTCTATCACCATAGATTAAATTAAATATACATAACATATTATTACGATTATGCCATTAACTTCTTAAATAATTATTCTTCCTTTTATGGTGTGACCCTTTAGGTTCTCCATATTAAACCGGTTGTGAATAAATCAATTAGAACAATTCTAATATTATTTAAATAAATAAATTAAATAATTAATTTATTTAAATAAATAATATTTATTCTACAATAGGGATAAGCCTCCCTAGCGATCAACGACTTTCCAGATAATATAGATTTCAACATTAATCATAAAAGAACCTTTGAGTAAATATTTACCGTACAATTCAATCCTTCCACCATACAATGTCCCAATTAAATATAAGACATGGAATTACTGTCAAGTCTTATTTTATTTAATTATATGTATTTCGATTCTTAAATGCACAACTCCAAATAATGCAAATTAGAAACTCCTTTCTAATTTCATTCTCGCCAACCAAGGACTACTTGGGTTGTCATTTATCGAATCACATAGGACATTTCTCTTCTTTTAATAAGTGGTAGATTCTTTATTGATCATACATTATCTCCATATACAACTTATTATACCCAAGCATACCCTTTGATATATCCTAAGGGTCTTAAGGAATAAGTCAAAGTATAACTCATCATACACAAGATACTATGATGATCTCAAGTCCAAGGATCACTTGACTTTACTATCACTACAGAATTCCTATTGACAAGCAAGTAAAACTCCATTAGGTATTCCTTGGCGAGCCACGTTTAGTGAACTTATTCTCTAATAAGCACCTACATACTTTGCTTTGGCGTCTCCACACAAATGATCATGAGATCAATCATCCTCATCCAATGAAAGCAAGCAACGTATGTACCAATCTATCCTGGATTCACTAATCCCCAATTTAGTAATCCAATGATTGGGAACTATTTTAGTTTTAAGCTTTCTAAGAATTTAGATCTCATTAGAATGATCATCATCATTATTCTAAAAGCATTGCTTAAAACTATGGGTTTATCACATATAATAAAACAACATCATGTAGATAATTAAAAACCTTTAATAAATTAATACTTTTTATTAATAAATGAATAAGATTGTTACAAAGTATATGCTTTATCATCAAACATGATTGGCTTGTGTGCATACTACTTTCATGTGTTTGCAGTGTGTGTTTACAGTGTGTGTATGCAGTGTTATACAGGTGGCCAATTGCAGTGTAGGCTCTGTTTTGGGCAATTGCAGTTTGTTGTTTACATTTGTCTGTTTTGTGCATTAATACCCTTGATGTACATTTGTGAGACAGTCTGCAAAGGTTAAATGGTGCGGTATCATAAATTGCACACCAAACCCATAAACAAGAAATTGCGTGAATTGATTACAACCACTATATTTGCCCATACATTACAACATGTTCATTCAAATAAATTGCCCATACATTACAACCACTAAATTACCTACAAAAGATGCCCAACAATTACCTTTCCTCCTACATTTCATAAGTCACTAATTTCTACCAAAACAAGTTATATAATCAAAACATAATCACAATCAAACATTTAAATATAACCAACATTAATTTACCAAAACATAATAACAAATTACATTCATCCATAAAGGGAATCAAATTTTACAATATTTGTGTTGCAACCAAAAGTTCCACCAAAATATATAGTTAACTTGACCATGTTTGTGGACTACAATAGACATCCATCCAAATTTAACTATGTTTGTAGACTACAATTTACATCCATCCTAATATACACCCATCCAAATTAAACCATGTTTATGGACTCGTATATAAACATAGACAATGTACCAAAAAGATACGTGGACTCGTAAACAACCAACCAAAAAAAATTATTCCCAAAATATACCCAGTAGAATGAAATTCACAAATTATCCTCCTATTGACATGATTTCTTTTTTTTTCTCTCTCAATTCTTCTAAACACTGTCTGGTGATACATTTTTTCCCATAGGTAAATGTAACTCCACTACTCTTTTCTTGACTTGAAGTATCTATGTGAACTCAACCTTGCCATTCCCTCTATCCCACTGGAATGTTTGGCATTATAGGAGTCTGCAGTTCTGGTCAGCCTCACACTGATCCTCATTCTTTGTTTCATAATTCCCCTTATACTCATAAATTGCACACCAGCCATAAACAAAAAATTGCAGCAATTGATTACAACCACTATATTTGCCCATACATTACAACATGTTCATTCAAATAAATTGCCCATACATTACAACCACTAAATTACCTACAAAAGATGCCCAACAATTACCTTTCCTCCTACATTTCATAAGTCAACTAATTTCTACCACTATATTGCTAGAACCCAATTACGCCTTTCAATTACGGAGAACCCAAGTTGCTCAAGAGAACCCAAGTTGCTTGTTTTCAACTCTCGAGGATGGTTCATCCTCGACCGAGATAAACCTAAAATAAAAATTGCAATCCAAGTTGCGGTCAATGAGAATAAATTGCAAACCTTGCCCTAGTTTTGGACTGTTCGAGATCATCTTTCACAGCTTTGATTTCAACATCAAAATTCTCTAATCTTCTTATTAATCCGGTATTACTTCCTCGAACGCTCACACATTGGAGGATCATTGAAGCGAAATAATTACAACCAACGTGCCCATCTTCACACCAACTGACAACCAAAGAATCTTCTAAGCATTGTTTGAGCTTCTCAAGTTTGTCTTCATCATCGCTTTCTTCATGCACCAAAGATTTTCGATCCATGAGCCCTAATTTTTTTTGATCGATTTTCTAAGATCGAGCTGTTGTTTGCTACTGAATGACTCTGTAATTGCATTGGAGAAGATAAAGAATATCTAAAGTCCGAAATACCCTTCTTGTGTGGATCTCAGGCCTTAGTCATTCACTTTTGGCCAATTAAATTAAGTGTAAAAAGTGTGCAATCTGTTATCAATAAGTAAAGTATGGGGTGTCTTGTACACCTTTTTACTTTGGGGTGCAAATATCAACACCGGAGTAAAGTTTAGAGTGCAATTTGTCTTTTAGTCTGCATAATATAGGGTACAATGAGGTTGATCACTTTATGTACTCGTAGAAGAGTATAATTTAATCTTTATGGTTAACTGATACTCTTGAGGTAATTCAGTATTAATTAACTAATGATTCCTCTATTAGTTCTTGATCAATTTGTGATCACTCAAAATAAAATATGGGAATATCCCATTTTATTGAATATTATTGCATTATTGCTAATTGTTCATACTCAAATGAATATTACTGAATCTTTGAACGAATTTAATTCTTTCATTCTTGAAATGTTTTTTATTCTGAAATTCAAGAAAATTCTTGTTATTGAAAATGATTTATTGTTTAGTTACTTCGAAATCTTTTGAACATATTGTTAACATTCTAGAAAGTTAGATTCTTCTATATCTTTTAATGTACACTTTAACTTGCTGAGCAAACTCTTTGCTCACCCTTGTTTAAATAAAATATTTCAGCTAAAGGCGAGGCAGCCGAAGGATCTAAGAAGGATAAAGGCAAAGAGCGAACACAACCAAGTAGAATCAATTGTGTAATGATAATTATTAAGTTATATTTTGATTTAAGCCTTTTGTATTATAGGGCATGTAATGTTAAGATTAGTTAACCTGAGATATGGTTATAATTTGTATTAAGTAATGGTATGAATGTTGTAATTCTCAATGAATGGGTAGTTAGGATATATATGATGGATCGTGAACATTAAATTCGAGTTTAAAGAATCTGGATTTGAGAACGTCACACTACCACTACCAGGGTTTTAGAAAGTTGCCACAATGTCCAAAAGAGAGGGGGGGGAGATTAATTAAACAATTGCCAATTGATAAATGGTGCTATTATATACTTTTCTACACACCATTGTTTTAGACCAATGCTAGTAATTCATTACAACATACCTATTCACTAATCATGCTCAAATTTTGGGCTTGATCACGACTTCTGATCATTGAGTAAAATGGTCGTACATACCATATATAATTAAAAGGGCTGCTCATATTTCTATGTATTCCACAGGCTACAAAGATGATTAAACCACCAAATTAGTGTGAATGGAATATATTACTATCACCATTACCAGCCAAAACATCGACCTAAAAAAAGATATTAATGGTTTCTAATTAAACGTACGGTCATTTTCTAGATAAATTAAGGAGCCCACAATGTATACTAATTAATGGTGTCCGTGACACTGCATTCCAGCAATCAACTTGCAATTTTATGTTAAAAGAAGCTGCATGCAATAGTCTAATAAACGCGTTACAAGATTTTCTACCCAACTTGGGTTGATCCAGTTCTCAGAGTAGCAGCCTGTAATATCTTATCTTAACCTTCATTATTATAGGCATTTCATTACATATATTAATGTAAAAAGTCCGAGTACAAGTCATTTTCCTTTGGGAGATTTGAATGACTGATTGAATTAATGTGGTATTACACCAATTTAAGCAAAGTAATTTGATGAAAACGAAATTACTAAACATGCATACACATTGTTAAGTACAAATTTGACGTATGTATGATGTAGTAATGTTGATTTGCCTGCGCTACAAACAAAGAAAAATTTAACTAATTAATACTGTTGTAGAAGAAAATATTCCTAATGCAACATCTATAACGATGTTTGGTAAATGATTTTAAATCACTTTATTAAAATATTTTAAAATTTTAAAATTAATTAAAAATCAGTTCTTAAAAATATAAATTTACAATATTTAATCATAAAAAAAATTATCAAATACTCGAAAAGCTAGCCTAAGTTTTCTAATTATGACTGTTTTTATGTTATTGCACTGGTCTGGTGGCAATGCTATATTTTAAAGTCATAGGTAGGTCTGACAAAATATGGTTATGGGTTAGTTTTGGTTTATAAAATTTGGTTATGGTTCAATTTAAAACCTAAAATCATATTATATATTTTTAATATGAGTTGTGTAAGTTTAAAATCATATAGTTATGGGTCAAATATAGGTCAATTCATGTTTCAAATTTTAAGCTTACCATTATTATGGTTCAATTAAATAAATTATTTATGATATTTAATTTTTATATTCCTTTATCTTCTATCTCTAATGTTTTATATATTTTTCCTCTCTAAAAATTTTTATACACACTAAGGAATTTTAGTAAATAAGTTAAAAAAAATTGTACAAAATTCTGAGGTAAAGCATAATCTAAACAACAAACGGGAGGCAAAAAGAATAAAACACAACTTCAAACCACCTTCAATGGACAGTTTGTTAGTTTTATTTTGGAGGAAAGCGAACGATGGGAAGGAAAAATTATTCTTTTTAATTTTTTTTGTAAAAAGAACTTTTCATTCTTATTTCTTTCTTCCCCCAATAATTAAAGTCACAAAACAAAAGGGATCAATTTCCCCGCCCCTAAATATTATGGTTTGAAAGACAAACACAATGGTTTTAGACTACTTTTTTTATATCAACTTTTAAGGAATAAAATTTATTCTAAATAATTTTTTTGAATAAAATAATTTATATATGTCCAAATGTGTTATATGTAAATCTTAATATCCATATTGAAAAATCGACAACAAAAATTAAATAATAAGGATTCTCAATTCCAAAGGGATCGCAGAACTTTATTTAAGTAATTAATTACAAAGTCTGATATGATATTGATCATCTTATATGACAATTGATCTGATATAACACATCAATAACAGATCGATTAAGAATCACGAGGATTTCTGTCCATTTATATCATATCTAAAAACAATATTTTTGGTCCAAAGAGAAGCTAATAACATAAACTTAATCAAACTTCTACAGAAAATGCAAGCATCGACTCCATGGTCCTAATAACATAAACTTAATAACAAATGCTGGATCCTGCTCCTATCTTAACCTTGGTCCTGATTATCGTCCAATTAATAATGTTATGGTACAATTAATACATATGTATTGAATTAACAATTATAAATATGAACAGGCTAATTTTGTAAGATTTAGGCTCTTAAAAATTCTGATAAAATTTCTTGCGACTAAAAATTCTATTAATTAGCATATGCAGATTGATAGTTGGTTCCTGGGTTTGCCCGGCCCATTTGGCTATGTAATTCCCGTGAGCTATAAAATTATGAGTGCAAGGTTTGTTTTCTTCTGATTATTCTATGGAGAATCAAGGCAATTAATTAGTGTGAATGGAAATATAATTCATTATTTATTAGAGTATAATAAATAAGACTATGTAGAGGAACCCACATAATGATATATAATTAGGTACTAATGGTTCCCGTGACAAGAGAAGTCCAGGAATCAAATTGCAAGTAGAACATGAGTGTTAGGGCTGTAAATGAAGCAAGCCAAAACAAGTTTTGAGATGCTTGATCGGTTGGAATTGTTGATCAAGTATACTGTGTTTGGTACAAAAAATGAAAGAGGGCCGATGAAAAAGAGGTTTTATGAAGGATGTGAACATTTTTCTTGAGTGCATGTGTATATGTAGAAGTTACTTGAACAAGTAGTAAAAAAAAATTCAAGATAATTGAAAGTAGTTTGCATCTGCATCCGCAAGATATGCACCTTAATCGCAAGAATACATATTGGCACCATAAGGCACACAGTAGGTAGGTAATTTAACTGTGATCTTAGATATGATGTTCTATGAATTTAAACTAGTACATGAACTCATGAGGTAAGATAAAATGTCCCACAGATATAGGCTTGAGCAAAGAACATGGCAATTTGTATATTAGATTCCGCCCGCTACACTATGCACCAAAAGTTTTGCCTAAATTAAATGTGCTTGCCAGCTCAATTTAATTCCAAAGACATTAATTCATGGATCCTGTTCTTTTAGCTTCAATTTACAAAACTTGCCCTATAAATACCCTCCCCAAACTACAAACCTACCCACCAATTCAAAATCCCTTCTATCCCTCTAAGCACTAATTGCAAGCAACAAAAATATCTTTAGGCTTTGAGTTTGAGAGATGGGTTCCAATAAGAACACTGCTTCAATTGCCCTCTTTCTCTCTCTTAACATTCTCTTCTTTTCCTTAGTCAGTTCATGCAACACTTGCCCTGGTCCTAAGCCCAAACCAAATCCCAATCCCACTACCAATCCCACTCCCAATCCTATTAATACAGGCAAATGCCCTAGAGATGCCCTAAAATTAGGTGTATGTGCAGATGTGCTCAATTTGGTGAATAATGTAATTGTCGGATCCCCACCAACGCTCCCATGCTGCAGTCTTCTTCAAGGCCTTGTCAACCTTGAGGCAGCTCTATGCCTATGCACTGCCATTAAAGCCAACATTTTGGGGATTAACCTTAATGTTCCTGTTTCACTCAGCTTAGTTCTTAATAACTGCGGCCAGAAACTCCCAAATGGCTTCGAATGTACCTAAACAGTACTTCCCTTCTTCATCTTATATATCTTTGTGGCTTTCACTTCTCTTCAACCTAGTACGAATTTTTTATTATTGAAAAATTATGGTGTTTTTGGTTTTTGGTAACTTCTTGTTCCCTTTCTTGGTACTATCTATGCTCATTTGGTGGAGTGAATGTAATAAGTTTTGCTTCTTTGTATACTACTTGTGTAGTTTCATGTGAAGTGAAAGATCAATTGGTGTTTATTATGTGGATTAAAATTTCGTCATTGTGCGCTTTATTTACATTCTTTTTTTTTCTGGGCATGTTGTTTAGTATTTCTTTACATGTTCTGAACTTGAATTAAGTACTCATCTTCATTCATATGACCATTTAACCATTAATAATAATAAAATGTATAAGAGTTTAGAATTAATGTTTCATACATATATATGTACGTATATCTTGTTTTGACCCGATCGTATCTAATTACATTGATAAACAACCTTTGTTCATTGAGATAGAGTTGTTTAATCTCCAACACATGGATTCTAATTAAACAATAAAAATACATAGTCCTTGCATAAGCTAATACATTTGTCCATCTTAACCGTACTACTAATCATAAACTCACGTCTTAACTTAAATCATAATAAACTTTTCTATATTATATATCATAGAATTTTATTAACTTCATCTTAATAAATTTTTATTAATCTTAATCTTAATAAATATTTTAAGACTCCCAATTTTTATTTGTATTTCTTAATTTTTTTATTTATTTGTGATTTAATTTCATAATTCAGAGACTTTTTAAATCAATAATGTTACTATTATATTATGCATGGTGACACCTTCATATATTTGTTATTGAGTTAAGTGAATTATGTCAACAAAAAATTTATGATATAAGATATTTTTATATAATAGTAATATTATTGTTTTTAAATTACTCAATTGATACTATCCTTTTCATGGGATGTGACCTCTTGGAAGAAAGTGTAAAGCATTTTGTAGCACTGTATTCTCCGAGACTCAGATATTGATGATAATAATGCAATATCGGCCACATGGAGAAGGAAAGAAAGAAAGAGAATGGTCACATTATTCACTTTTAAAAAGGCCATTCCATTAGTCCATACCAAACTTAATGGTTTCCATAAAAGTAATAAAAATTCATGTATATTACTGCTTATATAATTCCTTCTCTAAAAATATTAAAAATTAAAAAAATTAGAAACTAAATTACCTTAGATTCCACAAGCTGCAAATTAAATTTACCCTAATAACAGCGTGGTAAGTATGCAATGATAAATGAGGGATCGGATATAGTGAAATTGACACTATTTTCGCTATGGTAAATTCAATTAATAATTTTCTATTGTATATATTGGTAATAGATTAAAATATTGCATTAACTAATATAATAAAATATTATAAACTTATCAATGCAATATTTTTTATAACCAACACAATAATAAGTTATAGAACTTACTACGAAAAATTAATGTCAACTTTACCCTAACCGTATCTGTAAAGACATAAAACTCAAATCAAAAACTTAGATTCCACAAGCTGCAAAGTTTACTGATCTCTTCATCCTTTTTCATTTTCTCTCGATGAAGCAGTCATCCCATATTTTCTTGTTTGGTAGTATTGCAGTACATTTGGTATTATCCATATGCTACAATAGAGTTGCAAACAGATAGCTCATATTAATTAAGAACCAATTACTACTTTTGAAAATGTAAGATCACATGTTTTTATATTTTGTAAAAGCAAGTGAAACGAATCAATCGTACGGTTCTCTCCATGTGGAATAAGTTAAATTTTGACCTTGGATTTAGAATGCTGTGGTTGGATCTCTCAGTCTTAAATGATATTCATTTATTATACTTCATTTATATTCATTTATGTATACTAGTATTATACTTCATTTATTATACTTCATTTTTATTCATTTATTATACTTCGTCTTTGGGGCGATTTGGGAAGTGCCAAGCTATGAGATTGATGGTATTGCTCAGGTCAAAGGAAAGGAACGGCTGCACTTACCATTGAGCTTCAACTTGTAAAGTTTTCTTTTTACAAAATCTTATGTAATTTTCAACTTGATGGTATATTAAGGAAGGTTTTATTTATTGTATTAGCACCGAAAAAGGCAAAAACGTTTCAGAGTGTAGTATTTCAATTTTTGTTTCTGGAGTGGAGGGGTGAAAAGATTGCCATTCTCTTATTTCTTCACGTATGTTCCCTTGTCTATTTTGTTAATAAAAACGAGTCACATTTTTTGTCAAAATTTAATAATTTTTATAACTCCTCTTGAATTAATACTTTTGGAATTATATATCTAATCAATGGTCTCTTCAATCATATCACTATTGCTTAATTGGTCCTATTAGCCAGTAATACAATCCCGTGAATTCGAAATTCATTGGCAATTTCAAAATTCATATAATTTCCAAATTAGCTGCTTTCAGATTGATCGAGTTTGTAACTTTGTACTTTGTAATGTAATACGCCATTTTCACTCAAAAAATCTTATGTACAAATTTAATAAAGGTATATTATATTTTCTTCCATTTTTATCCGAATATAATTAGTTTTTAGTTTAGTAGCAGTGACATGCGGCATGGTGATGAATACGTATAAGAATAAGACAGCAAGTAAGACATGTGGAATGGAGCCATCAGCTAGTTATAAAAATAATTACACGAAAGCATACATGTTATTTTCTCCGTTTCAAAAAGATTGTTGTTTTAGAAGAAAATTTTATTTCAATTTATTTGTCGTTTATAACTTTCTAAAATAATAAGTTATTTACTTTCTTCTACCACCTCTACCTTTTCTTATTATCCCAAGAAATTTTCTCCCTTGTATTAATAATTTTTAACTTCCTATAAATGAGTAGTGATGGAATTTCAAACAAATTTTAATTGTTAAATGATAGTAATAAATGACTTTCTTAATCTATGTATAAAAACTTTAAACGACAATCTTTTAGAAACGGAGGTATTAGATTGACAGCTAGGTTCTGTTTATGCCAACCAGTTCATGTGAAATATAACCCCGGGGGCGGGAGACAAGGAATCGAGATAGGACCTGTGTTTCCTACTGTAACGTGTACTTTAAAAGAAGAAAACAAAAAATAATTGAAAGATAGGATAAGATCTGTGTTAAATGAGTTCCAAAACCATTAGCTTTGGAAACCAGCAACTAGGGTTTCTTTTTTAGTGATTTATTTCCTCCGTCCCTTAATATAATTTTTTTAGAATTATGCATAAGTATTAAGGAAATGATTGTATAGTATTAAATATAATATCAGAAATGATTGTATATTTCCCTCTTGTATTAGAAAAACAGATTGTTATTTAGGTAAAAAAACAGCGAGAGAACCAAAGTTACATTTAATATTTGGGATAATATTGAAAACTAAGCAATTATTGCTTACTTAGAATTTTAAAACGTCATATATTAAGAGGACAAAAAAACTTCACTAAAACGTCTTATATTAAGGGACGGAGAGAGTAAAAACAATATTTTTTTCGTTCTTTTTACTCTATTTACTACCACAAGTTCTTTTAATTATCTGCAATGGAGATTTTACATTTTATCTATGTCATACAAAGTAATTAACAATATATCCATACAAAATTTTACTAGCCACGACTGTCCATGACCTTCGTGAGTTTAATCTTCTATCGCTGTTTTGGAGATGAGACTGTCCATGGTTAATATATATTATTATGAAAGTGATGAAACTCACCACAAGATTACCTGCGAAATACATATATATGTAGAGTCGTAGAGAGAAAGATGCCAAAACACCAGTAGTATATTGGCAATCAACTAAATGGGCACTAATTAAGTTCTAAACAAACATGCATGAAAACCCTAATTAAAGGCAACTTACAAGGATAGATTAAAAAAAAAACCATTGCTACATTCACTGCATGTGTAGTAGTTAATTTAGGAGAGGAGGGCAAACAAAACCAGGTGGAGGAGTAAGCCCGCAAGTAGCTAGGACTTGAAGGGCAAGTGGAATGAATATGTTGAGGTTAAGCAGCTTAAGCCTTATTGTAGTGCATAGACAAATAGCTGCTTCTAGCTCAAGCAACCCTCGAAGCACTGGGCAGCAAACATTCTCAACTGGATCCCCTAACCCTATATGCACCAATCCTCCCAGCACATCCACACAAAGCCCTAAATTAAGTGCATTAATTGGACAAGTTGGCATAGTTGGTGGTGGATTAAGACCCGGAATGCCACCACCGCCGTGTCCTCCACCACCGCCATGTCCGCCACCACCACCGCTGTGTCCGCCACTGCCACCAGATGGAGGGGGGCTAGTGTAAGGTGGATAGGAGGATGAAGGCGGTGGGATTATCACTGGAGGATTTGTTATGGGAGGCATTATGATTGGAGGCGTAATGACCGGAGGATTGATTATAGGAGGTGTTATAACTGGCGGAGGCATGACAATTGGTGGGAGAACAACTGGTGGCTTATGTGAAGGTGGTGAACCTTTTGAGCCCCCTCCTTTTCCATGGTGTGGTGGGTGAGGCTGGGGAGTTGATGGAGGGCGTGTCCGTGGAGTAGTTGGGGGACTAGGGCGGCGGTAAGGTGGGTGTGGCTCACAGTAGCCGCAAGCGTAGATGGGTGGCAATGCCATTAACATGCAAATCATGCATGTGAAAATCATGCCTAAAACCTTTGAGCCCATGTTTGATTTAGGGTTCCAAAAGGGCTGCCTTTTTCCTAGGTTTAATTGATGGACTCAGTTTGATCGTAAGATTTTAATTTATAGCTGAATTTTATGGACTACCCGTGAATGTTAATTGATGAAATTAATGGAAGAGATGATGATGGATGTTTTACATTATTAGCAAGAGGATTCCAAGAGATTGATGAAATCATGAATATCGACTGGGGAATTAAACAGAAATTTTTGGATGTTTGTTGGTCCTTTACGAACTTCAATGCCCAATCCGTGACATGCTTTACTGTATCCGTGAACTTCAGTTGCACAGATTCTTATGAATCTGCGTACTCTTTGTTTCTTTGCAATTTAGTGGAGTAACCTACGTAGTGTACTTTGCTACTACTATTAATCTATAGTCTTTATCTTCCTTTTCTTAGGCTTTCTTTTTCTATTTAAGAAAGAACATTGTTTTAGTGAAATTGTCCTCTAACTGATCATTTATGAGTTTGATAATACTATTGAGTTGTATTTGTATAATGAAAGAGTTGTATTTGGATGATTTTTTTTTATGCATTTCTTATACAATGGCAAAACTCTGTTGTACAAATGTGACTCATTCTTATCGAATTAACAAAATGTTCATTTGGACGACAACTTCACCCAAACCAAATTCTTTTAATTTCTGGGTTTTATCAAATTATTTATATATACGGTCTGTCTCATGTCCTTTGATGATTTTTTGCATAGATTTGATGAGCTCTCTCTGAAATGACAGCCAAGCATGATGTTTCCTATTTTTTCTTGATGTATAATGTTCGTGGAAATGGGGAAATAGATGGTATAGAAAATATTACAGTACTATTTCTTTTATCAATATTTGTTATGAGCTCATTTCACGAAGAGAGATCATGTGAAATTTTTTGGTCCTGCTCCACCAGAAGAAGAAAAAAGGTGGGGAGGGGGGGAGGCCAGGTGAGGTGAAAACGTTTGTCATTGTTCTAGCTACAGCTACAAGAAACTAATTAATAGTACTAGCTAGTTTCTTTTCAACACATAATAGTACTAGCTAGTTTCTTTTCAACACATCATACATACAATTTAGATTTCTCAGGGTTTCTCAAAATAAAAGATAAAATTTGCATTACACATAATTGTTCTAGTTTTACAATGACAATATTCCAGTATGATAAACCACTGATAAATAGCATTTAATGAACACAGTTAATTTTTAATCAATCCAAAATGATTTAGTAAATTAAGAATATTAAGTAATTTCACCTTTCACATGATAATAATTGTACAGTGTCAATATTTAAGATATGTTATTTCTCTCATTTTGCACGCACATAAAATATAACATGTGTTTATGGGTTAGTGCTCTCTCTTGGTATGCATGTGATATTGATTTTTATGATTTGGTTTATTCTGTATACCAAGAAAACTAATTATTTGGAGACTCTTACATGATTTTTATTTGACACACCTAAAATCATTATTTTAATTTTACATTCACTGAAATAATTTACATGCATTTTGTTCTTAATTCGTAACTATTTCTATGATGTTGATCATACTCAGTCTTTAAAAAGATGTCCAAAGTACATATTTAATAAAATAAGTACCACCTTTACCAGTGAACTCGTATCGTTTATAATAATTCCAACTATTTTTCATGGAACAGGTATCAAAACTGTTTTCGTTTATAATAATTCCAGCTGTTTCATGAAACACGTATCAAAACTGCATGTTTTCTCCCTGGCTGTTTATTAATTTGTTTGTAAGATTTTTTTTTCTAAAATATGTGAGTCTAAAGCTTCAGGTATTATTAGATGCAAAGACAGTTGCAATGAGGGTACTGGTCATGAACCGTGCATGGCCCAATTGACACAACAATTTACAAGCCAAGCAAGAAAGTGTGTACCTTGTAAACGAACAAGCGTACTAGACCTGATAATAAGTTCCGAACATTAGTTTGCTTCACAACACTCCAAGAAATGTACCAACAATCATCAACCTCCTCAAATGCCCAGTATGACCTTTTCATAGTTAGGAGAGCTAGGACAAGGCATGATATGGCCGCTAACGGTGAGCTCGCTCGATCGGTACAACAATTGATGGCATCAAATTTTGAAGCCACAGTCGTTTCGGTGCTGGTGGTTGATGAGATAGGTATGTCAATGAGTCAAATCTTGACTGATTTGATATGCTCCAACATAATTTATTAATTCAATCAAAGCTTTAGTTCATTTATTCTTTGATTGTGAAACATTGATCATTGGATCAATATTTTAAATTGGCCAAATCATGGATTAGATTTAATTTGACCCATTAATCCACCAAAACAAAACAAAAAATGTCATGTTCCAATTTATTCGATCAAAACAACGACGGCGCTAAAAAAACTGCTCTCTACTCTCTCACTCGTTCAATTTCACGCGGCTGCCATGCCATTGTTGCAAGAGAAGTTACTAGATCGTGCTTTTCGTTCTGTTTAGATTTTTTATCCTGTAGAATCTAGCTAATTGATTGTACAAAATTGGTTGCAGTACTATATTGTTCTGTTTTGTTAGATCTTGTTGGTTTTTAGGTATTTAAATGGGACGTTCACGGAGGGTATGACCCATTAAGTTGGTTCATCAGTCAGTTTGCACTACAAAAAAAGAGGTATGAACCTATTGCCGACAGCATAAACGCCGTCAAGAACTGACGATAGGGTAGCCGTCGAGAATGATTGTCCCTCAATCCAACTGCCGCCTCATTTTTTCTTTTGGCGCGAGCCAAAGATCAAAGGAGACGGAGTCATGTCATTAGCGACAGTCAGTACCGTAGAGATTGACTTCATTTATTATTAAAGGAGTCATTGGTGACGGACTGTCGGAATGAGTTTTTATTTTTATTATTAAATGAGTCATTGGTATTTTTATTATTATTATTATTATTATTATTATTATTATTATTATTATTATTATTATTATTATCATTTGTATTATTATTATCTGTTCTTATTATATATTATTGTTATTGTTATATTTTGGTTGATAGTAAATATATGTTATTCTGAACCCCAAGACTGTGCCAACTCTTAATTATGAATATACCTTGATGTAAGGTTTGTCTTGTTGGATAAGAAGCTATATATAATTCATTACGAACTTAATTCGCATATCAACAAATGAGTACACTTGATCTGTGACGACCCCAAAATCGGGATCATTTCCCTTTCCGATTTTATGCGTTAATACTACCTTGTTATAGCTTTAAAACATTATTTAATATTAAAATAGCTAAAAATGCGAAATAAATTTTTTTTTCTTTCTTTCCATTCATTCATTCCCTGAATCGCAACATTTACGATTCTTCTTTATACTGAAATCATGTGAGACCCCAGATTTTATCAATAAAGATTTAAATTTTGTCAAAATAATTTTTTAATATTATGGTGTGAATTTGAGATAATATTATAGTTGTGGGTAGTATTTATAAATTTTACAAAGTATGCAGTGGTTATATTATATTCGATTGGTTTAATATTCGGTTTAGTAGGGAATATTCGCACAACTACTCAATCATTGGTGGACCCTATGTAATGTAATTATTGTCGGATTGAAAAAACGACAAAAATATTTTATTGAAATAACGGCGGAAGTTTTACCGTGGTTCTTGTTGAACTACTCATTAGTAAAAAATGCGATAATAATAAGTGTGGTTGCATAGTAGCGATACCAGTATTAATTATTGATCTTATGCCAGAAGTTACTCATTTTGATTCCATTATCGTCGATTAATAATATGAATTATTATAATGATAATGACGTTTTATTTTATTCAGTATTATTAACGTAATAAAACGAAACATCTTTTATATAAAATAGAATCTTTTATTAAAGTTATTCTATAAATAGAATATATTATATTTTATTATCGATAGTGTTTTGCGTAGTGTTTTGCATAAGTATTGCATAGTGTTTGCGTAGTAAAATGTTTTTATATAAATAGAATATATTATATTTTATTTAAAAGATTTTTCTTTAAATATGGACCGTCAGATTAAAGTAAATCAATCTGACCGCTCATGGATTAGTTCTTATGCATTCCATTTTCCTATAAATAGAAGCTCATTCCTTCATTATTTTCTTACGAATTCATTTAAAACTCTGAGAGAGAAATTATAGAGAGAAGTTTATAGGGAAAAATTATAGAAAGAAGAAGAGATTCTCGCTACTTCACTACTTATATATTCATTCTTTTTTACGGTAAGGGGTGTTATTCTTTCTTCAAGAGAACTTCATTATTCCATTCACTATTATTCTGCTGGAATAACTTTGTAAAAGTGGCATACCCTATACATAACCTCGTGTATCTGCTGATACCCTATACTTGGTGAAATCCTTATGTTATTCCATTGCTTATTTATTCATTGGAATAACTTTACGCTTGATTAACCTATACTTGGTGACATTCTTCTTATTACATTGGAACATCCCATGCGTGTGTTTTACACCGGACTGGTTCCGCTTTTATTATTCATTGGAACATCCCGTCATGCATGTGTTTTTACAATCGGATCCGGTTCCATCTTTATTATTCTGTTGGAACATCCTGCTTGCGTGTGAATTTCACCGACCGGTTCCGTTATTATTATTCTGTTGAATAACCTCATACTATGCAAGCACCGCATGCATGGTGATTTCTTTTGTTATTCCATTCTTTATTATACCCAAATTGGTTAAAACTTTGACTTCTATACTCCATGAAATTAGTAGAATATCCTCGATATTTGCGTTTCATCCAAAGATCTTTTCACGGAAATATTCTTCCGATCATTCTTGAATTTTACTCTATGAAACAAGATTATGTTGACAATTTGGGCGTTAATAATTCATGGATTAAATAATTCTTGAACTTGTTTTTATTGAATTATTATGTCATTGTCATCATCCTCATGTTATATTATGTTATCTTTGGCTTACGTAGATAGATGAACTTAGTATGATTATGACCTGGATCATTCGGTATAATCACGACTTGATATAAATGATGTGACAAAAGTCCTCGGTGGCACAGAATGCAAATGATGGATAGTTTTGGTATGATTATGACCAGGGGTGATTCGGTATAGTCATGACCATTGATAATTTGATGAAAATCCTTGGCCGTGGTACGGGGATGATTAGATGTGGTGGTTTATTATTAAGGAGTCTCAAATGATAAAAATTGATGAAAACCTTTTAAAACCTAAAAGATAGTAGACTTTATTCTCTACTTGACTCTTTTAATGGATTGCTTATTCATTGCAGCTTAAACCGTTTGTCTATTGTATTTTATCGGTTTAACACCGTTGAAGGCTAATGATAATTTATTCGTATTATCTTAGTCATAATATTTCTTCTTGGGCTAGTTGAGCTCACCTTTTCTTTCACTTTATTCTCTTTGAAATGAGAACATAGCCGGGACGAGTCGGGAACGAAGTAATGGTCCGGAGGATAGCATTAGTAGTCCTCACTATTCTCGTGAAATAGTGTGATAATAGTTGTAATGAGGACTCCTTTTGAGTTTGTATAATATCTAGTAGACAATATTTGTATTCAAACTCATGAGTTTATGTCGTATTGTACACACGATGCTTAGGTTAGTAAGTTGTATTTGAATTTATGTACCATGTGTAAGTGGCGACCCAAGATGGGTGGCGTATACCTAATTTTAGGGCGTCCACGGTTGGTATCAAAGCTTAGGGATATGATCCCTGGCTAAGATGTGAGAATAGTACTAGGAGGGGAGAGACGGGGAATTCCTTTGCTAGTATGACCTACCTAAATTTATTTGGTATTTAATTGGTCGGTCAGAGTATAGGGATAATATGTGATATGTTAATTAACCCTTATTTTGTGGCGGTGTTTTGAAAATGGCATCCGAGAATGTTGAGAATAGCAATGGAGCACAAGAGACCGTTGATTCTCCACATATCAATAATCGTGGACAATGTGCAACAGGATGGCGATAATCCTCCCAGAAACAACAACACCGATAAATTGATGAATGACGAGACGCTTTAAAGGTTTTTAAATTCATGCAATATCGGTAAAGCGACTCCTGCTCAAAACGTGGGGTGGAAACACGGAAAACTCTCAGGCGCCACCGCTAAACAATTCAAGGAGCCGGACCACCGGAGTTTAAGGAGAGCCAAAACCACTTCAAGGAAGCATGGATAAAGCAGATTACCAAGATATTTGATGTCTTGGGATGCTCCGAGAGCAAAAGGTTCCTTCACGCCTTTTTTATGTTGCATGGAGAGAGGCGACATCGGGTGGAAATCGGTAAAACGTACTCAACTCATTGTCTCAAGATATCTTGGGAGAAGTTCCAGAGTCGTTCAACGACAAATACTTTCCGAAAGTATTCGCCACATGAAGGAGGTGGAGTTTATCAAGTTGGAACAAAACAATATGACCGTGTCGCAATACGAGGCAAAGTTTGCGAGTTATCACTATTTCGTCCCACTTGGTAGATAATGAAGAGAGAATGGCGCGAATGTTTTTAAGAGGTTTGAAGCAGAGATACGTCAACATCTTATTTCTCATAAACGTGTTTTTATTCGGATGTTGTAAATAGGGCTCGATTAGTGGAGCGCGATAACGAGTCAACGCCTTACTAAAAGAGCGGTAAACAAAATTATAATACCGGTGAGAGTAGTCATCGAAGCGGTGACAACAAGCGTGGAGGAAATCAACAGGCGCCAGATATGGTAACCACTTGGTGGTAATCGGGGCCAAAATAATAAGAATGGACATTTCAAGAAAAGGAGATTCAACAATGATGGAAAGACGCCGGACCAAAGACTGTTGTTAAGGAAGGAGAAGGACCACTGTCATATGCTTCAATGCGCGAGTAGAGGGACACATCACCGAATCATGCCATGCCATCCAAAGCATGTTATAATTGTGGAAGAGAAGGCCACTTAGCTCGATTTTGTCGTTTCATCAAGACGAATTCAACTAGGATGGAGGCACCAAAGGTCATCCCGCATAAACCAGAGCCGAGAGTTTAAGAGAGAGCGTTTTTTTTCTCGACGAGGAACCTAAATAAAATTATCACGGGTAAGTTAATCGTAAGCTCTTGCAAGTCTATACCTTATTAGATACCGGTTCTACCCATTCTTTTATCTCTCTTGCTTAAGTTCAACGCTTAAATTTGACTCAAGAAATTAGACTTTGATTTATCTATTGAAATTTCGTTTGGGAGAAACCTTCGTTACCTCCAATCGCTTTATTAATCTTGTTGTTTCAAATAAACACTTTCACGTTACTTGTCGATCTTATCTCTTTGAAAATACTTGCCTTTGAGGTAATTTTTGAAAACGATTGATTAACTACTCATTATTCTTTTTGTAAGGTTGTTAGCTTTCATATTCCTAACCAACCCGTTATACTGAATTCAAAGTAACCAAACCCTAAAGTTAATCAACGTTATATCAAGCCATAAGTAAAGAGCCCGATCCTTTCGTTGTTGACTTTCTTGTGTGGAATGCAATCGGCCGGACTTTCTGCAGCGACGCCATGACCAAGATGGCAAGTTAATAGGTATCAATGTGACGTCTTCGTCCAAGTCTTGGACGAGAGAATAATAGCTTTTGAATGATATTTCTATCATTAATAAATTTCTTGGCGTATTCTTGAAGACTTCCTAGCCTACCCTAGAACGTGAAATCGAATTTTGTATTGAATTCCCAAAGACAAAACCCATTTCTTAAACCCTCAAATATTTCTTCAACTAAAAGGATCTGCTTATGTGTATTATGATGAAAGTCATAATAAAAGCATTGGACTAATGAAAATCATGGGTATACGTGGTATTAGTAAGTGTTATAATGAGTTATGTTGGTTATTATGAGAAAACATGAAAGTTTCTTAGAAATCACAAAGAGTTGAAAATCAAATTTTAGTGAAAAACGTAACATGAAATTCAATTGACCATATCTCCTATTATATTTTGAATTTTTGAATGTGGTCAAATCCTAGAGTTAGATCTATGAGTTACCTAACTAATCCAAGTGGAATTACTGGAAAAGGTGTTGTAGATTTTTGTGGACTGATTTTTAGCAAAGGAGGCCAAAGTTGTAAATTTCAAAATGCTACTGCCCAGAAACTTTAAGGGCTGTTTCGGCCACTTAAATTATGAGAAAAAATTCTGGCCTTTTGGGACATGAAGGTATATGGTATAAAGTATCTCCTGTCCAAAAATGAGCTCATTCGACTTAAAATGAGCAAGTTATGACTATTTCAATATTTAGGTTTTTCCGATTTAAAAACGCTATAACCGAGTTCTATAACTCCGATGACCATGAAATTTAAACTAGAAGCTCACGTTAACATGTGTAAGGTCCTGCCAAGATTTGGGAATTTTGGAGTTAAACTTGAGGTAGCTAATTTCTTAAGAAATTAATTAGAAATTGATTTTTAAAAATAGTAAATGAATTTTAAAAATTCGAGAAAATATATATTTTCATTATGGGACTATATTATGCTAAATACCAGAAAAGAAATATTTTTGGGACTGATTTGGTATTTTTCATGAAAATAGTTTAGTTATGAACATATGAGTTAAATATGTTATGTGAAGTATGAAAGTTGAAAATAGGATTTTATGGCTGAGAAAATCCTATATGTAGTATATGCATATTTTTTTGATGAGGATTTGATAATTGGTGATGATATTTTATGAGTATGACATTTTGAATGATGAAATGCATTATATGGTAAAGCGTAAACAATTGAGATAAATTGTTTATAAATTTAAGAAGTGATTAAAATATTGGTATAATATTAATGATATTAGATTATGAGATTATTAAGTGATTGATAACATGGGGATATTCTTGAATCCTGGATAAATTATATTATAAATGTTTAATATTTATCCTTTATCTTATTTGATTGATTCTTTATATCATTATCCTCATGTTTATATTTTTTTTTTTTTTAAGTCATCTGTGGCCTGTAGAGCATAGATGGACTTGGTATGATTATGACCAGGGATCATTCGGTATAATCATAACCGTAATTGAAAACACAATTATCTTTAGCCGTAGTGCATGGATAATTTGTGGTCGTGATACTAATGAATATCCTTGGCACGTAGTGCGGGATGATTCGATGATATGGATTAATTATTGAAATTGAGTCTCAAAGAATGAAATATTAATTCATTGATGTGGTAAAAGTCATCTTTGGTAGTAGTGCATTGATAGACTTGGTATGATTATGACCACGGATTATTCTCGGTATAATCATGATCAGTAATTGAAAACACGAATATCCTTAGCCAAGAAAGGCATGGATAATTCATGGTTGTGATACTATTAAGTCGAGTCTCAAAGATTATTGGTTTTCTGATTGTATATATCTTTGGCTGTGAAGTGCAAAGATGAATTGTTAATGAATATCTTTAGGCGGGATTGCAAAAATGAATTTAATGTTTTCAATGATAAAGGTATTCAAGGTATTCTCATCTCTTTATCATACCAGTGACGCACCTAATTTCGAGTGCGAAATTCCATAAGGAGGTGAGATTGTGAGACCCCAGATTTTATCAATAAAGATTTAAATTTTGTCAAAATAATTTTTAATATTATGGTGTGAATTTGAGATAATATTATAGTTGTGGGTAGTATTTATAAATTTTACAAAGTATGCAAGTGGTTATATTATATTAGATTGGTCGGGGAATATTAGGTTTAGCAGGGAATATTCGATGCAACTACTCAATCATTGGTGGACCCCAGCGAAATAATTATCCGGATTGAGAAAACGACAAAAATATTTTATTGAAATAACGGCGGAGTTTTACAAGTGGTTCTTTGTTGAACTACTTTCGGTAGTAAAAGTACGATAATAAGTGTGGTTGCATAGTAGCACCAGTATTAATTATTGATGCTTATGTGAGAAGTTACTCATTTGATTCCATTATTATTCGATTAATAATATGAATTATTATAGCGATAATGACGTTTTGTTTTATTCAGATTATTAACGTAATAAAATGTAAACATCTTTTATATAAAATAGAATACTTTATTAAAGTTATTCTATAAATAGAATATATTATATTTTATTATGATAAGTGTTTTTTGTATAATGTTTTAGATAGTATTGCATAGTGTTTGCATAGTAAAATGTTTTTATATAAATAGAATATATTATATTTTATTTAAAAGATTTTTCTTTAAATATGGACCGTCGATTAAAGTAAATCAATCTGGACCGCTCATGGATTAGTTTCTTATGCATTCCATTTTCCTATAAATAGAAGCTCATTCCTTCATTATTTTCTTTACGAATTCATTGAAACTCTGAGAGAGAAATTATAGAGAGAAGTTATAGGGAGAAAATTATAGAAAGAAGAAGAGTATTCTCTACTTCACTACTTCTATATTCATTTCTTTTACGGTAAGGGTGTTATTCTTTCTTCTTGAAGAGAACTTCTCATTATTCCATTCACTATTATTCTGCTGGAATAACTTTGTAAAAGTGGCATACCCCATATACATAACTTTATACGCGGCATACCCTATACTTGGTGAAATCCTTATGTTATTCCATTGCTTATTTATTCTCATTGAATAACTTTGTATCGCTGTTACTTCTATACTTGGTGACATTCTTCTATTATTCCATTGGAACATCCTCATCTGCATGTGTTTTACACCGACTGGTTCCGCTTTTATTATTCTGCATTGAACATCCCGCTGCGTGTGTTTTACACCGGATCTGGTTCCATCTTTATTATTCTGTTGGAACATCCTGTCGGTGTGAATTTCACCTGACCTGGTTCCGTTATTATTATTCTGTTGGAATAACCTGTCTATGCGAAGTACCGCATGCATGGTGATTTCTTTTGTTATTCCATTCTTTATTATACCCAGTTGGTTAAAACTTTGACTTCTATACTCCATGAAATTAGTAGAATATCCTTGATATTTGCGTTTCATCCAGTATCTTTTCACGGAAATATTCTTCTGATCATTCTTGAATTTTACTCTATGAAACGAAAGATTATGTTGACAATTTGGACGTTAATAATTCATGGATTAAATAATTCTTGAACTTGTTTTATTGAATTATTATGTCATTTGTCATCATCCTCATGTTATATTATGTTATCTTTGCTTACGCATGCATAGATGAACTTAGTATGATTATGACCAGGATCATTCTTATAATCACGACTTGATATAAATGATGTGACAAAAGTCCTCGGTGGCTTTGTAATGCGATGATGGATAGTTTTTGGTATGATTATGACCGGGGGTGATTCTTAAGATAGTCATGACCATTGATAATTTGATGAAAATCCTTGGCGACTGAGTACAGGGATGATTAGATGTGGTGGTTTATTATTGTCGAGTCTCAAATATAAAATTGATGAAAACCTTTTAAAACCTAAAAGATAGTAGACTTTATTCTCTACTTGACTCTTTTAATGGATTGCTTATTCATTGCAGCTTAAACCGTTTGTCTATTGTATTTTATCGGTTTAACACCGCTGAAGGCTAATGATAATTTATTCAGACATCTTAGTCATAATATTTCTTCATCAAGCTAGTTGAGCTCACCTTTCTTTCACCGTTCTCTTGAGAAATGAGAACATAGTTTGGGACGAGTCGGGAACGCAAGTAATGGTCCGAGGATAGCATTAGTAGTCCTCACTATTCATGAAATAGTGTGATAATAGTTGTAATGAGGACTCCTTTTGAGTTTGTATAATATCTAGTAGACAATATTTGTATTCAAACTCACGCTTTATGTCGTATTGTATACCTACGCTTAGGTTAGTAAGTTGTATTTGAATTTATGTACCATGTAAGTGGCGACCCAAGATGGGTGACGATACCTAATTTTGGGGCGCCACAAATCATATCTATTATATGATTTATTTAACCGTAGTTATATACATATATTTATACAACTCAATCCTCAACACGAAATCTTTCTTATATAGTAATGTTACTATATCACTTTATTTTTATAAAATATTCATTACAATTCATCTAGAGCAAATATTCTTCGTAGAATATTTTAAACTATACTTAACTGCCAGTTATAAATAACAAAATCATCAATCATAGCTTTATACAATTTCTAATTCAAGAAAATGTATTCATTTCGTCTGTTGTTCAATCTTCATCATCCGTATAGCAAGTAATATTGCATAACATCATTAACCTGCAAAAAAAGTTTGTGTTTGCAAGATTGAACTCGACAGCCCAGCAAATTTAACAGTCTATCATGTTTCACATAGCACACAAATCAATATGCACCATATTTCTTTTACTATGCATATCCTACATGCATCAATAATTCCTTGCAATGCATACATTCATGCATTATACATTTCTAACTTATTAAGTTACAACATACAACGTGTGCTATCACATCACATATAAATTGAGTTCCATAACCCAATTAACTTAGTCAT
Organism: Panax quinquefolius; assembly: GCA_020205615.1. Taxonomy (NCBI): domain Eukaryota; kingdom Viridiplantae; phylum Streptophyta; class Magnoliopsida; order Apiales; family Araliaceae; genus Panax; species Panax quinquefolius. The sequence goes on along the minus strand of CM035167.1, from coordinate 4,003,514 downwards.
ATTTTGACTTTAACAATTCATAAAGCATGATATATAACTCACCACATAATCACATTTAATCCACAAACATAATAGAACTGAAAAACTTGCCTTGATTGAGGACTACCGTTATAGTTAATTTAACTTCTTCTTACGAATCCTACACAATCGTGTTCACATACATGCGTATTAGATAACCAATTATGTCACATGTCTTGTGCATATTAAATAATCATATAAGTCATGATCATTAGTTACCAGAACCTATAATCTTTTATTCTTGTCTTATAACCATTCTCGGTTTCTTTAGAAACTTTGTTCGTTTTAACCTTTTTATGCATAATAAGGTTCTCACAGGACTTTAGTGTATAAATACTTTACATCTCGAAACATAAACCACTTATATTCTATTTTAAGAATATTCCTCTTTTATAGTAAATTTGGAACCATATGGTTTATGAATAGTTTTTACTGCACAAACATGGCTTACTACATCATTTCTTTAATTTTGGTAATTTTCATACCTTTCCGATAGTTCGTGTTAAATCACGTTATCACCACGTACGCCAATGCTTCACTTTATTTGTAATCGCATTTATTCCCCGCTGAATAACTTACATTATACGCTTTGTACTTTAAATTCATACATATAACATTATGTAATTTTGTGTTCAAAATCTCCGCTTTGAACTCTGAACACCTTCGTTTTAACACTTTTATGTCCAATATAATTTTAAATCGGTTTAGTGCATTTCATTTAGCTTTATACCCATTTTGCATATATTATTTCTCACTTACATTTATGTAAACATGTAAACTTATGTTTACATTACATGTTTATTGTTTTCTTGCGCTTCAAAATGAGTTTTCATGACATAAAGTTGTTATATTACATTTTTACTTCAATTACGGTGTCTTACTACATGCCAAATCATTAACGCCAACCAAGAATCGTGATCGTGGAATCAATCGGCCAAACAAAGACAACGTTGGTAGCAATTTGGGCCTCGCGTGGCCTCAAGGGGCTTAGCTTAGCCGGAACTCGGCGTTACTCGGTCGATCCCTTGCTTTGACACTCGTTTTGTGATGTTATATCTTTTAAACCACTCGTTCATATGCTTTGAATTTTGGATATGTTTTAGGTAGTATATCCATCTAATTATAAAATTTTAATCCAAGCATTACAAGCAACCCGATCATCAAAACCACGAGCCAAAATCAGTTGGGTGAACTACCTAACCTGCATACTGCAGCGTGCACTGTTGGGCCTCGCGTGCCCAAATTTGAGTTGTTGCCTCTCCATAACAAAATGCTTAGTTTACGCATTTTTAACTTTTCGCTCGTAGTTGGATTGCAACCAATTTTTGATATATTGAAAACACCCTAGTAGACTATATTTAGAAAATATAAGCCACCCATTTCTAAACTTTAAACAGTCAAACAAAGCTCCAAAAATGCTCATTCATAACAGTTTTTAATTGTTTTCCAGCTTGACCATGTTAAGCGCTTAAAACAGTCATAACTTCTTCGTTTCAAAACATTTTTGAGCGATTCTTGAGCCCACGCGAGGCTAACTTCCGCGACTACAACTTTTATTCTTTGACCATTTTCAAATTCTAAACACAGAATTCCAAAAAATTCGTCCAAGGGCTGCTTCGAATCTGTTTTCCAGAATTTTGGCAGATTCGACACGACTACTTTGAACTGTCATAACTCCTTGCTCCGAAGTCGGAATCAGTCCGTTCCGGAGTCTATGGAAAGCTTATTCAGTGTACTACACATCCCGAAAAGCCCATAATTTTCTGGAAAGTCTAGCTTGCCCCGAATTTGTCCTTAGAGTCAGCAGTCCACAATTTTTCGGTTTCTAATATATTTTACTAAAATTCTTCACTATAATTTCTTTTTAGCTCCTTTTTGATTCATTCCAATTGGATTATTTCCATAACTCATAGGAGCACAACCCACCATTACAAAACTAAAATTTTCAGTTCTATACCCTCATAAATTTTGGCTCAAGAACAGCCCCCCAAAACTGTTTTAATTAGTTTGTTTTACATGTTTTACTAGAAAATCCGTCATGATTTCATTACAACGGGTTTTTTCGTCGTTCTAATTGGGTTGTGTTCATAACTTATAAGAGTACCACACATCATCCCGGAACTTAATTTTTCAGTTTCAAAGTGCAACACAAATTGGTCCAAAACAGTCCACTAGTTGTCCACTAGAAACCAAACTTTCACATGTTATAAAGGGTATATCATAGCATTTTTTTTTTTAAAATACAACTTACCTGTTTCAGACATTTTAGATCAGTCTAACAGAGCCACCAAACTGCTCTGTTAAGACGATTTCTAGATTGAGCATGAAAATGGTATTCATTCCAAAACAGTTTTCCAATTACTTTGGGCCTACAAAAATCATTTAATTCACCTAGTATAACATGTATAAAGAGTTCTTAACCTCAATCCTCACTTAATTTCATGATTTAAGCTTAACAGTCCTTAAGAGATCTTTTAACAAACATCTTGTGTGCAACTATTTTGGGACAAAATTCACGAGAGGTTTAGGTTTGTCTAAACCCATATTTTCTTCCCTTAATACTTCATTTCATCTCGCATACGATCCCTTAACACAATACAATCCAACCACAACAGTTTATCTCAGAATCAACATCACAATTCATTTTATTCGCATATACATATATACCTAATTTACGAGAATGCAATACAATCACATACTTACCTCTTTAATTGCTGAAATTTTAAGATTGGTGACGCTTATTCATGGTTATACTTGTTGATAGATGTGATTTACGGCTCCCCAATTCTCTTCAATGTCGATGATAGCTTTTCTTACAATTTTGGTGGAAGTCTTAGTAATTAAGAGAGAGTAAAGAGGTGGATTGGGTCGGATGTGGGGAACAGAGAGAGAGAAGATAGAATAATTCTAAGAAAGAAAATAACACTGCAGATTGTTTAACTCTTCATAGCTCTCCTTTGGCAAATAACGATTTAGCTTACTCATGCTTTTTAACTTTCTATTTATTTGACAAACTCTCAAGCTTATAGTTTAGCTTAGTCATCTTCATAAGGCTTAAAGTAAGCCATCTCATGCTTACCAAGCACTAACTTTCATTCTCAACAACTAACTTAACTTAATTTCAACATATCATGTATTGAAATATTACATTACAAATATACATATATACACATCATATTATATCCTCCATACTTATCGCATTAAATATTAAATACATAACGCACTTTAAAAATTAAAATAAAATACCCATAAATCTTTTCCATAAAATGGAGATTATACATTAAATTAAAATAATTTATTTAATATAAATTATTTAATTAAAATAATTTAATCTCATAAATTAATTTAATGCATTCTTTTCAACAGATACAAAATATTAATATACTTTGTCCACTTATTTGCCAAATTTAATGCATATAATAATTTTGTATCATTAAATTTAACTACATCTTTCCCTTTAATAATTTGCTCCTCCACATATAATAAATATATAATACTAATACATTTATTATACACAAAATCACATATTGCATAACACTAACTCCCTTATGCAATATAATATCACATAACATATCATCTAATAAGAATTTTATTTGTTTAATTCTTATTTTAGTATCTCTCAAAAATTTGGGTTATCACATGATCTATTCATCACATGCGTGCGCGCCTGGGAAGAGAGAAAGTAATATACAAGTCTGATCAAGTTGCCTAGGCCATATGCCCAACGGACTTAATTGTTGATCTGGAATTCTGGACATATCACCAGAGTCGTATTTAATCAAAATTAAGCAGTCCATGGACATGTTTTTATTTTGACAAGGGTTTTGGAATCAATTTGTCTTTTCCAAAGAAGACATGATGTACTGAAAAAACATGATTGTGGTTGCCACAATAATTGTTCGATAGTAATTGAACATGCCGTGATGCTTCATGTAAGAATCTATACTTCTCCCAAGCTACACTCATTTTAGGAGTAAAATATAAAAAAATCAACCAACGAACTTTGTTCTTTTCTATTAAAAATTTGAACTTGAACCCCGGGCAGACGCCATAATGCGTTGGCTGACCAGACACGCCAGACACGTGACAAATCTGACATAGATATTTACGTGGCGAATTTTGAACTTAATCCCAAAATTAATGTTGCTGCCAACAAGCCTAGCTATTATAATTTTGCAAGGATTAATATTTATAACTAAACAAATCATTTCCCCCAAATTAAAACAGATCCTCTTTCGTTAGATATGTTATGTACATAACTAAAATAATAACAATGATAATAATAATAATAATAATAATAATAATAATAATAATATATAGTACTAAAAAATAACAACAATAATAAGAATAGTAATAATAACAATAATAATAATAACAACAATAATAATAATAACAATAATAATAATAATAATAATAATAATAAAAGAGTAGTAGTAATAATAATAATAATAATAATAATAATAATAATAATAATAATAATATTATGTATGTATGTATTATAATTTTATTATTATTATTATTATTATTGTTGTTATTATTATCCACGTCGATCTACCATATGTGCTATACATAAAGGCGCCTAATGATGCATGCAGTCAATGCATGTGTTGCGCTTTGGGCCTCAAAGTCAAATTTTTTAATAGAAAGAACTAATTTGCTTTGATCAAAAATGAAAATTACTAATACTCAATAACCCTTAAAGCTTCGATGCCAATGACTTTTACATTTTACCCCTCATTTTAGCAAGCACGTGGTCATAAATGTATAGAATGCACAATATATCAACATTTCGATCGGCACATAAAACAAATCATTATATATATATATATATATATATATGAATTGAAATATCTATGACAGTACATACAATACCTCAAACAACATCCAAAATAACTCCAAATTTAATGTTGTACTTACTACACACACCACAATTAATGGACAAAAAGAAAATTAAATAGCAAATTCTCAAGGGGAAAATAGGGCTAGTTTATGCGCATTGGAAGCCAGTAGGGACCTTCTTTCCACAGTAATTAAGCAACAAGCTCAAATCAACAGGAACATTAAGGTTAATGCCCAAAACATTAGCTTTGATCGCGGTGCAAAGGCAAACAGCAGCTTCAAGATCAACAAGACCTTTAAGAAGACCGCAGCATGGCTCCTTAGGAGGGGTTCCAACAACGATGCCAATAAGGCCACCGAGCACATTGGCACAAACACCCAACTTTAGGGCATCTCTAGAGCAAGTTTCCTTCTTGGGGTGGTAAGGAGGTGGCGGTGGGCATATCGGTTTTGGTGCAGGCGGCCGTGGGCATTTTGGTTTTGGTACAGGCGGTGGTGGGCATGGGGTATGATGAGTACAACTGACCAAAGTGAAGAAAAGAAGGTTTAGGGCTAGGAGAAGAGAAGTTGAGGCTAAAGCCTTTGAAGCCATCAGAAACAACTACAATAAAGAATATTAAAACCTTGAATGGTTTGTAATTTCTGTGAGCTAGTTTGTGATGGAAATGGTGAAATGAATAATGCTTTTTATAGATGGAAAGTTTGGTTTTTTTTATCAAGAAGATTAAGAAATAATTATAGAGACCCATGTGAATACATTTGGTTGGAAATCTGCTTTATTTGAGACAAGTTGGCGGTGCACTTGTAGGATGTGATTCTTTATGGAATTTGGAGTTTTCTGAGTTTTTATTACTTGTCAATTTCCTCTCACAATAAGAAAATTATCACTTGTTGATCTAAAAATGCCCGGTATTTGCAACTTCTTGGCACGTTTGATTAGTACTTCTCTTCGAGGCGAAAATGAAGCATCTTTACAAACCAAGCATAAAAATTGCACACAGTATTAAGTCTCCAATAGGAAAAACTATTGCCACTTGATCATGCTTGATATATATACTGTTAGAATTTAACACAATAATTTTATAGAAAAATAGATGAAGAACGGAAAAAAACAAATGCATGATATACTCAGGTTCACCAATTTGGCTAGTCATGTGTTACCATAATATGCATTGTTGGGTCATATCATCCATCTAATATAGTTTAAGTTATTAGATAAATTGGTTACTTAACATGATATTAGAGCTCTGGATGTGCATAGTTTTGGGATTTGACAACCGCACAATTGTCTTTATATTAATTTAATAGTGCAAATGTGTTTTAATTTCTCTATTCTCTATAAAAAGTTGCATTTGAGGGGAGTGTTAGCTTGATATACATTGTTGGACCCTCCACCTAATATAAAAAGTTGCATTTAAGGAAGAGTGTTAGCATGATATACATTGTTGGGCCCTCCATCTAATAGCTTAAGTTGTTAGATGAGTTGGTTACATAACATCATGTTTGTTTGATGTATTTATTAAATATCTTACACGCTCTACAATGATCCACGCACCAAACAATATTTATAGTAACTAGAAAACCCTAACTAACATAGCATGAGTTCAAGCCCAATATATTAGTAAAACCCAAGGTCGGACTATTAATAAATTCCTAATCCCGATTACACAATTGTGCTTAGCTTCGAGACCCTCGACTACCCTGTCGTAATGGTCATTAGTCGGATTCACAGAAGTATGAGTTAATCCTAGAGTTCTCCCATTTGGTGAATACTTCTTGATACGTACATCGCTTAAACTTTGCCAAACTAACTGCTTTAGTTAAAAAGTTTGGGTTTTGTAGTTATAGTTATTCCAATATATTTACAAGAAAATAATTATAGTGTGACCGTCCCAAATTCCTGTACTAGCTACAGCCGATTTGGTGGTCATTATTCCCAAATATCACAATTACCTGTATATATTACAAACAATAATCCTCCATAATTATGCTACATCTGTCAATTATTATTGTTGTTGTTGTAATATTTTACTTGGTAGCAAATGTAAATTACTATTATTGTTGTTGTTATTGTTATTGTTTTCTGATTTGTCTTGTTGGATAAGAAGCTACATATAATTCATTATGAACTTAATTCGCATATCGACAAAATTTGTACATATGATCTATTTATGAGATGCGTGCGCGTGGGGAGAGAGACAGTATAATAGCAAGTCTAATGAAGTTGCATAATAGCCAATAGGCCATGGCCAACTTGTTATTGATCTGGATCACCATAGTCGTGTTTAAAAGGATTTATATTTAAGCTTAAAAAAGATAACCTTACATCAAAATTAAGCAGTCCATAGACATATTTTTACTTTAATAAGGGTTTGAGAATCAATTTATATTTTCCACGGAATAAATTAATGTTGATGAGATTCTTCGTCACCATTTCTGGGATCTACTTTCCTCATTCTACAAAGTCCTAGACTATAAATGTACTCCTATGTATTTATTTGTGCTGTGTGTGTGTGTGTGTTGAAGAAACATGGTTGTGGTTAATTTCCACAATTTTATGTTTTTTATAATAATTCAAAAAGAGCATGGATGCTCCCTGTAAGAATCAGTACTTCTCCCATACTATACACTAATCTTAGTAAGCATGCAGGTGTTCATAAATCTATAGATCGAATACATAATTTATCAACACTTAGGTATGTGAAACATATCATTCTATATTGAATGGATCAATACAGAATACAACAGAAATGAAAGAAGGCTAGTTGCCTTCCTCCTTTATTCCAGTCATTACATTGCATAGATACAAATGTTAATTGAAATATCTATGACAGTACAATAACCCAAGCAACACTATAACACTACAAAGGGAAAATATATAAAACAAAACTCAAAGGGGAAATAACGCTAGTAGTTTACGGGCATTGGAAGCCGGTGGGAACCTTCTTTCCACAGTAATTTAGCAACAAGCTCAAATCAACAGGAACATTAAGATTAATACCTAAAATATTAGCTTTGATCGCGATGCAAAGGCAAACAGCGGCCTCAAGATCAACAAGACCATTAAGAAGGCTGCAGCATGGCTCCTTAGGAGGGGTTCCAATGACAGCACCGATAAGGCCACCGAGCACATTGGCACAAACACCCAACTTTAGGGTATCTATAGGGCAAGTTTCCTTCTTGGGTGGTGGTGGAGATATCGGTTTCGGTGTGGGTGACGGTGGGCTTTTTGGTGGAGATATAGGTTTCGGTGACGGTGGGCTTTTTGTTGGTGGAGATATAGGTTTCGGTGACGGTGGGCATTTTGGTTTTGGTGCAGGTGGTGGTGGGCATGAGGAATGATGAGTAGAGGTTACCAAAGTGAAAAAGAGAAGGTTTAGAATCAGGAGAAGAGGAGTTGAGGCTAAAGCCTTTGAAGCGGCCATCACAAACAATTAATTACACTAGAGAATATTAAAACCTTAGCTTGAATGGTTTTGTAATTTCTGTGAGCTAGTTTGTGATAGAAATGGTGAAATGATTTGTGCTTTTATAGTGAAAATATTTTTTTAAATTATTTTTTTAAATGAAGAAGATTAAGAAATAATTATATATAGAGACCCATAGATGTGAATACATTTGGTGGAAATCTGGTTTATTTGAGACAAGTTGGCGATGCAACTTGTAGGATGTGATTCTATATGGAGTTTTCTGAGTTTTTATTACTTGTCAATCTCCTCCCCTCACAAAAAGGAAAACTATCGCTTATTATAAGGGATAGGGGAAATTTATTATGTCACCTCCAAATCCATTAAATTACTCCCTATATATGTTCCAAAAATAAAATCACGTTTGCCAAAAAAATATTTTCACAAAAAAAGTATCCTCATTTTATTGATATTGGTGATAGAATAAAATGATACAATATAGTTTAGTTTAATACCACTATTTTATTACAATGCTAAACTAAACCTTCAATATATATAAAATTAAATATGAGAAATTAAATATATATTTTTAAAGTTTATTCTTATACATGAGAAAATATATAACTTTAAAGTTTGTAACTTGAGAAATCACTCTTTCTTCTGCAACGGAAGGATAGTAATACTGATAGTTTTTATTATTTATTTTTTTTTGAGTGGAGAATAAGAAACAAGGAGAATAGTTGACTCTTTCATGTCCAAACAATTTCATATGTTACTCTTGATATATTTGTCATAGTCATATCGAGAATTATGGTTTGTCTAAGTTCAACAAAATCGAGACATGATGCACAGCCACAAGCATTAAAAAGATATATATAAATATTTAAAAAAGTTAATACACTTCTTTTACACAAAATTTTATTATATTCAATTCAGAATTACTTACAATGTCAACTTTAAAATTAATTTTTGACGAAAAGTGACCAAAATACTTAACTTGTCGATAACTGTTTTGATTTTTTACAGTTTGACCATATTTAAATACTATTGACTTTAATAAAAACATATGAAATATTAATTAATACATTTACAAAAGAAGCAATACATTTGTGAGTTTTCTTAGATTTGCAAAAAAACTGAAGACAGACAAAACTAAAACAAATCTTTGAGCAAAACACCGAAGCTATTCTAGATCCATATTTGCGGGTCTTTCTTAGATCCGCAAAAAAAATGAATTCGGCCAATCTCTTCACAAATTTGTGCTACATTCTTGGTGGGTTTTAATTTTGGGTGGTACAGCTACAGCCTACAAGTTTTTGTGTGGGTGTTCTTAGATCTGCACAAAAACTGAATTGAATAAAAAAAAATCCCAACTTTGCGGTGCATGTTTCGTGGGTTTTGATTCTGGGTGATAAAGTTACAAGTTTCAGTGCTTAAAGAATGAGTATGTATAAGAGATATCAATGGGGTGTGTCATTGAAACTAAATGCAGATTCAGCTGCATATGAATTATGATGACCGGGATAGGAATTTACAAAACTTTGATCGGGCGATGCTTTCTCTGCCGTTGGATGAGACCCAACAGAGCTGGCTATTAGTCCTGGTAAGCAGCAGAAGAAGAAACTTGAACAAAGTAGGATGAGCCTAATCACCTCTTTGTTTGCAAATTTCTAAGAAATAATAAAATAATAAGAAGGTTTCCTAAACGAAGACTTATGTGAATTGTATGCATCGTTTTGAATGAGTGATAAAATTACTCATTTTGATGCTAAATAAAGTAGAACGAACTAGTAAGACTCCTAATCACCTATTTGTTTGCAAATTTCAAAGAAATAATAAAACAATTAAGAAGGTTTTCCTAAATGAAGACTTGTGTGAGTTGTACTCATCTTTTTGAATGCTAGAGTGATATGATTGCTACTTTTGATACTAAACAAACTAGAACGAAGTAGTACGACTCCTAATCACTTCTTTGTTTGCAAATTTCCCACAAATATGAAAACAAATAAGAAGGTTTTCATAAACGAAGACGTGTATGAGTTATTGTAAGACCCCAATTTTTATAAATAAAGATGAATTTTCTATAAATATTATTTTTGAATATTATGGAATAAATTTGATATAATGTTATAGTTGTGGGTAATATTTATAAATTTTGCAAAAGTAAGCAAGTTGTTATAAAATATTCGTTTGGTTAGGGAATATTCTTTTTGTTTTAAATATTCGTACGACTACTCAATCATTAGTGGACCCATTAACGGAAGTATTGTCGTAGTTAGAAAACGACAAAATTATCTTTCTATAAAATAACTACAGAAGTATTACTGTTAAAAGCGCTGAACTACCCGGTAGTAAAAGTAAATGCGATGTCTGAAGTATGTTGTATAAGAAAAGACACGATATTGATTATTGATGCTTTACGTGAGAAGTCACTCACTGCTCAATTATTGCTACAATAATTCTTCGATCATATCTCTTATATTATTGATTCAATTATTATCACAAGATCATCTCATATAATATGTTATAGTATTAAATCAATAATTGAGACGACAAGTTATAAATGATTAATAATTGTTGAAAGATTAAATATGTGTTGATTAAAAATAAAATGATTTGTGGTAATATTTATTCAATCCTTGATGTATATAAAGAGTCTCATTATGAGACGTTTGTGGTAAGTTTGATTATTTTATGGGGGCCGTATGTCATCATCTAAGAGTCTCTTCGTCAATAGTAATTACCTTCGTCAATAGTAATTACCTTTGTGAATAGTAATTACCTTCACAATTGTAATTACCTTTACCAGACGTCAAACCACTTGCTGTTTCATATTACGGCGGCGAACCACTTGTCGTTTCACATTACAGCGTCCAAACCACTTGTCGTTTCACATTACTGACGTCGAACCACTTGTCATTTCACATTACAAAGCGTCGAACCACTTGTCGCTTTCACATTACAAAAGTCACAACCACTTTTCTTTTCACATCACCAAATCGCTGCCACTTGCCTTTTCACATGGCATATGTGCTAAGCTAGAAATCTTCTATAAATAGAGGCTGAGTGCTTCATTATTTTTCACGAATTCATTCAAGCTATAGAGAGAAGTATAGAGAGAATAAGAGAGAAAGAAGAAGAGTATTTTGTTACTACACTCATCGCAGTGATTCAATCTCCTACCAAAAGTAAGGGGTGTTATTCTTTCATATTCATGAAGAAATCATTGTTATTCTATCGCTTATTATTACATTGGAATAACCTTGTATACGTGGTTTACCCTATACTTGGTGACATTCTTCTATTATTCTGCTTGGAACATCCTCATCGTGTGTGTTTTACACCGGACTGGGTTCCGCCTCTTTATTATTATTCTATTGGAACATCCTGTGCGCATGTGTTTTACATCGACTGGTTCCGCTTTTATTATTATTCTGTTGGAACATCCATGCATGCGCTTTTACGCCGGGACTGGTTTCATTCTTTATTATTCATTGAATATCATATACATGCGTTTTCTGCCGGGACCGGTTCCGTTATTTATTATTACATTGAATAACTTTTGCTCCTGCGGATCTATCGCATTTATGGTGATTTCTTTTGTTATTCCATTCTTTATTATACCCAAATTGGTTAAAACTTTGACTTCTATACTCCATGAAATTAGTGGAATGTCCTCGATATTTCGCGCTTCATTCAAGATCCTTTCATGGAAATATTCTTCTCGATATTCTTGAATTTTACTCTACAAAGCGAGATCATGTCGATGTTTGATATTATTGGTTCCTAGATAAATTAATTCTTGAACTTGTTTTATTGAATTCTTATATCATTGTCATCATCCTCATGTTTATATTATGTTGAAAGTCATCTACGTGGCTTCAGTAGTGCATAGATGGACTTGGTATGATTATGACTGAGAGACTATTCGAGGTAATCATGGTAGTAATGTTACAAATGATGTGGTAAAAATCCTCGGGGCCCGTAGTGCATTGATGGATGCTTATTGGCATGATCATGACCATTAATGAATACACAAATATTCTTGGCCGTAGTGCATGAATAATTGTGGTCGTGATACTAAAGAATATCCTTGGCCGTAGTCAGTGGGGGTGATTCGATGATGTGAAATATTTATTAAAGTTGAGTCTCAAATTTATAACAATGATGAAAAAACCTTTTAAATCATAAAAGATAGTAGATTTTATTTTCTACTTGACTCTTTTAATGGATTGTTGGTTCCACGTAGTTAAACTTGATGTTCATTATATTTTATCGCTTTAACATCACAGAAGAAATGATAATTTATTCTCGCATTATCTTAGTCATAATATTTCTTCGGGCTAGTTGAGCTCACCCTTTCTTTCACCGTTTTCTCTTGTGAAATGAGAATATAAATTGGACGAGTCCTGAAACGAGTAATGGTCCAGAGGATAGCATTAGTAGTCCTCACTATTACGTGAAATAGTGTGATAATAATTGTAATGAGGACTCCTTTTGAGTTTGTATGATCTCTAGTAGACAATATTTGTATTCAAACTCACGCTTTTTGTCGATTGTACCTACGCGCTTATATTAGTAAGTTGTATTTAAATTACATACCATGTAAATCGACTACCCAAGATGGGTGATGTATACCTAATTTTGGGGCGTCACAACATGGTATCGAGCTTAGGGATATGATCCTGCTAAGATGTGAGAATACTACTAGGAGGGAGGAGACGGGAATACCTTCGCTAGTATGACCTACCTAAGTTTATGTCTTTATTTTATTGGTCTGTCGTAATATAGGGATAATATGTTACATGTCAATTAACCTTTTGTTTTGTGGCGATGTCTCAAAATGACATCCGAGAATGTTGAGAATAAGAATGGAGCACAAAGCGATCGCCGATTCACCACATATCAATAATCGTGGATAATGTGCATCGTGAAGGCGATAATCCTCATGCAAACAACAACACCGACCAAATGATGAATGATCAAAGGTTCGTGAGGCTTTATGCGATTCATGCAATCACAGCGAGAGCGACTCCGTCCAAAAACGTGGGTGGAAATATGGAAAACTCTCGGGCGGTCACCGCTAAATAGTTCGAGGAGTGGGACCACCGGAGTTTAAGGAGAGCCAAAACCACTTCAAGCGAAGCATGGATAAAGCAGATTACCAAGATATTTGATGTCTTGGGATGCTCAGAAGCAAAAGGTTCCTTTTTCACGCCTTTATATTCTTGCGCGAGAGGCGACATCATGGTGGGAATCGGTAAAACGACTCAACTTCATTGTCTTCAAGATATCTTGGGAGAAGTTCCAGAGTCGTTCAACGACAAATACTTTCCCGAAAGTATTCGCCATACATGAAGGAGGTGGAGTTTATCAAGTTGGAACAAAACAATATGACCGTGACGCAATACGAGGCAAAATTTGCGGAGTTATCACGGTTTTAATCCCCACTTGGTGGATAATGAAGAGAGAATGGCGAGAATATTTTTAAGAGGTTTGAAGTCGGGAGATATCGTCAACATCTTATTTCTCATAAACCGCGTGTTTGTATTCGGATGTTGTAAATAGGGCTCGATTAGTGGAGTCGCGATAACGAAAGTCAACGAACTAAAAAGAGAGCGGTAAGCAAAATTATAATACCAATGAGAATAGTCATCGGAAGCGGTGACAACAAGCGTAGGGAATCAACAAAGCGATATGTAAACCACTTGGTGGTAATCAGGCCAAAATAATAAGAATGGACATTTCAAGAAAAGGAGATTCAACAATGATGGAAAGACGTCAAGACCAAAGACCCGTTGTTAAGGAAGGAGAAAGACCACCTATCATATGCTTCAAATGCGGAGGAGAAGGACACATCGGTCCTAAATCAAGGCATGCCAGTCAAAAGCATGTTATAATTGTGGAAGAAAAGGTCACTTAGCTCGATTTTGTCGTTCAAAAAACAAATTCACTAGGATGGAGGCACCAAAGTCGTCCCCGGAAAAGTCAAAACTCAGAAGGCAAGGGGAGGCGTTTGTTGTGACCTCCTGGAGAGCAAGAACCCAAATGAGGTCATCACGGGTAAGCTTATCATAAACTCTAATGAAGTCTATACTTTATTTGATACCGGTTCTACCCATTCTTTTATTTCTCCTACTTGCGCTCATCGATTAAATTTGACTCAGAGAAATTAGACTTTGACTTATCTGTGGAAACTCATTGGGAGAAACCTTCATTACATCCACTGCTTATAAGTCTTGTTTGGTTCAAATCGGTACTTCACATTACCCGTCGATCTTATTTCATTAAAAATACTTGCATTTGACGTGATTCTAGGGATTGATTGGTTAACTACTTATCATGCAAAAATTGATTATTTTCGTAAGGTTGTTAGCTTTCATATTCCTAACCAACCTATTATGCGAATTCAAGCGACCAAACCATTAAAATCAATCACGGTCATCTCAAGCCATAAAGCTATTCGTTTATTGAAAAATGGATGTCAAGCTTTCTTAGCTCATGTCACAGATTTAAACAAAAATATGTCAGTTTTGAACGATATTTCTATTGTTAATAAATTTCCCGACGTATTCCCAGAAGAACTTCCTGGCCTACCCAGAGAGCATGAAATTAAATTTTGTATCGACCTTGAACCCAGACAAAACTTATTTCCAAAGCCCCATGTCGAATGGCTCTATTGAACTTCGTGAGTTAAAGACCCAACCGCAGAATTGTTAGACATTGGCTTTATTCGTCCTAGTACTTCTCTCGGGGTGCTCCTGCTCTATTCGTGAAGAAGAAAGATGGGAGTATGCGACTTTGTATTGATTATCGGGAGTTGAATCATGTCACCATCAAAATAGGTATCCATTGCCACGTATTGATGACCTGTTTGACCAACAGTTGCAAGGAGCCAAATTCTTTTCAAAGATTGATCTTCGTTTGGATATCACCAATTGAAGATTAGAAATCAATGACATTCCAAAGACGGCTTTTCGAACTTCGATGCGGGCATTATGAATTCTAGTCATGTCCTTTGGATTGACTAATGCTCTCTTTGCCTTCATGGATATGATGAACCGAGTATTCAGGAATATTTGGATCACTTTGTGGACGTCTTTATTGATGACATCCTTATTTATTCCAAAAGCCGTGAAGATCATGAAAAACACTTTGAGGTCGACACTCCAAAAGCTTCGTGAATATAAGCTTTATGCCAAGTTGAAGAAATGCGAGTTACGGCAAGAAGTAGCATTCCTTGGGCACGTGGTATCAAGTCATGGAATATCATTGACCAAAGAAAGATCAAGCTATTCAAAGTCGAACAACCTAAATCGAAGGATCAAGACGTAGCTTTCTCGGTTTAGCCGGGTTATTATCGGAGATTCGTGGAAGGATTTTCTCGAATCGCTACTCCATCGACTCAATTTGACTCGGAAAGATACAAAGTTCGGTTGGAGCGAAGAATATGAGAAGAGTTTTCAAGAACTCAAGAGAGACTTATTTCAAAGACTGTTACGACAATACCATCCGCTCGGAGAGATTTGTCATCTACTGATGATGCTTCGGGCAAAGGGTTGGGATGTGTTCTCATGCAACATGGAAAAGTTATAGCTTTATGCCTCGCGACAACTCAAAGAATATGAGAGGAATTATCCTACTCATGATCTAGAGTTGGCAATTGTTATCTTCTTGACTTAAAATTTGGAGGCATTACTTGTATGGGGAGAAAGTGGAGATCTTTACGGATCATAAAAGCCTCAAATATTTCTTCACTCAAAAGGAACTCAACATGCGACAACAACGTTGGCTTGAATCTGATGAAAGATTATGATCATACCATCCAATACCATCCCGAAAAAGGGACGTGGTAGGCGACGCGTTGAGTAGAAGATCATATGCAGAAACGAAAAGAGTGCGATATTGTCAACGCAGAGCCCATTTTGTGTGACTTGCAAAGGATGGAGATAGAGTTAAAGACTCGGGGACGCGTGTGATGATAAGCGAGTATACGAGTAGTAGAACCGACTTTTAATCGATAAAGTTAAAGCTGCTTCAAGCTACGCACTGGAGCCGATGCGTGTATGAGGAAGAAAGTACAAGAAGGTGCTATCTGGGAAGCAAGAATCGATGAAGAAGGAATACTTGAGTCAACTCCGGACTTTAGTGTTCCTAACGACCACGATTTAAAGTATAATATCATGATGGAGGCGCATGACATACCATTTGCAATCCATCTCGGGAGTACCAAAATGTATCATAATATTAAATAATACATTTTGGTGGAGCAATATGAAGAGAGAGATAGCCTTTGTTTATCTCAAGGTGTCTAACTTGTCAACGAGTTAAAGCGAGCATCAAGTACCAAAAGGTCCATTGCAACCACTTGAAATTCCGAATGGAAGTGGGAGCACATTACCATGGATTTCGTTACCGGGCCTTCCTAAGGTTTCTCAAGGCGTAGATGCGATTTGGGTCATTGTTGATATATTGACCAAGTCCGCTCATTTCTTTCTTACCGATACGAAGAAACTTATACACTTGAACGTCTTGCTTCAGTATGTACATAAACGAGATTGTAAGATCTGCATGGTATCTGCCAGATCCATAGTTTATGATCGAGACCCAAGATTCACTTCACGATTTTGGGTTAGTTTGCAAAAAGCTATGGGCACGCACTTACGATTTAGCTCGGCATATCATCCTTAGACGGAAGGACGATCGGAGAGGACTATTCAAACTCTTGAAGATCTATTAAGACTACGTGTCCTTGATTTCAAGGAAGTTGGGACAAGTTCTTACCATTGGTGGAGTTTTCCTACAACAACGCTTATCAAGCAAGTATTGGCATGGCTCCATTCAAGCGTTGTATGGAAGAAAGTGTCGTTCTCGGTATCTTTGGGATGAGGTGGGTGAAGCAACGTTGTTGGGACCGGGAGTTGAGTACGTATGACTACGGAAAAAGATTCAAACGATCCGACAACGTATAAAAACCTCACAAAATCGATAAAAGAGTTATCTTGATCTTCATCGAAAGGACGTGGAATTCGATATAGGAGATCATGTGTTGTTAAGAGTCGCTCCATGGAAAGGAGTTACAAGATTTGGAAAGAGAGGAAAACTCAATCCTCGATTCATCGGTCCATTTTAATCCTCGATCGAGTAGGAACGCGGCCTATAGACTCGCTTTTACCGCCAAGTATGTCTCGTGTTCATAACGTTTTTCACATATCCATGTTACGTAAATATATGAAGAGGTTCCTGTTCAAATCTTGGATAAGAAGGAACATATTCTACGCTCAAGTTATACCTCAAGTCAAAGTTTTGTGGAGGAACCACGATGTTGAGGAAATGACTTGGGAGTTAGAATCAAATGAAATCAAGGTATCCTTACCTCTTCGACATACCAGTAATCGTACCCTAATTTCGAGGGCTAAATTTCATAAGAAGGGAGGTTGTAAGACCCCAACTTTTATAAATAAAGATGAATTTTCTATAAATATTATTTTTGAATATTATGGAATAAATTTGATATAATGTTATAGTTATGGGTAATATTTATAAATTTTGCAAAGTAAGCAAGTTGTTATAAAATATTCGTTTGGTGGGGAATATTCTTTTTGTCGGGGAATATTAAATGACGACTACTCAATCATTAGTGGACCCTATTGGAAGTATTGTCGTAGTTAGAAAAGCGACAAAATTATCTTTCTATAAAAATAACTAGCAGAGGTGTTACTGTTAAAACCGCTGAACTACCCGTTGTAAAAAGTACAATGTCTGGCGTAGTTGTATAGTAGCACACGATATTGATTATTGATCTTTACGTTGAAGTCACTCAACTATGCTCAATTATTACTACAGTAATTACGATTATATCTCTTATATTATTGATTCAATTATTGTCACAAAGATCATCTCATATAATATGTTATAGTATTAAATCAATAATTGAGGCGACAAGTTATAAATGATTAATAATTGTTGAAAGATTAAATATGTGTTGATTAAAAATAAAATGATTTGTGGTAATATTTATTCAATCCTTGATGTATATAAAGAGTCTTATGAGGCGTTTGTGGTAAGTTTGATTATTTTACAAATAGTATGTCATCATCTAAGAGTCTCTTCACGATAGTAATTACCTTCGTCAATAGTAATTACCTTTGTGAATAGTAATTACCTTCGTCGATAGTAATTACCTTTACCAGACGTCAAACCACTTGCCGCTTCATATTACGAGCATCGAACCACTTGTCGTTTCACATTCTGAAGCGTCGAACCACTTGTCGTTTCACATTACAAAGCGCCAAACCACTTTTCTTTTCACATCACCACCGTCGAGCCACTTGCCTTTTTTTCATGGCGGTGCTTAGCTAGAAATCTTCTATAAAT
The DNA here is from genome assembly GCA_020205615.1 of Panax quinquefolius. Taxonomy (NCBI): domain Eukaryota; kingdom Viridiplantae; phylum Streptophyta; class Magnoliopsida; order Apiales; family Araliaceae; genus Panax; species Panax quinquefolius. Next base: position 3,984,873 of record CM035167.1, on the reverse strand, counting down.
AGAGGCCAAGTGCTTCATTATTTTTCACGAATTCATTCAAGCTATAGAGAGAAAGTATAGAGAGAATAAGAGAGAAAGAAGAAGAGTATTTTGTTACTACACTACCGCAGATTCAATCTCCTACCAAAAGTAAGGGGTGTTATTCTTTCTTATTCATGAAGAGAACTGTTGTTATTCCATTGCTTATTATTCATTGGAATAACTTTGATAATGTGGTTTACCTTATACTTGGTGACATTCTTCTATTATTCTCATTGGAACATCCTCATCATGTGTTTTACACCCACTGGTTCCATCTTTATTATTATTCTATCGGAACATCCTCGTCACAGTGTTTTACAATCGACTGGTTCCGCTCTTTATTATTATTCATTGGAACATCCCATGCATGCGTTTCTTTACGCCGACCTTGTTCCGTTATTTATTATTATTCTGTTGGAATAACTTTTTGCAAGGCCTATCGCATGCACGGTGATTTCTTTTGTTATTCCATTCTTTATTATACCCAAATTGGTTAAAACTTTGACTTCTATACTCCATGAAATTAGTGGAATATCCTTGATATTTGCGCTTCATTCAATATCCTTTCATGGAAATATTCTTCTCAATATTCTTGAATTTTACTCTACAAAGCAATGATCGTGTTGACATTTGGATATTATTGGTTCCTAGATAAATTAATTCTTGAACTTGTTTTATTGAATTCTTATATCATTGTCATCATCCTCATGTTTATATTATGTTGAAAGTCATCCATGGCTGTAGTGCATAGATGGACTTGGTATGATTATGACCGAGAGACTATTCGATTGTAATCATGACCGTAATGTTACAAATGATGTGGTAAAAATCCTCGGTGGCGTAGTGCATTGATGGACGATTATTGGCATGATCACTTGACCATTAATGAATACACAAATATTCTTGGCCCGTGGTGCATGAATAATTGTGGTCGTGATACTAAAGAATATCCTCGGCCGTAGTGTGGGGGTGATTCGATGATGTGAAATATTTATTAAAGTTCGAGTCTCAAATTATAACAATGATGAAAACCTTTTAAATCATAAAAGATAGTAGATTTTATTTTCTACTTGACTCTTTTAATGGATTGTTGGTTCCATTGTAGTTAAACTTGATGTTCATTATATTTTATCGGTTTAACATCATTTGTGAGGCTAATGATAATTTATTACGCATTATCTTAGTCATAATATTTCTTCTTCTTGGGCTAGTTGAGCTCACCCTTTCTTTCAATCGTTCTCTTGAGAAATGAGAATATAAATTTGAGACGGCAAGTCGAGGAGCGGAGATAATGGTCCGAGAGGATAGCATTAGTAGTCATCACTATTCGCGAAATAGTGTGATAATAATTGTAATGAGGACTCCTTTTGAGTTTGTATGATCTCTAGTAGACAATATTTGTATTCAAACTCACGCTTTTGTCGTATTATACACGGCGATTATATTAATAAGTTGTATTTAAATTACATGTACGAATCGATTACCCAAGATGGGTGATGTATACTAATTTTTGAAAAGCGTCACGATTATACTGCATATCGTTTTAAATGAGAGATTGATTGGATTGCTCCTTTTGATACTTAACAAAGTAGAACGAACTAGTACGACTCTTAATCCCTATTTGTTTGCTAATTTCAAAGAAATATGAAACAAATAAGTGATCTGCAAACAAACATTGGCCTAAGTGATCTGCTCCATCGGGTTAGTATTTGTTCTTGGATGTGTCGGTTTATTAGTTGTGAATGAATTTAAAGATTTCTTGGTCTCTTAGATAAATTGAAATAGGGTAAGAACGAATAAGTTTTGAGATTTTCTTAGTTTGAATTTATTTTTTTCTAGGGCGGATGATTGAACAGAGTTAGGAATTGAAAATGATTTTTCCCCAATTTTATTTTTTTGTATGGGGTTGATTAGTTTTGATGTTTTGAGTTTGGGTCAAGTCGGATATTCCGTTTAATTTCGGTCAAAAATTATTTTGGGGTTGACATCTTAAGCAATTCGAAACTTTATGTATCGATTTGTAAGCTCAATTACTTTAAAAAATAATTAAATTATGAATTTAATAAAATTTCATGTAACATAAATGTATTTAATCCTATTTAAAAACAAGTGGTTGATGGCAAGGGCGAAACCACCTTAGAAGGTGTGGGGTCAATAAAAAATTAGCTCGAGAGCTACGCCTCTAAACTCCCGTTAAATTATTTATAGCATCATAAAATTTTGACCCTACTAAATAAAAATTATGGCTTCGCCGATAATAGATGGTTCATGTAAGTTATAGATGACAGTCTCAACTCAGACTTCAATACAAACTAGATACACTTCATATAGTACTCTCTCCATCGTTTTAGAGAAGTTTTTTTGTCCCTTAATTTATGACGTTTTAGAATTTCAAATAAGCATTAATAGTTTAGTTTTCAATATTATCCTAAGTATTAAATATAACTTTGGTTCTCTCACTAATTTTTGCTCAATAATAATCTCTTTTTCCTATACAAATACAATATATACATTTAATATTATATTTAATACTATACAATCATTTTCATAATATTTGTGCATAACTCTAAAAAGTCTTATAAATCTTATATGAGTATATAAATATGATTTTAACTTGATCCATCGACACAGCGTTGAATATCCCTGCTCATTAGAAATTAATAAATAAAAAAATAACCAACTAGCAATCTAGCCTGCATGTCAACTACATAAAGCCACGGGTTATATACATGCATGCACACATACAACATTAAGTTGGTGTCTTGTGATGCGATCCTTAACCAATTGAGTCACCCAAGGAAGGCGACATAAGTCTACTAAAAATGATCATTTTTTGACAAAATTCCAAACTTAAATAGTAAAGATAATTATAAAAAATGAAAAGAAAAAAAATCACGGGCAAAAAAGTAAATGTCTCTATCAGTAGCAAAATCACAATTGGCGACTCATTTGGGGAGACAAATTCAAAGCAGACAAAAATTATTAAAATACAATAAAAAAAAATTAATTAAAAAAAGTAGGGGGAAAGGGGAAAGGGGAAAAGGGAAAAGTATCGATTTAGTTTAAGATTTTCATATATATATATATATATATATAATTTAAAATCGACTTTGGAAACTAAAAACATAGCTTAAAAGTTGGCGATATGCATCCACCGAGAATTCTGACTTTCTTTCTAAGAAAATATCTTCAATCAGTTGCAATTTTCAGCAAGACAATTTTGGGGGACATGAAAGAGTGAGAGAAGAGTGGGTAGCCACTCATATAGATGGGCTTTGCCTAGCGGGGGCCAGACAACAACTCGTAGAATGAATTTTAGCTTATAGTCTAACGACTCGACTTCAGATAGACTCCTGATGTTGAAATTCCAGTATATATGTCGACTATAAGTGTACAGAACTAACAGCGCGTAATTAGCATAAAGACAAATTGAAGATCATAATAAGATCATGGCATGGCCGACTGCTCTGAAATTAGTGCTAACAACGCGTAATTGGCTTAAGACAAATTGAAGATCATAACATGGCTAACTACCGGGTAATCTTTAATATAATATAGCCATAGGCATACCACCATTTATACATCTTTCTTTGCAAAGAAACACGAGTGCATAAAGCACTACTACCAGTCTAAAAGCTAATCGTTGGATATGTCAGTCTCATAAATAGGCATAAATATTGCCATTATTTTTAACTACTCCGAACACAAATACACAGGAAAGCCTATGGTTCTCATTCAATTGCAACAAGATGCCTACGGTTCTCCACCAAGCTCCACTCGTAGGTTATCATATGGGTAAACCTTTGGTGCCTGGTCAAAATAGGGGAAAATTTTTATCAATCACAACCAAAGTACTGGAAAATGGTTAAAAACAAGAAAATTTAAATATCAACAACCAACTATAAAAATCAATGCACGAATAAAACTAAAACAGCTAGGGAAAAACAGAAAATAAAACCAAATATACTGTTACCGATTTATAGTCTCGGATAGACTTTGATAGAATTTACATGAAGAAATAAAGAGAGAAAGAAGATAGATTGGGTAAGAAGTTAATTCATTTCATTTGATATCTCCCAATAACCCACATTCAACTATTTAAAATAAAGAAAATACAAGATAACATGAGAATGCATCTAAGCCATTCATTTTTAACACTAAATTCTAACCCTCCATTCTTACCCAATACCCATTTTAATTAGGCTAGTATCTTGATCCGTAACATATACTAGCAATGTGTGTGACATTTTCTCAATGGGCATCTTCAAGGTTCCTTCCCCCCACCCCTCTTTTCTCTTTCTTCTAGCATAGTCAAATGCATACCCTTCTTAGAAGCAGTTTTTTACCAATACAATTATATGTATAAATAACGTGAGATGAACATTTGCAACAACATCAAACTGTTTTATATGCACCCAAATAACTGTTACCTCCAACACAAAAATAAATAAAGGCCAGGTACGTGAATCTCGTAAGCAGTAAGAATTTTTCTGTAAATTTGAAAATGAAAAGTTGTCCAGTTCCAAGTGAACAACTACTACGCAAATTGTCGCATGAGTCGGAAGGTTTCCATCTCACAAAACTGATAGTATATTTGTTAGTCGTTACTTTGTAGTTATGCTCGAATACGAGACTCTGATACAACCCCATGAAGACATGTTCAATACCAGCAGATCTAACGTAGTGGGTATAACCCACACGAAATGGATAAATCACTGAAAAAATATAATTCTCATATTTAAATTAAGGCACAATTACAAACATATTTTATTATGATAAGTAATTTTACCACATAGTACGCTAGACTTGAAATTTGAGAATTGTTTAGGTCCACGTTTAATATGATATGCTTATAGACACAAGACTTACTAATCTATTTGTTTGTATTAAAGCAGTTAACATACAATCTAGAGGTAAGTAACCCGACCAAGCTCTTCCAAAATTTGACTTTTTTACAGAACTTTCTGTTAAAAATGAACTCATATTATTGAATGTAGTTTAAGAAAATACTGGTACTTTGGGTTCAACACGTGGAAATAACACCCCACTTATCCGCAGGGGGGGGGGGGAGATGGAGTGGAAATAACAGTCCCATTTACAGAAATTATTCAACATATAAGGATTACCACAACAGAAAAAGAGAGAAGTACCAGAATCAAAAATAGAAGTAGAGTTGATGTTTGCAATGAGTACACTCTCAAATTAGAACATATCTGTCAAAACTCCCTAATCCTGGGATTATAGTATGCCCCCCTAAACCAATTAATCTTTAATGTCTCAATGGATACAAACAACAACCAAGCCGATCATGGCTCAATGGTAAAAAACTACTCATAAGGCTTTGGGTGCATGAGGTCTTGGATCCATTCTCGCCTTTGACAAGAATGTTAAATTTCAGTCGAATATAGCAAAAAAAAAAAAAAAAAAAAAAATACAAACAACAATATTTATGAGGAAAGGTCAATGAATTTTATCAAAGCATTTATAATACAAAAAAGAGAGCAACGGATCCACCCCTTATTCCACAACTTGACAAGGAATTATGAATTTACATGAAACTCCATGTTATTGGTAAAGCCTGATTCAAACTTTAATTCAGAGGTGATTATAAAGTTACCCAAAAAGTAATTAAGGTTTCTTATATTGTGTTATATAAGGAGGAGAACATGCACTGCATTAGGTACGAATTCTAAAAATAGTGAAACTGATCAACCGATCATGAACTATCCCAACGTTTGGGTGAAGCAAGTAAATTTTGTTTCTTGTGTTATTGTTTTTCTTTCCATCTTTATTTGTTATTGTTTTTCGCTGCATTGTTACTATCTAACACTCCCATGCCTATAATTCAACCAATTTTCGAAGTTGAAAGCCTATGTAAAGAAATTATTAGACTACAAAGAAAGAATATATTAGACTACAAAGAAGAAGCTAGGAAAAGAATGAAATGTCTAAGCTCAAGTAATATTGCTGCATATATTAGACTACTGTTTGTCTTTAAAGTTTCAGTTACTTAAATTATTATCTTTATGTGGACAATGAATGAAATGGCTACATTTTAATACATTTTGAACTTAGATACTAAGGCCCTTCCCCAAAATTCACAAGCAAGCTATATCATTGAAAAATTACTAATGTGGTTCAGAAAATTGAAGAAATCAAGTTAGAACACAATTAACCGTGATTATTTTATATATATGGGTTACCAAAACAAAAAAGGAGAGAAATACCAAAATCATATGACTAGTCTCTCACTAGACTATAGTAGGCAGAACTCCCTAATCTTGGGTTTATAGTATGCCCCTAAACCGATCAATCCTTAATATCTCACTGATATACAAACAACATTATTTCTGGGGGAAAAGTCAATGACTTTTATCAAAACATCAAGTACACGAAAGAAGATCTATAGTTCGATTCCCCTGTTTACACAACTTAACTACGAATTTTGAATCTATAAAAACATGATACTCCCATTGTTCTAAAAATCTCGCCTAAGCGTTAGGCGGTCCTCTACCGCCTCAATTTGGCTGGGCACATAGGCCCCCACCTAGGCAAAATCAAACTTCTACTTTGAAACTCTACAATACTCAAAATAAATTTTGTTAAGCATTAAACGGTTGTTTTTTGATAATATTTCATGTAAATTTTAAAAAAAATACATTTACAATATGATTTGTATAGTATAACAAGTATGTACAAAAGAAAAATAAATAAATGACACCACCAAAGAAACGTCTAGTCTGCCTAGGGAAACGCCTAAGCACCGCCTAGGCGCGCCCTCTGCCACCTAGGTCTGCCTAACGATTTTTAGAACACTGAATACTCGTATGCTTATAAAACTACCAATATTCAAAATGAAAGCCTGATAGATACATAATTAATACATTTTAATATTCACATATTTATTATTTTATATGCTTATTTTATTTAACTAATACATTTTATTTTATTTTGTAGGAAATAACATTTATTTTTCTTGGGGAGCAAATAAAGGATTTATATCCAACTTTTAAAAATGAAAAAGGACTCTTGGAGGATTACCATATAGAGATTGAACTCAAGAACGAAAGAAAAGAGAAAAAAAAGGAACAAAAGTGTCCAAGTTTAATGAATCTAAATTAGGACACAAATTTATTTTTCCTATAAATAGGTCTCTTATTTTATAGAGAAGAGGTATTAGGTATTGTATTAGTTTAGGTTATGAGTAGGAGTAGATTAAATTACTTCTTCATTGTACGTTCGTTGGATGATCGTTAATTAAAGGGAGTTTTCTTATTTATTTTTAATCTTCTTCTTTTCTTTATTTTAGTTAGTTTAATTATCTTTCATGTCTAGCTAATTTCTTTAATCTAGGATGAAGATGAAATTAAATAATTATTCTTGATAATATTTTTCATCTCTTCTATTATTTATGCTTTTATGTTTAATTGATTTCGCCTTCATGTTTCGTTATTGAAATACCTTCGTTTTATAGTTCTTATGTGATTTTAAATTAATTAAGAGGTTTTGATAAATTATTGTTAAAAGATGAGTTTTTCATAATCCATGTTTGCTCAAAAGAAGTTTTGATGGGTTATAGTTAATCCTTAAATTTTCATAGTCTATGATTGCCCACATTAATTGTAAATTACTAAATTAAAGGGAAGGGAGATCAAAATCATATTTGAGTTATAAAAATAGAAGAGATTGAATTATATGTTATGTTTATTATTTAATGGATTCGGATTCCTAAATTGTTTCCTCATTTTTAGATTTCATAGTCTAGCTAATCAATTTTCAATCTTTATTTCTAATTCGCCTAAAATAGAGATTAAGGATTCATTAAAATTAATATAGTCTCTGTGGATTCGACATGTACTTGTCAGTTCTTCAATTCGACATTGTGCAGTTGCAGTACATAATCTTATCACATCAAAGCCTATGTAAAGAAATTGTTAGACTATAGTCTATAAACCAAATGATAGTTGAAGAAGCTAAGAAAAGAATGAAAATGGCTAGCATAAGTAATGCTGCATATATCTATTAGACCACTGTTTGTCATTAAGTTGCTTACAGTGATATCTTTATTTGGAAAATGATTGAAATGGTTAAATGTATAATTTTTTCAAGTTAGATACTAAGGCCCTTCCACAAAATTCACAAGCAGACTATATCATAGGAAAAATACTAAAGTAGTTCAGAAAATAAAATAAATCAAGTTAGGGTGGAAAATTGACATACAAATGGTATCTTAGAGGCCTTGTCATTCCAAACAGCCATTAGTCCAAGTGATGCAAAAAAACTCAAAACTCCACACAACCAAACAAATGCTTCATACAGAGGGAAAAAGGAATTAATTAGTAAAAATCAAATATTCAAATTAAAATTACAGAACTATTATAAAGTTGGAGTCTTTGATTCCCCAATTGAACAAAAAGTCAAATTAAGTGAAGAAATTCACCTTCCGATCAGATCTCGAGATTCGATCGATACACGTTCTCAGTGAATGCGGTCCCATTGTCCCAAGTTAGCTCATCATTTACGAGAAAGTCGAGAGCAAGCCAAATAATAGACATAATTTTGTTAGGGTTTACGTGATTGGGGTAGCAAATTCAAACGAAAACTAGGAATAATACCAAAGAAATCATTTAAATCATATAAACATACAAACACTATATAATTAAGTATGAAGTATGTGATTTAAGGAGAAAAAGATTACAAGTTTATTGGGGACGATGTGTTTGCTAACTCAGGGAGGCCCATCTTAGGAGAAGCGAGAGGCGAATAGAGGAGCCGATTTTAACGGGAAACGACACCATTTCCGCCCATGATCCGAGAAGCAACATAGCTCAATATTCTTGCCATTTTTTCCCGATCAGATTCTTAGTTCAGCAAAAGATCATTGTTCGTAACTCGTTCGTTCACAGACAAAGCTTTATCAGTGGCAACGAGATCTTCCTTGAACGACGTCGTATAATCAGACATTTATTGTTTCTCATTCTCCTCTTTCGGTTTTTTTATATGGAGCTCCTATGGCTCACGAGCTCCCTAAAAATTTAATATAATCCATTTTAAAAAATACAGAGCTCATTTCAAATATCCAATAATCCAAACTAGTATTTACATGGCCATACAAAAGAGTGGATAAAATAGAATAATTGAATTGAATCGATTTTTTTAACCGAATTTTTTTCGGTTATTCTGTTTTTTTCTATAATTCAGTGATATCCGATTTTCGAGTTTAGATTTAGTTTTTAATTTTTTGTTATTCGGTTAACCGAATAACCGAATTAAAAAAAATTAAAAATTAAAACACATCCCTCATCTCAGTAATCTCACTCTAATTAACTCATTGTCTAATCTCAGTCTCAGTCTCTCGACTCTCATCTCTCTCACTACTCAATTAATCAATCTCTACTCTCAGATCTGAGATCACGATACCCATATAAGATTTGATGAATGGGAGTGTACCTATTGCTGCTTAATGAATCAATCTCTACTCTCAAATCTGAGATCACGATACTCATATAAGATTTGATGAATGGGAGTGTACCTATTGCTGCTTAATGTGAGATCTCGTACACATATCTCAGATATGATGTAATAGTAGGAACAAGATGAAGAAGAATGATTTTATTTATAAAAAGACTTCCATTTGCTGCTTAATGTATACGTGCATGAATACACATGAAAGACAATGTGTCTCTCTTTTACTTACAAATATTCTTTCATATTTTATATGTAATTTTAATTTCTTTTATTACTTTTTGTCTCTTTAACCTCTTTATATGTACATGATTGTTTACAATTTGATTTCGGTATATATTCTCCTGATATTATATGTATATCTTTAAAATTACATGAATAAGTAATAGAATATTTAGTTCAAATTTACTGTCCTATTTTTAATGTCCCATTTTTCGACATGCAAAAGATTAAAATTTTAGTATTTAACTTTATTTATGAATGTGCTTTGAACACAAAAAGCTTCAATTTGAGACTATATATAATTAATAACTTATGGTAAGACTGATTACAATAAATAAAATAGTCCCTCAAAAACAAAACAAATCAAAAGAAGGAAAACAAAAGTATAACCATCCCTACAGTTAATACTATAAAATAAAAAAATAAAAAAATAATAAAAGCTAGCATATATAGGCTAGCTAGGCGAAATTATTCATGAATAGTTAACGATCCTTTAGTGTTTGTTCCTCGATCAAATTAAATACCCAACTGGCTTTGCACCTCCAAGATGGTCTTAGCCGAATCCTTAAGCTGCTGTACCTCTTCATAAGTAAGATGTACATTTGTTACACCCAATACTCCGGTCCGACCAAGCTGTGCCGGCAAGCTTAGGAAAACTTCCCCGTCATCAATGCCATAGAAGCTCTTGGCCAGAACCGAGACCGGGTGGATCCTCCTCTGGTCCCTAAGTATGGTTCGAGCCAAGTTAGCCACCGAGTACCCAATTGCCCAAGATGTGTATCCTTTTAAACTAATTACTTGATATGTGTTAACGCCAAGATCTTTCTCCACGTCCCAATCACCAAGACGTGTTCGATATCCTGCTGACGATTCAATGTCGGCAACACTAAAAGTTTGACGGCGACCGTCGAGGGGATAACTCCGGCGTGAGAGTCGATGTCAGCGATCATGAGGTTAACAATGGAGGAAAATAATATCTAATGTCCGAGAGAATAATAATAATATTATTGTGTGTGAAATGTTTTATTACCTACCTCTTTTGTGATCTTAGCCCATCACGCACTCCAATCCCGGTTCTGCGTACACCCATCACCTCCTCGACACCTTTTCCCCACTCCCTTGGTCACTTCAATAGAAAGTATGTAGCCTCTTCCTCACCGCTACTCACTCTTTGCCATCCGGCCATCCCGAGTCCCATCCTCATTAATGCCATGCATAAAGGTGGCGTAACATAGTAATCGACTATCGTTTGGCATAATGATTACTGCATCAGAAGTTGGGTTAAGTGACAATTTGTATAATGGGCCAATTCAATGACTAAGCCCAAATAACGGAAATGAACCAAACGATCGGATCCAACCGAAAGGACCCAACGAAATAATCAAGTAATTGGACCCAAATCATTCGGACCAATCAGGACAAGAGTAACATAATCCAAGGAGGAGCCCATTAAGTCCGCAGCCCGATATGGAAAAGGATTATGGCCAACATTGCTTGCCCTAGTCTTTTATTAAGCAGGTGTTTAATGAAGACTATAAACAATATAGACCCATGATATATAACGAATTATGATAAGTCACAAGAGGTCCAAAGTGAAACTCACCAAAGCCCAACAAAATCGGTCCAAATTGATATCGAAAATGAAATGGGAGGCCCAATAGACATAAGTCCACTCCTGTTAAGATATTTAGACCCAAAATCTGGACGACACCTCTTCCAATTCACCATCATTCTTTGTGAATTAAATGTGCATCCTCGATTCTGAAATGTAGCAAATCGATATAAAAGGTAAACTTTTCCAATTTTGACAGTTTACACCGCCAATTTGAATTTCGGACTTTCAAACTTTCTTTATATCTCTCGAGCCCTCTTTGTATTCTCTGCAAATCGTTAACAATGGCTTCAAAGATTACGAGCAAGGTCATCCCCTCGCTTAGTGACACCAATCCGCTCTGTTCCTCCAAGCCCAAACTCTACCAAAATGCTTGAAGTTACGATCGAATCCATTGCAACTACTAAGAAGAAACTAATAATGAAATCTTCTCCCACCCTTCCGCATTCTACGGGAATAAAGAACGGTACCTCCATGCCAACACTCCTCGAAAGTTAAAGAGGTTGACTTGGAGAGGCTTCAACTTCGTTGCCACATTCGGATACCCATTTGGTGAGAGCTCTCGGTGTCGGGGAGCGGATGTACCACCAACGCCGAAGGATGGATGGGTTTTACGACGACCATCCTGGAGAAAAGGATCCGATTCCCCCTTCACGCTTTCATAGTAACTTTATTAGGGTTCCTGGGTGTTGGGTTCACCCAACTAATGCCGAACTCTTATATTCATATTTTAGCATTCATAGCTTTATGCCACGAACTTGGTGCGAACTTGCGCTCGACTTCTTCTTTACTGTATACAAGGTCGGCCAGTCCAGAGAAAAAGGATTTAAGACTATAAGCAAACATTCTTCAAAACCAGGAGAGAGGTTCGAGAGACGCTGATTAGTGAATACTCCTTCAAGCAACAAAGGATGGCATGAAAGATGGTTTTTCGTCAAAGGACCCGAAATCATTTCTTTACCGGACTGGGCCACTGATGAAAAGATTTCTACGGACTTCGGAGACGTCTCATAAGAACGTGAGGCCGAGATGATAGAGCTTTTGGACAATTTCCCGAGGGAGGAATGGAACTATAGACTTCTTTCCAAACAAGCGTGGTTATGCGACCACAAACGTAAGTACAAATTCATTTTATGAATATTTGAAAATTTTGTGATATGGATTCTGATGTAGAACTGTTAATCTTCTGTAGTAACTTTGATCAAACCGTCGCCTTCGGAGATGAAAGACTTAGAGGATTTGTTAGTTGGAAAACCGGTAGAAGCCACCGTCGATTCTTCACAACATGAAATCCCATCCGAAGACAATGCAGTCAGAAAATCTGCAGATGTCGATGCTGAACCTTCACAACCGGAAGCCTCCTCCAAATTCAACCCACCTCTTCAAGCACCACCATTGATGAACCTCCAACCCATGCACCCATAGATGACGAACCCCTTCTCTCGGAAAGAGTCCTCCAACTTCGACGAAAGAAAAGAGCCATCCGAAGGCCTCGACTAATTTCCATCCCGTCAGATTCTGAAGCTCTTTTTGAATCTGAACCAACTGTTGATCCGACACCACCAGATATCGATCCAACACCACCAACCGCCGACCTAATACCGCCAACAGTTGATCCAACACCACCAGATGCCAATCCGGTATTAGTTCGAACAAGTTTATTAGATCTACCTGCAAATGATCGTAGGCGACTTCTTCGAATCAAAAAGTTGAGAACCAAAGTCATTCCCTTAACTCCCGATGAGCTTAGAGTAACTTCTTCAACTGTTCATCCTCCAACAAACCACAATGGAGATTTTAATCGCAAATGAAGAAGAAAGAAGCTGAACTCTTTGCGATACCATCTCGAAAGAAAACAACCATCCGACAAACAGCCCAGCTTCAGCGCTTGTAATTCTACCAGTTCGAGATCCTACTCCAGCTCAATCTTCTTCCTCCGAAAATATCTATATGAATCCTTCTCCCATTCACGACCAACCGATGCCTTCCCCCCCAAGGCCCTCATGAAAGTAGTATGCACACAAGCCAATCATGTTTGATGATAAAGCATATACTTTGTAACAATCTTATTCATTTATTAATAAAAAGTATTAATTTATTAAAGGCTTTTAATTATCTACATGATCTTTGTTTTTATAATATGTGATAAACCCATAGTTTTAAGCAATGCTTTTAGAATAATGATGATGATCATTCTAATGAGATCTAAATTCTTAGAAAGCTTAAAAACTAAAATAGTTCCCAATCATTGGATTACTAAATTGGGGATTAGTGAATCCGGATAGATTGGTACATACGTTCTTCTTCGTTGGATGAGGATGATTGATCTCATGATCATTTGTGTGGAGACACTAAAGCAGTATGTAGGTGCTTATTAGAGAATAAGTTCAATTTGAGCGTTGGCTCATTAAGGAATACCTAATGGAGTTTTATTTGCTGTCATTAGGAATTCTGTAGTGATAGTAAAGACAAGTAATCCTTGGACTTGAGATCATCATAGTATCTTGTGTATGATGAGTTATACTTTGACTTATTCCTTAAGACCCTTAGGGTATATCAAAGGGTATGCTTGGGTATAATAAGTTGTATATGGAGATAATGTATGATCAATAAAGAATCTACCACTTCTAATAAAAGAAGAGAAATGTCCTATGTGATTCGATAAATGACAACCCAAAGAGTCCTTGGCAAGCGAGATGAAATTAGAAAGGAGTTTCTAATTTGCATTATTTGGAGTTGTGCGTTTAAGGATCGAAATACATATAATTAAATAAAATAAGACTTGTGATAATTCCATGTCTTATATTTTAATTGGGACATTGTATGGTGGAAGGATTGAATTATCACAGTAACTATTTACTCAAAGGTTCTTTAATGATTAATGTTAAAATCTATATTATCTGGAAAGTCGTTGATCGCTAGGGAGGCTTATCCTATTGTAGAATAAATATTATTTATTTAAATAAATTAATTGTTTAATTTATTTATTTAAATAAGATTAAATTGTTCTAATTGATTTATTCACAATTAGGTTTAATATGGAGAACCTAAAGGGTCACACCATAAAAAAGGAAGAATAATTATTTAAGAAGTTAATGGCATAATCGTAATAATATGTTAAGTATATTTAATTTAATCTATGGTGATAGAATAAATTAAATAGCTTAATATTTATTATTTAATATTTTAGAAATATTAAATATAAATTAATAAGAGGAGTCTTATTAATATTATTACAATTATTATTATTTTAATTTCTAAAAGAGTTTAGGAATTAATTTAATATAAGTACTCTCATTTATTCTTAATTGGATTAGGAAGGAAAATTAGTTAAAGGAGTTTAATTAATTATCCCTTATAAGATTAGGGAGCTTAATTAATTAAAAGAATTTAATTAATTAAATAAAACCCAATTTCTTAATTGTTAAGGAGGGTTGCCCACATCAATAAATAAGAGGAGTCTTATTATGGGTGCGGGGGTTGTTGACTTTTTCAACATACGTAATAATTCCAATTGTTGGGAGAGTACACCTTTCTATATAGAGATAGAAAAACTAGGGTTTAGCCAACCACCCTTCTTCTTGAATTTTCTTCTTCCTTGGTGGATCACCTCTGAGGCCAAACACATGGGTGGCTAACGTTGATCAAAGGAATGAACCAAACCCGGTGGATTCAAGTTGAACGAAAAAGGATTGGAGGTGAACTTGTACTGAGGAAGCTCGATCTTCAAGGGTATGATTTATTCTTTATCTTTTCGTTTAATTAATAATTGTGCATAAAGGGTGATCCGGGTATATGGTTTGTAAATTTTTTAAACTCGATTTTTACACGCTTAGCATTATTTTGCAATTTGATTACAAGATATGTAATATTACAAATCTAATAAAGTGGCATCGAGCCAAACCTTTATCGAATTATTAATTGTTCAAATTTGATATGTATATTGATATGTGTTTAGAACAATTTAATTGGGCATATTTTTTTTTTGTATAAAATTTATTAAAAAAAAAAAAAAAAAAAAGTCTTAGAAATTTTATTTTATTTTTTATATATGCTGTAGCGATTTATGCGGAAATCAAGGGAAGCATACACGTGGTCAAAACCAATTCACGTGCTTGGTCATTTAATTGGGATACATGCATACGGCATTAATAATAAAATAAAAAAAATGCAAAGACCTGCGAATTAAGTGAAAGATGCATGGATAAGGAAATTTTGAGACAAAGCAAAGATTGACGGGGAGCTATGACATGCATCTAATTGAAAGGAACTTAAGGAAGTCAGAGCTTTTTACCATTTGTTATATATATATATATATATATATACACGTATATATATATATATATCTACCGTAACATTTATATATATAAGTATAATATATATATTTTAATAATTTTATAATTAAAATAAAAGTTTATTTTAATCTTAAAATAAAAGGTTTATTTTAATATTGAAATAAAAGAGTTTATTTTAATTTTAAAATTGAATATTATATATATATAATTATTTTAATCTTAAAATAAAGGTTTATTTTAATTTTAAAATAAAGGTTTATTTTAATCTTAAAATAAAAAAGGTTTATTTTAATTTTAAAATTAGAATTTCATGCTAACTAATTAGAGTTGGAATTGGATTCCATGCTAACTAATTGGAGTTGAAATTGGATTATATTTTTCCTTAAATAAAGGAGTTTATTTAGATATGAAATAAGATTTCATATTATTCAAAATAAAAGAGTTTATTTGTGAATAGGAAAAAGAATCCTAATTTCCTTAAATAAAGGAGTTTATTTAGATATGAAATAAGATTTCATATTATTCAAAATAAAAGAGTTTATTTGTGAATAGGAAAAGATAATCCGTGTTTCCTTTAATATTTTTTTTTACATGGAATTGGATTCCATAATTAATTAAAATAAAAGAGTTTATTTTAATTAAAGATTTTTTTACATGGAATTGGATTCCATAATTAATTAAAATAAAAGAGTTTATTTTAATTAAAGATTTTTTTATATATGGAATTGGATTCCATAATTAATTAAAATAAAGGAGTTTATTTTGATTAAAATTTTGATTAAAATAAAATAGTTTATTTTATTCAAAATTGGATAAATTAAAATAAAATAGTTTTATTTTGATTTAAATTTGGATTAAAATAAAGGAGTTTATTTTTATTCAAAAATAGATTTTATACTTAACTAAATTTGCCCATTAAATGATATCAATATATATATTAAATGTTTATAATTCATGAGATGAATGTTATTTATTGATGCATATGGTGATGTGTATGATAATAAATGGGATTGATTATGGATTATCAACCAATATGATTGGATTTTATTTTAGTTGGATGCATGAATGTATGGGTTTTATTAAATGGGGTCTGCAGTACTCGCCTTCTCTAATTTTTCTTAATGTAAATTCTATCTCCTCCTATGTACTTCCCTTGATCACGATCAAGGTTTATTTATTTTAAAATAGTTATGTGATAGGAATAGTTAGAATTAAATTTTGAAAAATTGGAGATCAATGAACAAGAGCTTGAAGACCAGTTTGTAATGGAGTCAGGGTTTAAATGTAATAGTTATATTTAAATATTATTTCTTGCACCCCTAGGGTTTGACCTTTTGGTTCACTTGGTGGCTCTAGAGTGAACCAAACTAGAATAAAAAGTCCATAATCAATCCGGTAGAATATAGTATTCTATATGCGTGCTTATACTATATATATATATATATATTATCTGAAACATGCTTCTCATGTTCATTAATATGACGCGTATTTTATATATATATATATAAATATGCAGCTAAATAAGATGAGACAAATTAATAACAAACCCCTCATAATTTTATATTAAGTCCTAAGCGTTCAAAGATATTTGGAATATCGAACGTCGCCTTCTAGCATGATAAAATTAATAGAGTATTAAATATTTAATATGAGTTTGTTGTGTCACCACAAGGCAAGTATTAAGTATTTAAGATGTTAATTTATCACATTTGATGCTTATAAAGAAAATTGAACAATATTGTTTTGTTGTGTCACCACAAGGATGATATTTTTCTTTTTTGAATATATAGAGTGCTAGGTCGGACTTAACTTGGATAATTTTGATTCGGATGTGCCACCACTGATCAAAATAATCTAAGAGGCAAAATACAAGAGAGTTGCAGATAGTTGATGCAATTGACAAAAGTTGTCTACCTATTTATTTATATATAGTTTGTTGTGTCACCACAAGGCTATATACATTTGAAATGGGATCCTTATTCTCACTAAAGCGAGATCTTTAATTAGATTTTGCCGAACTATATATATTGAGGGTAATATAGTTTGAAGAAAATAGTGGGAGATACCAATTTAAAACAAGACCTAAATTATTTTGGTAATTAATAAAAGAATGTATGCTAAAATATTGTTAATTACAAATTCATTTACAGAATTTTACAATGTCTAAATTACTATCATCGCGAAGCATATTAGATGCTAAATTAACTGGTTCGAATTAAACAGTTGGTTAAGGAAATTGAGAATAGTTCTCACGGCTAAAAAGGCTATCTTATATCCTTAATATGTCTATCCTACGCAATGGTTGCGAGACAATGCCTCTGAGGAAGACATTCCTACTTTTAGAAAGTGGCAAGATAATGCACATTGGCTCGATGCATCATGCTCGCATCCACGAAAGAACGAGCTTGATGTCGGCATGAAACTATGGATGCTTCTACTATATTCCCGCACATCAAGTAGTTGATGGTGAGGAAAGTGGACCGATAGATATCGATATCTAAAGAGCTCTTCCGATCTAGAATGGCGATGGCACTATAGTACATGATAAAAAGTTCTTAACATAATCAATTTGATTGATCAATTACGACAACCCGGTTTTATCATGGATGGAGAGTTGAACCAAGATTTGATCTTGCACTCACTCCGGACTCCTTTTACAATTGTTGTGAATTTTTCATATAAACAAGCTAGATATCGCCCTCATTGATTTGCTTAACATATTGAAAAATGTTGAGAGTCACTTTCAACCAAGAAAGATCAAGTCTTACTTTGGTAGGGGCCAAAGGATCTTCCGAAAAGAAGAACGATTCAAAGAAGGTATATAGAAAGGCAAAAACAAGGATAATAAGAACAAAAGCGTCACGGATAAAGAAAGGAGTTTGCTTCCCTTGCAATAAGCCCAGACAACGGAAAGAAATCATGAGAAGCATCTTGCGAGAGGCTAACGAAAGAAGCTTAGTGAAGTTTCGGTTATAATACGCTTTTGTTCATGATTGAAATAAATTTTTCTTTAAGTCGAGGTTCTACTTGGGTATTGGATACCGACTTTGGTTATCATAAATAGAGATTTATGAAGGACCAAGCGAGTAGAAAGCTAAACAAATATAAGTAATCCTATGCTGCGGAAATGTAGCAAAGGTTGCCATATTAGCCATAGAAACTTATAGTTTAGCAATACCTACGACAAAATCTATTAAGTCAATAAGTTGTTATTGTATTCCAGTTCTTGTTAAAAATATTATTTCCATTTTATTGTTGGACAATGAAATCTTTGGTATTATAATTAAGAACAATTGTTGTTCTATTTATAATAATAATGTTTTGTATAAATCAAATATTACTTAATGGATTTTGTATACTTGACTTACGTGAAAAATATATTTTGCAAATTGAACAAACTAGTATAAGAAAAGGAGATGATCATTCAAAGAGTTGAATGTGTGTATTTGCTGAAATACAAGTGTGAATTATTTGAAAGGTTCAAAGAATTCAAAAGTGAAACAAATTGGCAAAGTATTAAGGTTCTTTGATTAGATTAAGGAATAAATACTTGTGCAATAAGTTTCTAGATCATCTCAAATGGTTTTCTCATAATGGACACCTCCTGATACATAATAATTGATTGATGTATCTAAAAGGAAAAATCATACCTTGTTAGACATGGTGCGGTCCAAAATGATTTTACCGACATTCCAAAGATCCTTCAGGATCATGTCCTAGAAATGGTCACATTTCTCTAAAAAATGGTAACCTTAAAATCCATTTGAAGACTCCATAAAAGTTATGGACGGGGAGGATTCCTAATCTTAAGTATGTTAAGATAAGGGGTTGTCCAACTTATGTGAAAAAGGTTTCAAAAGGATAAGCTTGGGACAAGATTTGACAAAGTCTGATTTGTGGGACATCCTAAAAAGTAAGTTTAGGGTAAATGTTCTATAATCCTACTTAAAGAAAAGGTGTTTGTTACGAAACACGCTTCCTTCTAAGATAAAGGTGTTTATCATTGAAGGGCTAGTGGGAGGATAATAGATCTTGAAGAGATCAATAACCACAAAAACACTATAAGTCAAATAAGAGGAACACAGAGATAGAGCATATTGTACCACAACCGAATCAGTAAATCGGAATAGTACCAAAGATACCTAGGAGGTATGGATTCATCATGGATGATGATGATGAGGTACGCATCATGAAGATGATGATCCCGGAGTTACATACTGATGAGGTAAGACTTCTAGTGTGTACAAAAGGGTCGATTAGGGAGCGTCGTGACATTCCTAGTATTATATGTTGATATACTACGGATAAGGAATGACATACCTATGCTACTGATCAAGAAAGATAAAGTTGTCTAAACATAACCTCCATGAATGATTTGGAAGAGTATCTAAATTGGGGATATAAATCTATATAGATAGATTTAAAAGGATGTTCAACTTAACCCAAGGAACGATATTCATTTGATGCTAAAGTCGTTTAGCATGGCAAACTCAAAGAGATGTCTTATGTCGATGAGCTATGGAGTATCTCTCTTAATAGTCCCCATACAGACACACGAAAAGAGAGGTCGCATGAGTGACAATCATGTATGCAATGAAATATACGAGACCCGATGTTGATCACCATATTATGGAGAAGTTCACTATGAGTCGATTGAAAAACATCTTAAAGTGCTTAACCTAAGCACTAAGAATGTGATCATATTCATGGTGGATCTAAATTAAAACTAGAGGGCTTAACAGACTCAAGTTTTTCGAGATGGACCAAGATGATGAAAAAATCCACTTTAAGGTAAAGCGTTATCTTGAATAAAGGTGCAATGCGATAAATTGAAAAGGTTCCAAACAAAGAAAGAGTTCTTTGGTTTAGTAATAAAGACAAAGTATATAGCTATAAATGAAGGCGCAAGTTGATTGTTTGGATTAAAAGTTCATTACGTAGAACTAGGAGCAGTTCCCAAGTCTCATCTTGGATCTAAACATGTGTTGTGGCACTTTCATTTGATTATTAGAATCATTGAAAGATGGGAAATCACTATAGAGATAGTGGACTCTCAAGAACAACATTACATATCCATTAACTAAAGCTTATCCAACGGCGGGATAATCGTCACTTAGAGAAGAAGAGTATAAGATACCACGACGATTGGCTTTAGTGCAAGTGGGAAATTGAAAGTAGTATGCACACAAAGCCAATCATGTTTGATGATAAAGCATATACTTTGTAACAATCTTATTCATTTATCAATAAAAGTATTAATTTATTAAAGGCTTTTAATTATCTACATGATCTTTGTTTTATAATATGTGATAAACCCATAGTTTTAAGCAATGCTTTTAGAATAATGATGATGATCATTCTAATGAGATCTAAATTCTTAAAAGCTTAAAAACTAAAATAGTTCCCAATCATTGGATTACTAAATTGGGGATTAGTGAATCCGGATAGATTGGGTACATACGTTGCTTGCTTCATTGGATGAGGATGATTGATCTCACGATCATTTGTGTGGAACACTAAAGCAAGTATGTAGGTGCTTATTAGAGAATAAGTTCACCGAGCGTTGGCTCGCTAAGGAATACCTAATGGAGTTTTATTTGCTGTCAATAGAAATTCTCAGTAGTGATAGTAAGACAAGTAATCCTTGGACTTGAGATCATCATAGTATCTTGTGTATGATGAGTTATACTTTAACTTATTCCTTAAGACCCTTAGGGTATATCAAAGGGTATGCTTGGGTATAATAAGTTATACATGGAGATAATGTATGATCAATAAAGAATCTACCACTTCAATAAAAGAAGAGAAATGTCCTATGTGATTCAATAAATGACAACCCAATAGTCCTTGGCGGCGCGAATGAAATTAGAAAGGAGTTTCTAATTTGCATTATTTGGAGTTGTGCATTTAAGGATCGAAATACATATAATTAAATAAAATAAGACTTGACAAGAATTCCATGTCTTATATTTAATTGGGACATTGTATGGTGGAAGGATTGAATTGTACAGAATAACTATTTACTCAAAGGTTCTTTAATTATTAATGTTAAAATCTATATTATCCGAAAAGTCGTTGATCGCTAGGGAGGCTTATCCTATTGTAGAATAAATATTATTTATTTAAATAAATTAATTGTTTAATTTATTTATTTAAATAAGATTAGAATTGTTCTAATTGATTTATTCACAACCGTTTAATATGGAGAACCTAAAGGGTCACACCATAAAAAAGGAAGAATAATTATTTAAGAAGTTAATGGCATAATTGTAATAATATATTAAGTATATTTAATTTAATCTATGGTGATAGAATAAATTAAATAGCTTAATATTTATTATTTAATATTTTAGAAATATTAAATATAAATTAATAAGAGGAGTCTTATTAATATTATTACAATTATTATTATTTTAATTTCTAAAAGAGTTTAGGAATTAATTTAATATAAGTACTCTCATTTATTCCTAATTGGATTAGGAAGGAAAATTAGTTAAAGGAGTTTAATTAATTATCCCTAATAAGATTAGGGAGCTTAATTAATTAAAAGAATTTAATTAATTAAATAAAACCCAATTTCTTAATTGTTAAGGAGGGTTGCCCACATCAATAAATAAGAGGAGTCTTATTATGGGTGCGGGGGTTGTTGACTTTTTCAACATACGTAATAATTCCAATTGTTGGGAGAGTACACCCTTTCTATAGAGATAGAAAAACTAGGGTTTAGCCAACTACCCTTCTTCTTGAATTTTCTTCTTCCTTGGTGGATCATCTCTAGAGGCCAAACACATGGGTGGCTAACGTTGATCAAAGGAAGGAACCAAACCCGGTGGATTCAAGTTGAACGCGAAAAGGATTGGAGGTGAACTTGTACCTGAGGAAGCTCGATCTTCAAGGGTATGATTTATTCTTTATCTTTTCGTTTAATTAATAATTGTGCATAAAGGGTGATCCGGGTATATGGTTTGTAAATTTTTTTAAACTCTGATTTTTACACGCTTTCGCATTATTTTGCAATTTGATTGCGCACATGAATATTACAAATCTAACACCTCATCATAGAAATTCCATGATGAGGCCACTGGGGCGCCGACTTTGTGGCCTCGGTACAACGTTAACTTTCCCTTCCAGCTCTTTGATGCCTTCGTTCAGGAAAATGATGATCACCGATTTGATAATCATACGAATGGGAATTTTCTTGATGAAGGCATGAGTTATCTGGCAAAGGTAAGTGAGGGTTTTATCAGTTAAACATTTCTTTACTTGCCTAAATATTTGAAATCGAATTGGGATCTTTGTCGAATATGTGCGAGCAAACGCAGATCTTGAGCGTTCGTCCTGCATATAAAAATGCCGAGTCCGATGAGGAGACTCAAGAGGAGAACAATATGTTAAAGGCTACATTGGCTCGAGAGAGAGAGAGAGAACGTGAATCGTTCTTCATGCCAATGAAAGTCTTCGAGGAATTAGCCCAAACCAAGGAGGATATGAAGGAAACTTATGACGTCTTTGAGCTCGGTCGAGAGAAGAATCAAGACGACAAAAGCCAATGAACAAAAATTAGCTACCATGAATGTCCGCTTTTGTTGCGAGAGACCGAAGCTTTGAAGACTACCAAAGAGGGCTTCATTGTAGCCAATCAAAACTTATCAACCTGACTCAATGAAGTTCGGAATGAAGGCTCGGCCCGATAGGAAAGTCCATAAGGCCAACGTCGTAAGCTTCGTGGCAAGATAAAATACTTGAAGAACGGACCCTCCCCGATCAAGAATTGGTCAAGCGGATCTGGCGATTATCGTACATCCGACGAGCTTATGCAGTGAATTCTGAAAAGTATATTATGAAGAATACGAAGATTGCCAAGTCGGCGAAGAAAAAGCTAGTGGCGACCAACTGGATCCGTCTTTCTTGAACTCCTAGATGAAAATTTCTTTGTTTGAAGATAATTTTACTTTCTTTAATTTATAGGATCGTGTAAAAGTTCTGATTTTGTAATCGATTAAATATTAATGAAATGTGGTTTCATTCCTTATGACTTGATGCATTTACTTTACGCCAATACTTGATATTAATTCAACCGGAAAGATGCACAAACTCTTTCATGGACTCAACTCGAATGAAGTGTGAGATGATCGCTTCATTGGGAATTTGTTTACCCCAAAAGGCCTAACAAAACCAAAAGATGACATTTGTCACCACGAAGGGCCCGAAAAGGTCGAAGGATGACACTTGCCTACCACGAAGGGCCCGACAAGGTCTAACTCGTCGACAATTGCCTACCACGCAGGGGCGACAACGTCTTAAGGATGACACTTGCTTACCACGAAGGGCTGACAAGGTCTAAGTGTCGACAATTACCTACCACGAAGGGCCCGACAACGTCTTAAGGATGACACTTGCCTACCACGAAGGGCGACAAGGTCTGAGTGTATCGACGATTACTACCACGCGGGGCTCGATAACGTCTTAAGGATGACACTTGCCTACCACGAAGGGCTGACAAGGTCTAAGTGTCGACAATTGCCTTACCACGAAGGGCCCCGACAACGTCTTAAGGATGACACTTGCCACCACGGGGGGCTGACAAGGTCTAAGTGTCGACAATTACTACCACGCAGGCACGACAACGTCTTAAAGATGACACTTGCCTACCACGAAGGGCCTGACAAGGTCTAAGTGTCGACAATTGCCTACCACGCAGGGCCTGACAACGTCTTAAGGATGACACTTGCCTACCACGAAGGGCCTGACAAGGTCTAAGTGACCACCTGCCGAAGAGGCTACCATCGAATGGTCAGCGAGTCCTCCCGAACCTCCTAACACCGAGGTGGCATTTGTTGTGCCTGTCAGACTATGGATGAGCTACCGAAGTCCCTCATGAATGTTTTAAACTTCGATCCCATGAAATGGCGTCTAACTAACTTTGATCCCTAGCAATGGACCCGATCGTCTACCCCTGATAAAGAAGGTATAGGAGATAAAATCGAATATAGCTTTTTGGTGGGCGATGTGATCGAACCATTTAATTTATTACAAAAGATCCACATGAACCCTCCGAATAACATCTGCAGACTTGGTGGCACCCAAAATTCCTTAATAGTGGGAGATGGGTCCAAAGTGGAATACCCTTTGCAAACAACGCCCACGAATTCGATTCACAAAGCTTCGCAACGGTTTTGTCGGACTCTTGATTCTCCATAACGATCATCATCTTATTTCTTCATCCCTAAGACACGGCTTACATAGCAAATCGGTCTTCTTACTTTCAACTTCTCACGCACCAAAATCGCTCCCACTTTGTCAACGAACTAGTTGTGACATACAAATAATATATCTCGGCGGGATCGGGCTTCACCAACAAAGGTCTGGAATAAAGATAGGTTGTTTATTCCTGGAAGGCGTCTTCATATTTGAAGTCCACTGGAACGCCTATAGCATTCTTGACCCTTTCCACGTGCTCAAAGATTGGCAAACATCTTTCTGCTTGATTTGGACAGAGACCTTCTCAAAGTCTCTTCCGAGTAGTCTTGTCTTTTCTATTCAACCTACTGACTTTAGATGGGCCTCTCCGAAGACGAGCAGTATCCACGCGGCGGTGTGCCTCGGTGGATTCTCGAGTCTTGACTTCAGGTGCCGCCGACCATAATCCAGAAGACCAATAGGCGGAATACCCTTCTTGACCAATCGGGAAAATGGCCGTTGAGTCTTCATCTACTACCTTGACCATAATCCGAAGACCAATAGGTGGAATACCTTTCTTGACCAATCGGAAAAATGGTCATTGGGTCTTCATCTACTCTGCTTGACCATAATCCAGAAGACCAATAGGTGGAATACCCTTCTTGACCAATCGGAAAAATGGTTGTTGGGTCTTCATCTACTCTCTCGACCATAATCACGAAGACCAATAGGGCGAATACCTTCTTGACCCAATCGGGAAAATGGTCATTGGTCTGCTTCGATCCCACAGACTGACGCTTGAGACATGTCTTTAAAGTGTGAACTTCTTTTCTAACTTGATCGGTCCATCGATCCGACCACTTCGATAAAGGATTCTAAGCAATAAGCCTTCTACCCTTTTCCAGGCCATGGTCGAGTCTTCTCACCAGCAAAGAAAAATCAATCTTCTTCTAGCATCACCTTGGGTTCTCGAACGAGAACCCCGAAACCTCGCATGGCGATAGCATCAGCATGAGCATTCTTTGAAGGACCCAATCAATCCTTGACATATACTCATTGTGGTGTATCGAAGTCATAGTCATCGATTATCCTTTAGAAGTAATGGCTTTACTCTTCTTCACCATGGATTCCGGCGTGAAGCATTCTGATTTGTGATTGAAAACTTGAGAACACACTAGAACACGACCCTCCTTCTAAATACCAATGTTAACGCCAAGATCTTTCTCCACGTCCCGATCACCAAGACGCGTCAGATATCCCAGCATTTCAACAAGTCAACACCAAAAGCTTGACGGCTTGGCCGGTCGGGGATAACTCCGGCGTGAGAGTCGATGTCGGCGATCACAAGGTTAACAATGGAGGAAAATAATATCTAATGTCTGAGAGAATAATAATAATATCATCATGTGTGTAATATTTGGTTACCTACCTCTTTTGTGATCTTAGCCCCATCGCGACTCGAATCCGGTTTCAGCGCCACCCATCACCTCGACACCTTTTCCCCACTCCCGGTACTTCAAAGAAAGTAAGTATGCCTCTTCTCCTCTTTTCTACTCTCTTTGCCACATGGCCATCATCCGAGTCTCATCTCATTAATGTAAATGCTGCAAAGGTGGCGAGACATAGTAATCAACTATCGTTTGGCATAATGATTACCTGTCAAAGTTGGGTTAAGTGACAATTTGTATAATGGGCCAATTCAATGACTAAGCCCAAATAACGGAAATGACCCAAACGATCGGATCCAATCGAAAGGACCCAACGAAATAATCAAGTAATTGGACCCAAATCATTCGGACCAATTCGGACAAGAAATAATATAATCCAAGGAAGGGCCAATTAAATCCCAACTTTCAATATGAAAAAGGATTATGGCGCAACAATATGCACTTTCCGCTACTTCTTTGTGAATTTTCTCTAGTGTTTCCTTCTGGTAGGCTATTTGTTGCCTTTCTAGGAAGCTCAGAACCGGTACTCCTCCGACACTTATGCTTGACCATAGTGCCACCGAGCTGTCACCATGCTCACCAACAATGTATCCCTGCAGGTTTATAATCATCATAATTTAATCAAAGATCAAATTAATTATGCATTGACCACTAGTATATAAATATTAATTTTATGTTTTAGGAGGGTGTAAGGACTGACTATAATAAATAAGCTCACCTGCACATCTTGAGCATTAACGTCAAGGTGATCCGCAATGAGAAACCGAAACCTAGACGAATCCAGATTAGTACCCGACCCGATCACCCTGTTGGAGGGAAACCCAGAAAGCTTCCAAGCAACATAAGTCAACACATCCACCGGATTTGACACAATCAGCAAGATCGTCTCCGGCAAGTGTTTAGCAAGCGGCGGAATAATATTGGAAAACATAGCCAAGTTCCTCTGCAACAAGTTCAGCCTGGACTCCCCGGGTATCTGCCTAGCACCGGCGGTGACAATGCAAAGATCCGACCCTGTGGTAACCGAGTAGTCAACGGAGGCCTGAATTTTGGTGCGGGGGAGGAAGGCGGCGGCGTGCTGGAGGTCGAGCATTTCGCCTTGGAGCTTATCGGGATTGGCGTCGACGAGGGCCAGCTCATCGGCGAGGTCTTGGGTGAGGATGGTTTGGGCTATGGCCATTCCGACATTGCCCACACCAATGACGGAGATTTTGGTGTGGCGTTTGGTGGCTGGTGGTGGGGATGTGTTTTGGATGGGCTTAAAGAAGGCCTGGGTTAGGTCTAGGCCTCCTGGGCCCAAAGTTGATGATGACGAACTCTTCTGCATTTTGCTGTTTATGGTATTGTATTGTATTAGTTTGAGTAAATAAGCTTATTATTTTGCAGTTTTATAGGCACGTAGAATTAATAGATTGGGAAAGGAAATAGATGGAGTAGTATACGTACGTGTTGGTTAAGGCATTAGAAAGAAGAAGAAGAATGATCCGGGACTGGGAGGGTTGATTTCAATGGTCAATGTTACCATGTAAGACATGCACGTGCTTTTGAACCAACGAACGAGGAGGGATCAAGTGTTGTGCAGCTCATGTATTATAGTAGATCAAATTGTATATTTATGAATATAATTATATTTTTAATGATAAATTTAACATAATAATAATTATATTTTTTAATAAGTGTGCAAATGGTCAGATAATTTGGAATTGAGAGAGTATTATATTAAGTTTTAACAATTACTTCTAAATTTATTGTGGTTAATTAGTACGGCATTTATGTCCTAGCTAGCTAGCCTCTCAAACAAAAAAAAACCATGACTTTGTATTTCTGCGGTACGTACTTTTAAATACAAAAAAAGAAACAATGAAAATCAACAAGGAGTTCATGATAACAACTATGGGGGGAGATACCTACTCGTTCTTCTAGATTATAAGAATTGTGCAACCTTTCCATATTATTATTATTTTATAAAAAGCTAGACTTACTTTTCTTGATGCACATTCCAATTGATTGAGAAACAAGAAACCGTTGTCTACTAGAAATATGACACCGTCTCCTAGAAAAAGGGCAGGGGAAATTAAGGGTGGCGAAGGGGAAGGGAAGGGGAAGGGAAAGGGTAGGGGGTAGGGGGTAGGGGGTAGGGGGTAGGGATGAGGGGTGAGGTGTGAGGGGTGGGGAGGAAATTTACATATACGAAAAACATTGTGATATTATTATAAAATTAATATTTTTACAAGTGAAAATGTTAATTTCACAAGATACTCCATCACATAAAGATGAACTCTACTTACAATTCATGCGAGAAAAAACTTGTAAAAATATTAAATTTATTTATGAAAATATTAATTTTTTTTATTTAATAGCAAAAAAGGGCAGAAATTTAAAAGGTGAATACTCAACTTTCCGTACAAAATTCTCCTTGCTCGATCATTCCAACCACGATGATAACATGCATGTCACTTGTGTTGTACTTGATTTACGGGGTTTTGTTTAAGAACGAGAGTCTCATTTATTGAATAATAGTGACTAAAATAGATATAAAAATAAAATATAAAATGACAAATCTAGTTATATAAGTTATTTAGTTATAACTTGTAACAATTCATTAATTCATGCCTATTGAATCGTAAAATATCAATTAATTCTTCTATTTAATTCTCTTTAATCGGTCTACAGTGTCATTGTAGGAAATTCTTTTCCACATCCTAATTTATTCCTTTAACATATACTCACATCGTTAATTTATTTCATTTTTAAGTCAAATCACTATTTTAAATTAATAATTATGCATATATAAATATATTTCTAAAATTATAAAATTGGGGTTAGTAATAAATTGTATATACTTTCTTTTGGTTATAATCTCTTCACCTATATTTTAGCAAAAATAGTAAAAAATTAAATTTAAAATTCTGATTTCAAAAAGTCATTAATAAAAATTTGGGACGGAGGAATACAATTTATATGGACATTTAAATATTTTGAAATTAAACAATAAAATAAATCATTCTATATCATCATTAATAAAAACAAGGTTTTTATTTTGAATTAAACAAAAAAAAAATTGGAAGAGTAGACCAAAGGAGTAATAATTTTTATTATATAGTATACAAATTATAATTATTATCAATTAAAATTAAATAATCAATCAATTTAAAATTTAATATATCGTCGTCTGATCTCAAAAATTAAATTATATCTTTAATTTTTAAATTAAAACTATATTGTGATGATTGATGACAATGTATGTGGAATAATATGATATGAATTTTTTGGAGAAAAAAAAAATTACAAAAGGTTTTCATATTTCAGTCTTTGGTAGCGTAAAACGGAAAGCCCGAACTAGAACCAAGTCTATACCATAATAACCCAAAAAGCAAAGGATAGTCTACGCACTAGAAAATCGTAGTTCAGCCCAAATCTTGCATTATGAAGCCCATGTTTCAAATCAGTCCAATCACTTTGGGCCTTAGGTGACCTTTGGACAGTTGGATCTAGTATAATAATTTAGGGTCCTTTACATAAGTATACAACAAATAGAAAGTAATTACGAAAAAAGTCGTCAACTAAATAATTACAAAAAAGAATGTAATTATTACAAAAATAGTACAATTCACATTAATAAAGAAACCTAAAATCAAGGATAACTAATAATTCAAATTCAAATTCAAATCTTGTCTCTAACAACAATTTCAAATCCATGTTTCAAAATTCAAATCAAAATGAGAAAATTAAAAATAAAAAATTATGAAGGAGCTAATGTTCATCATCCTCCTCTCTCATATACCATTCTTACCATTTACATGCATGGCATGCATGCCACATATCGCCATGGAAGTTCTTATTCAATTTCTTTTGATGATTTGGTTACCCACAAAATTGAAATGGTTACCTTTATACTAATTTTGACTAGTAATTGCATCACATTTAAAATAAAATTGGTAATCAAATAAAAGCTGAATTGGTTACCTTATCAAATGGTTTAGTAACCAACTATATGAAATTTGGTTACCAATCGCATCATATCCAAAATAAATTAATAACCTAATAAACTAAATTGGTTACTTTATCGGAAGATTTAATGTAACTAACCGCATAAATTTTGATTCTAAATCGCATCACATTCAAAAGTATATTAAGAACTAATAAAAAATGAATTAGTTCTTATCAAATGATTTGGTAACCAACTACATGAAAGGGAGGAGGAGGGAGGGAGGGGTGGGAGGGAGGAGGGTGGGCAGGAGGTGGAGGCGGGAGGAGGAGGAGGAGGAGGAGGAGGAAGGGAGGAGGAGGAGGAAAGGGAGGAGGCGGGAGGAAGGAGGGGGGAGGCGGAGGAGGAGGAGGAGGAGGAGGCGGGAGGAAAGGGAGGGGTGGGAGGAGTGGCGGGAGGAGGTGGAGGTGGAGGCGGAGTAGGGAGGAGGGAGGCGGGAGGAGGAAGGAGGCGGAGGAGGTGGAGGGGAGGCGGGAGGTGGGAGGGTTTGGTTATATATATATATATATATATATATATATATATATATAACTACAAATTGTTATAGATGAGAAGAGAGAAGAAGTATGGGTATAACTAATCCATAAATTAATGAATCCTAATTGAATACTAATTCCTTAAATTAAGGAATCCTAAATGCACTAGAATTATAAATAAATATGGTAGTGTATTAGTTGTGTAAAAGTTTTATGAGGACACTTTTGTTATAATTTTTTTTAAAAATGTAATAGAATATGTAAATCACCCAATAATTTAACCGCCAGTAACTACCATCAGGCGGTAGTCAATAAACGAGACAGATAATATCACCGATCTAGATTAAAACCCCAGCCTGACACTGCTCATTTAGACTAACCATTAAACCCCAAATTAGCTTCGGTTTTAATACAGAGGGCAGCTGCAAAAGAAATGGAGGAGACATTGGCGGAGCTAGAGAGAGTCCAAACCCGAATTCTCAAACGAATAACAGCCCTCGAACTCTCTCACCTCCCCCAACATTTTTCTCTCTCTCTTTCTCTCTCCTCTCCTACCAACCACCACTCCGCTACCGCCGCCACCACCGAAGCTCGTCTTTCCGGCATTCTTAGGGACAATGGCGTCAAAGACTTTGAATTCATGCGAGTCCCCTTCGATTACTACGATTGGCCCTTACAATCCCGACGAGATGTTCTCGGTGCCGACTCTATCCATCATCTCTGCAAGAGCATTGTTCTGGTACCTCTCTAATATTCCTCTTCTATGTATTGTGTTTCCCAAGTTAATTTGTTTACTTATTGTTGCAATAAGGAACATTCTTTTTATAAAGTGTTTTTTTTTTTTGTAATTGTGGTTGCATGCTTGCATTTTGAATTGTAATTTGGGACAACATTTGTACATGAATTAGGATTAGTGGGACTATAATTATGGATGTAATTAAGCAAATTATTAATATTGGTAGCTACATGATAGCAAATTGTCTCCCACAACTCGCAAACATGCACGCACATACTTGGTGGATTGTACTGCTCTGTCATATATGATGTGGTGGATCATCTTTTGGAGGATTTTTGTCTTAGTTACTAGGAACACTGTACCGACTGTAAGTTTTAGCCTTCATAAGGATATAATTATCTCCTTAACAACATCTACTGGTGGAAATTAGAATGTTGCGATCAATGTATTTAATGTCAAGAAAGTATTTTGGAAACAATTTTGTTCTTTAGTAGAAAGCTAGAAGTGGGGGAAAATAGAGATAATCTCTTCTCTTGGTACATTGTGAAGCTCTTAAAGCAATAACTCAAGTCTCCTCTCATTGTGAAAGAAAAAATGATACTCACTTAAATAACAGAAAGAGCCAAAGAGGTATATTTATATATATTGAGGTTTTAAGGATGAAAAATTACATTCCCTTCTAAGAATAAAATCACCAAACTGATAAGATTAGTGAAAGGCTTATATTCTAGAAAAGACATGCCAAAGTGGATGCAAGTAGTCTTTGATAGCTTGTCAAGAAGTACGAGCACTGTTATCCTATAACTTGATGCATTCTTTGTCAACGCCTAAAGTTATAGGGTTGTTGTACTTTATCTCTTGGTGTGGAAGTTTTTTTAGTACTAGCTTGTAAATAGGCATTTCTTTTCTCTTGCCTTGACTATTGGGGTGTGTGAGAATTGTTTCTTCTGCTAGGCCTTCTAATCCCAATTTGAATTTCCCTTTTCTTTAAATTAAAAAAAAAAAAGACAAATTATCTAGAGTTAAATTGCTAATATATCCCCTGCTATAATGCGGCTGTTGAAGGCTTAGATGCTCTTTGGCCTAGTAATCATTATGATCTCTGATACAAATAAATCAGCGCCTAAACCTCTTTTATGATTGGGAATGGAAGGGTGATTAAATTTTTGAGGGATATATGAATAGGGTGGAATCTTTAAGGTAAACTTTCCATATTTATTCTCTTTACAAGTGGATCCGGATGCGAGTCATTGATTATGTTTTATTTCAAGATTGGGAGCTGGAGGAGAAGGATCGGCTTTTGGTGGTTTTGGGCTGTGTGGGAAGCTTAGTGATCATGATTCATGCAGATTCTTTGTGTTGGCGAATCATAGTACTGGCCGTTTTATTGTAAGGTCTTATTAGTAGCATTGGTGTGGTGGGGTTGCATCAAACTTCCCACGCTGGAGTATCTGGAGACTGGGAGTTCCTCGAAAGGTGGCTTTCTTTATGTGGACAGCAGAGCTTGAGACGATTTTGACCCAAGTTTCTTTATGGATGAGAGGTAATTGTGGTGAAACGGTGTTATATGTGCCAGCAAGAGTGGTAGTATCATTTGTTTCTTCATTGTGAGGTTGTTCATTAATTGTAGATGACGTTGTTCTCTCTATGGGGGGTTAGTATGGGTGATGCCAGGTTCGATGGTCCATTTTTGCTTTGAGGGGGTTAAAACTTAGAGCGCAGAAGAGGAGTCATGTTACGCAGGATATGCTTCTGCATTGTCTGTGGTGTGTGCTTTAGAGGGAACAGAAAAATCGATATTTGAGAGCGGCCAAATGCACATAAAAAACACTTACTGTTGCTTCTATTATTATTATTTTTTTCCCAGAAAGTGGTTTACATGGATCGGTTCTTGCCTTTGTTGATTTTTTGTCAAAGTTTAGCCTTGGACAATGATCTTGATTGTGTGTCTTGGTGACACAGGAATTTCTCCTGCTTTTTTTATATCTTTGATTGTACTTGGATGGCACCCCTTTGTTGCCTCTATGAACAAATTCTATATTAACATAAAATAAATAAATAAAGTCGGTAAGTTGCTCAGTGTTTGAAAATTGAAACTATTGGAATTTGGCATTTTATATTAGTCTTATTCCAGCTAGTGTGGGATAAAATAAAAAGCGTTGATGAGTTGAGTTGAGATATTACTAGTAAACAAATGCGTGCCTTTATGAGAATGTTGTTCA
This sequence comes from Panax quinquefolius, assembly GCA_020205615.1. Lineage (NCBI taxonomy): Eukaryota > Viridiplantae > Streptophyta > Magnoliopsida > Apiales > Araliaceae > Panax > Panax quinquefolius. Next base: position 3,951,208 of record CM035167.1, on the reverse strand, counting down.
TATTATTATGTAATGATGGAAATGATAATGAGGTGTCCCAATTTTGTTTTCCTTTTCCAATTAGGAGCATTATAGTTCAGCGTTATCCAACTCCTGCACATGGGAAATTCATGGAGCATTAAAAAAGTTAAAGTTTCTTACTTATTAAAAATAAAAAAATAATAATAATAAATGTAAGTATCCTATTGTTTAATGTAGGTAAATACTCAAGCCCCGTCAAATGTCACTGATTGTAGTGATCGAAACATGTCAAAATATTATACTGTTGTCGTTCAGGTATTTTTTTTTAAATTCCTTTTGTTTAAACTCTCAGTAAATCTACCCTTTCCAATTGAACAATTTTTTTTTGCGCTAAAAACATTCTTTTTTTACTGCAGTATACTGCTCGATTTAATGCGGAGACTGTGAAGAACTTTCTATATTCGCTCAACAATGGAAAAATACCAAAAAAGAAATTCAACTGTAAGTTTGAATATATTAAAAGATAAATAAACACTTCCAAAAGTTTCTGAGCAGGCAAGTAGAAGTTTCACTACTATGTTAGCTTACTTGGCTTGAATACATGTGTGCTGAATATCTCTACAGAAGTTTCAGAAACCTGGACTGATGGCAAAAGGTTCTGGAAGTAGGTTGAAATTGCAAAATTTGGGCTTTTGGTTAAATGAAGTTGAATCATCAGTGGACTGAAGTAACAGTTTCTCAGCACAAAGTCAATATGTTTTAACTTTACCCAAGTTCAATGTATGACATGGAGTAAAGAAAACTGCATAAATAAATTTGTAATGATTCCAAAGATTCAGGAACTCTACTCGTTAGAGCCTCAAGCTTGCCATAAAACTGCCTTTTGTTAATACTTAGCCAGCTATGTAAACCAGCACATAACTATATTCTTCTTTGCAACTCTTATTTCCGCAACCAGTATTACACAAAAAATTATCACATAAAACAAAATTTCACAACCAGAAATCATGTCAATGTAGAGGGGGAGTTAACAGTGTAGTTGCTATATTACGAATCTGAACTCGGCTAGCATACAAGTTTGTCTTGAGTTAAGAAAATCAAGATAATCCCTTAATTCATTGCAAACCCAAAGCTCAAACTAATTGCTTGGCGTTTCTTTTCCAGCATTGGAATCAGTATGCCAGAAGTATTCTACATTTTTGCTTGTTGCTAGTTGTATCATGTTATCATTGGCAGTCTTAGATAGAAATGCTCATACATCCAATGCATATGTAGCTTTTGGCTTGTGTGTAATTTTTATAGATTGTACTATTGTTTATGCAGTGAGGCTTGCTCCCGAAGAGATATCACAGAAGTTAACTGGTTATGAACACAATGGGGTGACATGTATCGGCATGAAAACAGACATCCCGGTAATTTATCATTTCTGCTGTTATTGACAAAGCCTTTTGACTCCCTATGGAAATGGCATTCTTTAATTCTTTACCTAGCACTTGAAAAAAGTATTTTTCTTGATATATACGCAATTTTGTTGCATCTATCCTATGTCTCATCTCTTGGGGCTTCTTCTCTGCGTTTTTTCATGCACTGTCGGTAACCACATCCAAATTCATCTAATTTGTTACAACTGACGGAGAAAGTTAATGGAAATCTGAAATGATCAGATCATTTTCTCCTTTAAGTATAATCTTTCCAACATCCCTTTTGATGGACTATAAAGAAGGCTTCTAGCAACTCACGTGTAACTGTTGCAGAAGACCCAAATTTTCAGACAAACCCACCTTGTAGTACTACTCTCTTGCTTGACAAAGCTTGAACAAATAGGGCCCTTGAGATTTGATCTCCTTAATCAGACTCCTATCCTTCTCTTGCTTAAATTCTATTGTTGGTCATATGAGAGATATGAGCAAAGGTCCTTGTCCCTCTGTGTGTGTAGATTGGCGAGGCTTAGGGAAAAATGATTAAGATTCTCACAATATTTGATGTGCGCATCAATCTTATTTATTATAGAATCCTTCCAGACATTTATGCCAGCTGTTGGATTGGATCATTGGACACTGTCTAAATCTCATTGATGTAAAAGCTGCTCTAGGTTGGCAGTTTAATCGAGTTCTTGTATGTGTATTGGTAACTGTATTGATCATCACTCATCTAGATTGATGATATCAAAATACCCTTTCACATGTATAAAACAAGCTTTAGTTTACAGCTCGTTGTGACTTGGGTCTTTTAATGTTTGAAATAAATCAAATAATTGTTGTTGACATCTCCCAATAATTTAAGAATTACTTTCTGCCTGGCTCATAGGTTATTTAAGTATTACATTTTCTTTATGTTATAGAATCTAATTATGTCCTTATATGCATCAATCTTATGTTGCACTACGAGTGTGTGTTTTTACGTGTATGGATTCATGGTGCTGACAGTGATGAGAAGACTCGTTGAAGCATTTTGATTGCACCAAAACCTGGTTTGCATGTGCTTTCACTAAAGTGCATAGCATAGGTTACTGATTTAATTAATTTTGCTGGAAAAATTTTTTGATTTGTCAACTGTGAGGAGTGTGGATGTTATCATTTCCGACAAAGCAGTTTACCTACCTCACAAACTACAACAGACACAGGTAAAAAGAAATATTAGATGCATCTACAAGTAAAAGATTTATAGATCACGCCATATAATACTTGGATAGTTGAGGAAGCAAGACTGAAAAAATAACAAATGTTGATGAACAAGTTACAACTATTGATCCATCTTAGTAACATATTCTGGTCACCACTGGCATCAAAAGCCTTGTCATTAGAAAGCATGATTTTGTTTATGAACCAAATGAGATGTAGATCAAGGTACTACTCTTCAAGTACAGGGATGTAGTACATACTTATATGGTTTGAATTATATTATATATGTTCTCTTTTAAGATTGTGGTACGATTGTCTAACAGGTAACTTGTGTATTGGTAACAGGTGATTTTGGATGAAGCAATTGTAAAACTGAATCCCGACTTGTTTTGGTTGGGAGGTGGAGAGATAGATCTGAAACTGGGGATCAGAACCTCCGAATTCATCAACTTTCTAAAACCTTTTATTGTGAAGTGCAGCGGTTCTTGATTTGCCGGCTGAACCGAATGTGAATCAATCACAGAAGACAGGATGACCTGGCAAGAGTGAGTGTTGGAGAAACTATATATGATGACTGCATGGTTATTACTTATTAGTCCACCTGAAAAATGCAACCACCATTATTATTGACTTCTGCTGTGTGGTTCCAGGTTTGGAATGTTAATAATAATGAAGTTTGGGAGCACGAGTTTGCTTTACATTTTCCTTTGTTGTTTAAAAATTGAAAGGATATTGGTGACACCTCTTTTCATACCCAATAACTTTGTGGTGAGTTTGATTTAGAAATTACTACCAGTTGGGAAAGCAACTGAAACGTTGATATAACTAACTGTCGCCATTTAAGAGAAACCAACCAACACATTTATGCAAAAGACAAGACAGCCATTTCGGGTAGGCTCTGCTCTTTATTCACAGCACATTAAATACAGAGAAAACACACAACTTGTCATGTAGCGATGAAACATACATTAGCTTCAACTTGTAAATTCTTTACTTAAGAAATAATACTACTCGTCTAATCCTGAATGTATGGTATGACGTACAATATAATGTAATGCTCTCTTACAGTAAAACATCAACTGGACATTTTGTGAACTCCATACTTGTAGTCAACAATAAAAGAAATTTCTAGGGTTTTATGTTGTGAATGGGTGGTTTGCGATGGGGTTGCGCATAATCCATAACTACGATGTCTTCTTCTAGGATATCGCTTTCTTTGGAGTTTACAGTTTCCTCGGCGGCTTTGTGTGGCGCCGATCCCAATGTTGACCTCCTCCATCCCTACAAAATACAAGACTTTCATATATCTACATTATTATTATTACTCCATTATTATTATTATTATTATTATCCTAAGTATGAAGTTATTTTTCATTGCGCATGCAAAATAAAATACTAGCTAGTAGCATAATTTGGTATGTTATCCTGATATAATGTTTGGTATGTCATCATACATGCCATCTTTTGAATAGTTGGGCCATATATATATAATACCATCTAAATCTAAAAAATAAAAAACTTAGAATTATATACCTCTACTTCTGTTGCCTCTTGAGAATCCTCTTCAGAGTATGATATTGCAACCTCTCTTCCTGCAAACCACAATACAATTATTCAATTGGCAAAAACAATACTAGTAGAAATAATAATATTGTTAAAGATTTTAGAGGAAAAAAAGTAGGCACGTAATGAAGAAAGAAGAAGATCAAAGAAATAGCGATGGCAGCAACAGCACAGAAGCCGTAGTAAGTCCAAAGATAATAGCGATGGAGTATGATTTAAAATATTGAGGCTGAGATATGGGATGTAAAGCTCAGTGTTTGTAAGGATTATAATGCGGGATCATAATCATGTGATTATAATCTTAATACTATTAATGATAGGATTAAATATATAGTCTTACTTACATGTTTGTTTTTTATGAGATTATTCATGGGATAACTTAAAATAATCTCATCTTATGTTTGTTTTTTCAGGATTAATTAATAAAAAAATAAATAAAAAATATTATTTGGACTATAGTACTAACATATTTAAAATTATAATTTAAATTTGTTTATACATCAAAAATGATGAACAATTAATTATAAACTTTGTATGAACTCGGTTTGAACATGTTGAGTTTAAAAAGTCAATAATGAACTTATATTTTGGAACAAATGGAGTAGGTGAAAGTTTTGGAGAAAGATATAGTGAATTTTTCTAAAACATAATTGAAATTTTCAAAAGACAGAAAGTGAACCTTTTATATATAAAAAAAAAAAACAAATTAATATTTTTAGAGTGAGCTAGGAAGTGAAATGTAGAGAGAAAGTCATATTTAAGAGTTAAATTTAGCTACAATTGTATGCATTTTACTATATTTTTGTTATATATAATACTATAAAATGTAAAACTCGAACATCTATTATATATATATATATATATATATATATATATATATATAAATTTATTTTTTTAATTTGTTTTTTAACTTAAATTCGAATATCATGAAACATACAACTATTTGTTTGCAGATTTTATACGTGATTGCCTTTTTTTCATTTATGGACAATAAATAATATATAAAGCCTGCAAATTAATGATTTGAAATCCATGCGAGAGAGGGAAAGGGCAAATAGGTGAGTAAACACAGACAAGAACAATATTTGAGTAAACACAAATAGGTGAATAAATGATTTGTGCATGTTTTGCATGGCATGCATATAGTTCTACTTCCAACTTTTAAAAAAAAATGCAAGTTTGATTTAAACACAGAGACAATAACAATATATTCAATTCGATACCTTTGTTCTTGTCTTCCTTTAGGATAGCCTTTGAATCCTTTTCCTTCAGAGTATTTGAACGAACCGAAGTCTCTAGGGTTTTTCGTTCACCAGTTCCGGTGGTTTTCTTTTCTTGTGCTCGGAATTCCTCAGGCTCAGAGCGCTGAAGCGTCGGTGCCAAGGTATTATGAAGTTTTCTGTTGAGTACATCCTGCACCAGATCCTGAAATCATCATTTTAGGTTTATTCAAATATTTCAGTGGTGAACCCAAGCATGTCGAATTAATAAATAACTTGAAAAAGAATTTAGTACACTACTAAACCTTGCCAATTAGGTGAACTTTTCTACCAATAATTATTTTGTCAGTAACGCCTAGATGGCGAGCACTGCATGCATGCAGAGAAAGAAAGAGAAGAACGACATGAACAAGATAAGACATGTTGATATTCTTAAAGATCGATTATCTGCAGGCTTAGCTAGGTTTAAGAACAAGTATCGAAGCTTTCTGTGTGAGTATGATCAGAGTTGGTTTCCAAGTAGTTTATATGTACTAAAGTGGGAAAGGAATGGCATTAAATGCAGGCTTCTTAGGCTGTTTAAGAGAACATGCAGGTGTTTGGGTGATGAACCTTGAAATGAAATCGAAGATTTTTGGTGCCGTCTATGTCCCCTCTTTCTCACTTTTTAATCAATTGGGGGCCCGTATAAGAAAAAAATAGCATTATGGAGGTACGCAGATGCATGGAATGATCATCAATATTTCTTTGAGAATAAAAGATAACAACATGAGTAGCAGTAGTAGTAGTAATATTTGATAAGGTAAGTCGGATAATAAACAACACTAGGAAGTTGACAACCTCCCCATATGTTTCTGCAGAAGTACTCAGTCTTTCTGATTAGTTTAACTACTGCATGCATGCATGGCTACCCAATTAACTCCTAGTAACTGTTTTTCACCTCTATATAATACTTTCTTGCTTGGGTAGAGGGCCCACAGTATCTGAAATTTTGTATATATATCTCTGATCCTTGAGGTGATGAAATAACTATTTGCTTTTCTGTAATACCTCTCGCAGAAGTCATAAACTGAAAAGATATGCAGTTTCCAAAAAGTTTGTATTTTCCGGTAGAAGTTTACTTCAGGAAGACGAAAATGAAAAGCCCAAGTATTTTTCCTAGTTCAGAGAACTCACTACTAGCATTTTTATGATTATGAATATCGAAAGCATGAGAATTATTATCCGACGGACATAGCTCAGTGGTAGTTTGTGTTAAAAACATAAATGAGGCATGTTATGGAAAAACAATCATGTGGTATTTGCATTTATCGTTTGATAAGGGTATGGTGTTTCAACTTGAAACAGCAGGGACCTACAGGGAGTGGGAAGTAGGGACTGAAGAGGAGAGAAGGTGGAGGGGGGGACAAAGCTACGTGGTCAAACCGCCATGTGCACCACCGGAGGCAGGACATGGGGGCCGAGAAGAAAACCCCACCGGTCGCAAGCCGCGTGGCATGCATCTAGTCCATGTGATAGTGCCACTACCATGTGTACTATATTGATTTAATAACAACAAATGGAAACCATGTTTAATCTCCGAGCAGAGCATATCATATCCTTGTCATATGGTCATCTGTTTTCACTCTCTGTTTCATCATTTCATTTTGTCATATCAGGTTACAGCATGAAGAGACAAAAGTATTTGTTTTTTTCTAGCTCGGAGATTATGATGGGTATCCCAATTATGTCAACTCCATTTTGGAAATGCATAATTTGTCGTAATCTTGCTCCAAGACTTTTCTTTTTCGGAGTATATTGTTTTCTCGAGGCTGCCAGAATCGTAAATTAGTTGGGTTTTTGTACAGCAGAAAAGAAAGACCCAGAACAGACCCCCAACTCCTGCAAATTGGTAGACAGAGCAAAACATTTGTAGCTAAGCTGGAGTGGCTCTTATGTATAACCAACTAGGCTTCATGCCCTACAACTACAAGAGAGAGAGGGAGAGAGAGAGAGAGAGTTGAAATTGTTTGCTTCATATGCTTCTGAAATTGTTATGCTCTAAAAAGTGTTCCAATTGGCCAGGGCACAATCTCTTCATGAAAGTACTTTGGGAAGGAAAAAAATTTTATTTCTTGGCATTCCTCGATGCCAAAAATTAATATGATTATGCCTTTGAAAAAGAAAATATACGATATCATTAGTGATGTGAAGATAGCACTGGAGAAGCAAATATTTTAAAATATTAAATAACAAAGTTTCGAAATTGTTTAATTTATTGGAAACTATATACAATTAGCTATACAAATCGGGCCAGAATAATATCTTTCTTAAGAAAATATCAGCATAAGGCACGGAAAATATCAGCATAAGGCACGGGGGAACAAAGATGGTGATATTGCAAAAGAAACAATGCAACCTCGTATGCTATCATAAGCTCAGGATGCCAAATGTGTTCTCTCCACTATATGTAACATATAGGAAACCATCTTCATCCTTCTTCTCATCATATATAGCAGACATAATTGCCCCTTCAAAAACCAAACACAACAGCTGAGCACAAGAGCTTGTTCATAGATATGAAGGCTGTAACTTGAACTAGCAAAATAAATAAATAAATATCAGTTTATAAAACAGAAGATAAGAGTGCAGCAATTGCCTGTTGGAGGTAGAACATTGTCCACAAATATGAAAATTGCTTTCTCTGCACTCAATTTGATCCTCTTGCGAATCACATAAACGAATTGTCCTACGGTCAAGTCAGCTGGGACGAGATACCTGAAATATTCTTACATATTTTCAGACTAAACATCACCGAATATAACTTCCAAAGTTAAATGAGTTTTAGAATCCACCAAACAGAGGAACAATCCACAAGATAGCACAGGACCATAATGTACAAAAGAACTCTGGTAATCTCATGCGAAAAATAAATAGCTAAGCAAACAACAACCTACATAACAAAATCTGAATGGCTGTGGTAAATAACTTATTACCCCTAAATGATACTCTATCGATTCTTCATTAGTTTGTATCTTATATAACTATAAAGCATTATGATGTGCTAGAAGAAACACAAGTACATACATACACAAGACATATATATATATATATATATATATATATATATATATATATATATATAAAAGAAGGGGGGGAGGGGAAGAAAAACTGTAGCAACATAACCAAAATAAATTGAATATCCAATTGCAGTCTGTCCCACCCAAATTTGCACAATGTCTAAAGTCTAATCTAGTTGGTATCAAAATGGTAAGTGCTTATACATGACAATAGAAATGGCAGTATACCATTCAAGTTCACAATCTCAGTGAAACAGTTTACGGTATAAATCCAAGGTATGATTGTTATAGTGCTGTAATTGTTTCACAACCTTCATTTCCACGTCACTTAGTGGTGCAACTTGGTCGCGCAACCCGTGGACTACCCAAGCTCAGCCACAAAATCTTGGTACATGGGTAATATTTTTTTCATTTTCAAATTCCCATCCAACCCATAGCCTGCCCAAGTTTAATTAGAGCAGGATTGCTTTTATGAACACGTACACAAATTTTACATGAACACGATTGGAACACACTGTTCAAACTATTACAGCATCTCATATTATTACGAGAGGATCAATAGTCTTTTTTTCCCCAAAAGGATAAGATTTCTTAAAGTGAACAGTATAATATCCAAAGATGAGTCTCATCACTTTAACTTTTTAAATTTGAACTTTTTACCTTTTTTACTTTTACTTTTCTTAATATATTAAAATTTGAACAACAAATATGCACTTAAAAAATGTCATAATTATCTTAGATGATTTTCTTGCAATATAAAATTTAAATTTATTTTTTTTTAATGATTATTTAGGAAAATCATGTTCAGAAAATAATTATACTAGATGAACCTTGATATATTTAAATTTATTTTTGGAAATCCTTATTTAGGAAAATACAGAAAATTTGTACTAGGAGAACCTTGATATATGTAAAGTACTAATCAGCGTAAGTACTATGCCATGTTAGATACATTTCCAGAGAATTATAAAGTAGAGAGAAACGTCCATATAAACTACATGGCTCCCACCATATGCTATAACGTGTAAATATGCACAATCATGTGTCGAATAATCAAAATTATCTGCTGATGTGGTCTCCATTAGACCTTTAGCAAATAACTCTCTGTCATAGGAATATAATCATGACAAGATACCAGAAGTTTGGAGTTGTAGGTACAAAGAAAAACTTACTTCTTCTTATCGATATTAGGAATATCACTTTTCTCCCCCTTCTCCACAATCACCTTGAGATCACAAAAGTAGGATTATATGAAAGTCAGACAGGAAACAAGAAAGTATAGTGAAGAACTATAGATGCTATAAGCAGCATCGCTAAGAACACTAATCTACTTGATAGAACTTATGTAATACATGATAGAGGAACTTCTGTCAACACTCTGGATATGAAGGTTGGTTCTCCTCCTTCATAGCTCAATAAGTTGACTAGAGTTCTATTAAACACCAACAAATGATTTAAGAGTAAACATCAGAGGTTACAGTCCTAAAAACTGTAATCAGAATTGATTAATTTCCCTTTCTTCTTAAATAGAAAGAATTAATGCAGAGCCAAACTGAATGTCTTAATCTGCATATATTTCAATCCACATGGTTTTTGGTTTTTTAAAGTTCAAACCTTTGAAGGACTCCACTAAAGATGGTAATGTCCAATGACCCTCTACAATTCTCCTATTCTCTCTTCTCTATATGTTACAAATAAATGTCTATATCTTATCCCTACGTTCATATTTCAATTCTTGTTAACGGCAATTGCTATAGCATTTTACTCCATACTTTCACATATTACTTGTTTAGATTCTACAAGTATGTGACCTTCTCTTCCATCTACTTCATTTACTAATTTACTCCTGTTACTTATTAATAAATATTTTAACCTATTCCTATATGTTAAGGATGTTTTCTTCTTTCATTATTCCCCCAAATGAAAATTCCTATCCCAAAATTCTCAAATCTCCATAATATTAAGCGTCCATATTTCTAATTAATTATATGTACTACCCTTTCATTTTCCATGTCTAGCAATGTTGTCCTTCTACATAATATACTTAATGACATTTCAAGATGCTAAAAGAGCCAACTTACACGAACACTTCACCCATGAAACAATTGAAGTTTAAATAATATAAGGAATATTAGAAACCGTTAATGCATGTCGCCGCTCTAACCTCAAAGTCTAAACTGTTAAGCTTACCCATACATGTATTGGAAACATACATCAAGATGTCAAGTGAGATGACATTCTTATTATCAAAAGCTTAGGATTCACACTTGCAAGAACTACATAAGCCTCCACTCTACCCCATCTCTCATATGTCTTTCTAATTTTATAGCTAATTAATAACTTATCCTTCTCTAAGGTACATGGACCTAATATCATTGCAACTGTCATTTCCCATAAAACTTGGCTCATAGATTCTTAATTGCACACACTTGAAACATTTCTCAACATAAGTTGAGCACCCAACACTTGTAATCGAGAAACATATATAAATGCAAAAACAAAAAAAAAACAAAAACAAAAGTTTGAAACTTTATGAGCATATAAAGTCTGAATAATGGAGGTTGGAAGTAGCAGTGAGTCAGTGACCATTAAAATATTGAAACTAGTATGTAAATGACATCTAAAATAGAACAGTTCAAACTCAAGAACAATTAAAATACTCTTCAATTGCAAAATAATGCAATTATATGATATTAAAGCTTGGGTAACTTGGTTAATTCTCACCGGAACCCTATCTGGGTATTTCTCCCTAATCCTAGCAGCCTCTGCTCGCCTCTTCTCTGAAAACAAAAAATTCCAAAACTTAATAAGATCCTTCTTTTCCATACATATAAGAACAAAAAAAATCAAATACACAAAGGCCATCACATACCAAGATCATGCTCTTGCTTGAATGAACTCTTTTCCATTGAAAAGACAACTACGGCACCAAATAATTTACTTTTTCTGTAATCAAAAGGCATATAAATCAAAAAAAAAAACTAGCCTTAACTTTAAAAAAAAAAAAATCATAATATCAGAAATCAAAATACTTTCCATATAAACCTAGAACTGACACAATCGATCAAAAGCCTAAAAATTGACCTGCTTTTTCACAACAAAAAATACACAATCATTTTGAAATAGGAACGAACACTTAGAACCTAGATAAGCATCCGAACAAAAATACATAGTTAAGAAAGGAAGTAACCTTTTCCAAGAAGAAGAATAACAAGAGAGAGAGAGCTTTGCTTTATGCTTCAAGCGATCAACTTTAACCAATATCTTCTGTATCTATCTATCCATATTATAATTAACCGATATCTGTGTTTATCTATCTATATATATTATATCACTTTTTTGATATAATATATAACACGTATAAAAATATTAAAAATAATATAAAAATATCATTTTTTTTTTTTTCTATCTATCTAATAAAATACAAATAATTTTAAATTTTCCGCTCATAATAATAAATCATCTTAATATTAAAAGTTTGAAATAAATAAAAAAAGTATCATTTTTCTATATATATTATAAAGCTCTGACTTTTTCTAATCGTTTTTAATTTTGTCTTTCATTGTTTTTAAAATAAAATTTGTAAATTAACAAAAAATATATCTAATAAAATGTTTTGAATTTTCCGCTCATAATAAATCATCTAAAAAATTTGAGATAAATAAATTAACAAAAATAAAAATATATAAAGTCTTTTTATCTAATCGTTTTTAAATTTTGTCTTTCATTGTTTTTAAAATAAAAATTTGTAAATTAACAAAAAAAATTGTCTTTAAAATTTTTATTTTTTAAAAAAATTTAATATATCAGGTGACTAGTATATATAGAGAAATTGATTATAAAGATACTAATTTTTAATCATTATCCACTTTTTCTATAATTTTGATTAAGGAATTAGGGCCAAAGTTTGAGTGTGCTAGCTCCTACGCCAAGGAGATGTGAGCTGCAAGGCGCAACCGCGCAAGCAACGCCTACCTCGTTAGAAATTTTGACTAGGATTCTAGTCGATTTGTAAAATTATAAGATTTAAATTTAATTTAATTTAATTTTTCAAAAAATAAGTTTGTATTTAATAATATTTTTACTTAGTTTAAAATATTATTTCTAAATTTTAAAATTAAAATCTATACTATAATCTGATGCAGGGTCCTTATATTGACTAGTTATATGAGCAGGTACTACAAGTATTTGTATCACAAAAGTCAGAACAAAGCTTGTTCTCCAAAGAAAAAATTAAGCCTATTAAATAAATTTGGTTTAGACTAAATTACCTTTCAAATCAAAGTTTCCTCGCTCTCTTATTTATTCAGTTGTGTTCCAATTAAAGAGGAATTATTATAACTTATATGTCGTCATTTTTAATTCTTACTTATCTCATATATTTTTACTTACTGCAAATTAACTCTCAAAATACGCTTGTTATGCCACATTTTAATTTTAATTTATTGTTTGCTTGAATGGCAAAAAAAATCAAGGTTTCTTGTCAAACCTAAAACCATCCGACTCAAACGGTATGTCTTCTCATCATTCAATAATTTCAGTTACTAGGATGTATCTGGAGTAGAAGTAAAGCCAACTAGCCAAACAATCAATTTTAGGAGTCAAAATTGGATGACTAGTCTATGTTTGAGAACCAACTGTTTCAAGACTCATTCTCTTCAAGCAAAAGCCAAGCTCTAAATATAGGTACAATCCAATGGATTGCATGAACACAGAAACTCACAAGGGAGAGCTGAGACACCACCATAAGGAGTCAAAAAATTACAATTCTATTAATCAATGTAATTTTACTGGAAGCCTTGTTTTATAGGCAATCACACAAGATGAGAAGACTACCAAAGCCTGTTAAACTAATAACCCAATTACAAGACAAGTTGCTAAAATTAATGGGCATATCGCACTTCGCAACTTACAAACTCTTTACCTATTCGGCAGCATCAGCAGATGATAAACCAACTACAAAATAAATGGAAGAAACAATACAAGTTGTTGAGTCCATTCTGAATTGCATTATGTAATGTCTAGTATGTAAAACGAATGACTGTAGTAGACTTTTGACTAAGAAGCTTGCTCTGAAATAGAAAATGAACAAACACAAGGATAACTATATTCAAACCGGAACTATAGACAAAGGAGTGATTCTTGCTTGCCACCTTCCGAGGACTACAAATAAAGCATGAAATGCAACTTGCAAGTGAAAACAATGAATGCTTAAAGATGATTGTTACCTTGGCCTGCTGCTTACAGAATCTTCATTAGATAATCACTAAACTTGACCAATTCTTGGCTCTAATCTTTTTCACTCATCCTCATTCCTCAACCATGATTTTAAACATTTTCTTTGTTAAGTAAACCAGGTCTTTGCACATTTTGAAATAAATTTTAAATCAGATTCAGCCATGGAGTTCCAAACCATAGACCTGTTTGCTTATGTCAGCCAACATTTCTGCTATATTCACAATAAAATTCTCTTCAATAACACATCCAAACCAATGAATTGCAATATCAATTATTAACAAAACTACACAGATACAACATAAAGCACACAGCCTGTACTGTACAGAGATGGCCATGACCAGAAAAGTTATCATATGATAAAAACTATCCAATAAGACTTCTTGGCATGATAATTTTAGCTACCAAACTTTCATTTTTCAATAGTTTATTTGCAGTACATATCAGTTTGTCTCCCAAACAATGACAAGAGTAACCATCATAACAAATTATACTCCGAAAAGCCGATCCCTTAAACAAATTTGGTAGTTTTCAAAATTTTCAAAGTAACTGATATAATCCAAGACCGTGAATTCATTCTTTTATGGAAACTTGTGAGTTGCTCCAATTTTTTGCATAGTATAAGTATAAAAATCTTTCCTTTACCTCAAAAATCACTTTTTTCATGATTTCAATTTCTATCAATGAAGGAGCATATAGCTAAAGAAAATGTACAAATCAAAATCGCAACCAAAACACAATAACAAATCGCTAAATTCTTCAACTTCAATTATCAACCATAAAGTAAATTCCAATAAAACCCATCAACAATCAAGCGTAGTAACCCTAATCCCTCAATTCCACCCCCTCATTGATAAGCTTCATAAATTAACGAAAAGCAAAAAACAAAATTGAGAATACTATATAAAACCTTAAACCCATTTGTACTAGGAATCTTCATCGTCTCTTTTCTTGGATTTGCGATAATTTTCTTCATAATGCTTGGCGATCAAGAGGCCAGTATTATAAAGCTTGTTTATGTTCGGAACGTTGTAATTCTGGGCAACGTAAACTCCGAACACCGTACCCACCATGAATTGGAAGCTGCTTCTGATTATACCCATCGAGATTCGTCTACATTTGAAGCTGTATTGTGTGTATGTAATCTTTAGGGTTTGCAGGGTCTTTTTGAAGGGGTTTATTTATTTTGATCAAGATTTTCCCCTTCACCAAGCTTCGTGCCAAAGCAGGGAAAAAGGCTTGAAGATTACTCCAAAATTTTTGTACATGGGCTCAGTTAAAGTTGGTGGGTTTTCTCTTGGACTGGACTCTGCCTAATTGAGTTGTTTGAAGGTTCAATTTTAGTGTCCAAAAAAAGAAGGCCAGTTTTTGTACACAGAGGTATGGGTGCTCAAAATTTTAGATTTTTTCGATTTTTTACCGATATCGGCGGTATCAGGTTTTTTCGGTACCGGTTTTTCAGTAATGACTTTTTTGAATTCGGTAAAAATCGAAATAGCGAAAATACCAAAATTTAATAATTAATAGTTAATGTTTTGTAATTTTATATATTAAATAAATTTTTTTATATATTAATAATTTCTATATAATAGTAGTTTTATTAATTTTTTTAAATATACTAATAATGTTTTGTAGTTTTATTTTATATATTAATTATTATTAATAGTTAATGATTTCTTAGTTTTTAAAAAAATTATTACTATATAAAAAAATATTTAATTATTATTAATAATTATATATATTACCATGCTAAGATATATGTAAAATCGAACCAAAAAAAAACTAGAATCGATTTTAAAATTTAACCCCATAATTCGATGTCGATTTTGGTTCTTATTTTTTTGATAATTTTGGATCTAAATTTGATTCTTTAGATTTTCGATACCAGTTCGGTTTTTTACTGATGAGCAATCCTACATTGAGGGTGGTGCATTGATGACTGAGCTCTTAAAAGTGAAATGGTAAAATACTACTTGTTCCGTCCAATTTTAATTATCCTAACTTTAGCTTTTGTGATTAAAATTGATCATAAAGGTTAAATTGTGACGATTAGGCCTAACAAAATATAATTATAAGAGGATTTTGATTTATAAAATTGAGTTATGATTTAATTTAAGAACTAAAATCACACTATCTAAATTTTATAGCCAACAAATATATATAGATTTTTCTTAGGGTAGGCAAATCACAAGTCAAGTAGGTAGATATATAGTTATGGAAACTCTTTCAATGGATTTATAGTACTAAAATATGTCTCACACTTGATTTAGGTTTTTTGATTTTGATATTGATGGATGAAAACATATAACCTCATAATCCCTTTTCTATTAACATAGATTCCATTAATTTAAATCAATATAATGATAAATATTATAAATTATTTAAAAATATTACTTATTGTAAAATTTATTATTTCATAATTAGTAATAAATTATCTCAATTTTGAATTTAAAAATATCTTAGAGATGAGAGATTTGAGATGATATTCTTTATAAACAAAGTTATTAAGGTATATTGAGAGAGATTTTTATCATTACACATATACATGTCGCTCAAAGTTTCTACTAAGAAGAAGAAAAAATGATATTTTTATAAGTAAATTTGATAATTTTATAAGCTTCTTTTTACATGAATAGTAAGTGGAATCCTGTAAGAGAAAACTTTGTGAAATTATCAATTTTTTATGAAAAAATATCAATTATTTGAGAAGAATTATAAGGCAATTATGTAAGATGTAATGATGAAAGAAAGAACCATTAAACAATTCCATGCCAATGTAAATCACAAATCATTAGTGTGTCACCATTTGCACTAATTAACATGCTCTTATTGGACTAATTAATTGTTTTCTTAAACAATCAATTTTTCTTATTGAAATAAACAAAGTAAGTCATGATTAGCAATTTAAAAGGTAGAGTACATTATGATATGTGAAAAGAAAATCATATAGTCTATCACTATCATATTAGTCTCACTATTTGTCTCTTCCAAAATACTACTTATAAGTTATAAGCTAGGGTATATTACGACTTCTAAAAAACAAAATCATGACATTTTATATTTAAATTTGATGCAATTTGTTTAAATTGGGTCAAATAAAATTACAAGTATTATAAATAATATAAAACTTACTACTATATACAATAATAAATCACATCAATATTAATAAATTTAATGTCTCACATCAATTTCAAATTTAAAATATTTTAAATTAAGTTTAAAAATTCAAAAATTACTCTTTAAAAATGAGTAAAATGCAAAAGTAATAATCGTACTCTCTTAATATATTTGGATATTGTACCGCTTTTTATAAGTCAATGCAAAAACAAACTCTCTACTATACCTCAACGTAATATTTTTAAGTAATTGTCCAACCGAACTACATGATACTATTGTAAATGAGACAACATAAAATTTATTTATACAAACTTTTATTTTGGTTGATTTTAAGTTAGATTTCAAATTGTACGATATAAACCGATTGTTTTTTGTTTCAAGTTGATTGAGTTTGAATGAGTTCTGTTAACGCCAAAATCTTCTCCAACGTCCCAATCACGTAAGACGTCTTGATCCTGCACAGTAAACACGATAAACACCACATGTTTGACGGTAGGACCGGGCACGGGGATAGCTCGGTGCGAGAGAGTCGATATATCGTGTTCACAAGGTTAACAAATGGAGGATGTAATGTCTAGTGTATTGAGAGAGATAATAATTCTCCGTTGTGTGTGTATGTGAATATGAATGTGAATGTGTTATGGGAACGTACCTGTTTGTGAAGACTTGGTTGATAGGTGATACTCTCTTTTGCCTTTTCCATCGTGCCACCCATTACCTCCGACCTGACCCCGTGATCGATGGGTCTGTAGATCCCGCACGCCCGAATCTACTCACTACCTTTGGTCATCGCTCATGCCGCTTTCTATGGCTATATTTCCATCCACATTAATGCATGGCAGGTGTCTTAGTCAACTGTCATGCTTTTTCATCATTACAAGTCAAAGTAATAGATATTAAATGATGTGATTGGTTAATCCAATGAACCGACCCGGTCTTATAGGATTAAATAGAAGTAATATAGTGACTAGGCCCAGTGACTTTCAAGGTTAAATAATGATGGCCCAATAGATTAATTAAAGAAGTGAGCCTAACTTACTCGGCCCAAAGAGGGGAAATATCATGACCCAACATTGCCCCCTAGTTTTTTGTTGAACAGAATGTTTAATAGAAAACTATAAGTGGTCCATGATACTAGAATTAACTAAAGGCCCATAACAGGAAGTAATTGAGACATACCCAATTTGGTCCATAAGATGAGACAGGTAATGGCTGAATGTCCATAGTAAAAGGCCCAGTCAATAAAGGATTGAAATTGAACAATACGGTTTAAAAATCGAAAATTCAACTGAGAAGCCCAATCTGATGAAATGTCTAAGAATTGATCCGGACACTTCCCATTCGAATTCTCATCATTACTAACATTTAATGTGCCGCCTTCGTAACTCGTGCAACCATCAGCATAAAAGATAAACTTTACCAATTTTAACGGTTTTACCTGCCAATTTGAACTTTGAACCTTGGAGCTTTTTTCTCCTTCACAGAACTTCCTTCTCTGTCTTACGAAATCTCAACAATGGTGACCGTGAACTTTAACCAAAATTCTCCCCTTCGCGTGACTCCCGTCAGCACCGTTTCCCCCAATCCAAACCCTAACCAAGAGGATTCTAGTTCAAACCCCCAATCTACAGCAACCATGGGGAGGAATCCGCCTCTGATTCCTTCTCCACCACCTTCCGACTTCTTCAAGGATGGGGAACAGTTTCCTCATGCCAATATCCGCTCCACCGTCACAGAATCTGAGATACGTATCCTCCGGACTCGCTATCAGATTCCGGATATGTACGCTATAAGGGTTCCTGCTCCTGAAGAACGTATGTACCATCGACCGGATGGTTGGGTCGCTATGCCAGTCATTTTCCTTGAAAAGGGGATTCGTCTACCCCTCCATGCCTTCGTCGTTACCCTCCTAGGGTTCATAAGAGTGGGTTTCGCCCAGTTGGTTCCTAATTATTATATCCACATTCTGGCATTCATTGCCTTCTATGACGAATTAGGGATTCCTCCCTCTGTCGACATCTTCTTTACCCTCTTCTCAGTCGGTAGGTCCTGAGAACGAGGTTTCAAAATGTTGAGCAAATAGTCTCCTCGACCTAACTCCAAATTCGAGAAGAGATCCCTGATGGACACCCCTTCAAGCAACAAGGGTTGGCACGAAAAATAGTTTTTTGTTACGGGACCCGAAATCTCTTCTCTTCCAGATTGGACTATCTCTGATCGGATCTCTACTGACTTTGGAGATATCCTCGAAGAGCGTGTGAAGGAGATGGAAGATTTCTTGAAGAAGATTCCTCCGAAGGAATGGAGTTTTGCACTTCTGACTAAGCAAGCCTGGCTGTACCACCATAAATGTAAGTTTCGAACAACTTGGTAACATAGTTTCTTGAGATATTTAAGTGATATGGGTTCTGATACATGGTTATTTTCAGTGTCTCTGATCAAGCCAACTTCTTCTGAAGTGAAAGAATTGGAAGACTTTTGGCGGGGAAGATTACGGATGCAAGTGAAGAGCCTCCGATCAAGAATCTTCCCGAGTCAATCCCCGTCACGATCCACCAACCTGCTTTCTCTTCAGAATGATGAACCCCAAACTGATGAACCCATCGTTCTGAAGAATCCTCGGACCTCGCCAAGGAAAAGAGCCGCCAAGAAATCCAAATCCACCCAAATGAGAAACAACTCACGAAAGTGATCCTAAGCAACTCCCAAGCAATTCCACAAGCAACCCCTTCATCGAACCCTAGCTCGCACCTTCCAACTCTTGCCCTAATGAAGAGAAGTCTGCTTGATATACCTTTGCACGATCGGGCAAAGGTTCTTCGTGTTAAAAAGATAAGGATCAAGATAACCCTTTGATCGCCGATGAGCTCAAGGTTCCATCGTCTTTGGTGACATCCTCCAATAGTCCCAATCAAATTCAAGTGCACGATGATGAACCGATCGGATCATCCCCATCTCATCCCGAAAAAGGAAACATCCATCAAATAGCCATCCAGGTTCATCCTCTGCTCCTTCACCGGTCCCCGAACCTACTCATGTTCGGTCTCCTTCTTCAAAAAATATATATGTGGACCCCTCGCCATTTCTCAATCAATCCATGCCCTCTCCTCCAAGACAGTCGACTTCTGAATTTTAGCATGACGCTATGGCCTCTCCAACCATGTGGCCTCGATTTAATGCCAACTTTCCCTTTCAACTGTTCGACGCTTTCGTCCGTGAAACCGATGACCATCGATTCGAAAACAGTTCGAACGGGGATTTGTTTAGCGAAGGCATGAATGAGCTACCTGGCGAAGGTAAACGGTTCTCTCCTTTATTTCCGTATTTATCTTCATACTTATATATCTGAAACTAGTCAAATAATACTGGACATGCATAGGCGAATGCTGTGTTCGGGCGTCTGCGTCCGAAGTCTATCGAGGCTGAATCCGAAGAAGAGGCACTGAGGAAGGA
The DNA here is from genome assembly GCA_020205615.1 of Panax quinquefolius. Lineage (NCBI taxonomy): Eukaryota > Viridiplantae > Streptophyta > Magnoliopsida > Apiales > Araliaceae > Panax > Panax quinquefolius. The sequence continues at coordinate 3,930,979 of CM035167.1, read as the reverse complement.
GAATGCCATCCTGAATTCTGCTCTGGCTCTGGAAAAGACTCAACGCGAAAGCGTTTCTTCATACAAATGAAGGTCTTCGAAAAGAGTTGGCCCAAGCCAAGGAGATGTGAAGGCATCCAATGAAGAATCAAGTCAACTAAAGCACAGTATGAGGAGATCGTCAAGATGAATGTTAACTTGGTTCAGAGGAGCGAAATAAGGATGGAGAAGATCAAAGAATTAAAGGCTGATGCTAAGATCTTGACCAAGACAATCCAGAAGCTAGAGCTGGCAGAAACTCGTCATCTGAATAAGCGTCAGAAGCTTGAAGAAGAAATTCGAGAACTTAAGGCTCTTCGAGACCTTGGGTCTCCTCTGACCGATGACCTTCGCAAGCAAATCTGTGAAGAGTATCGGATCTCGGATGAGATTAACAGCGAGATCATTGAGATATATTCTGAAAGCTATGAGCTCTGCCGGAGTCGTGGCAAGGAGAAGCTGATTACAGCTAACGTGGATCCATCCTTGCTCGACTCTTCAGATGGCGAGGATGATGCTTGAAGTGAATGTTCTTGTTTCTCTTGAGTTTTATTTAAGAATGTTTGTGAAAATTTACGCTATTTTATTTTCTTTAATTTTTAGGATTTGTGTAAAAATTTCTAATTTTGTAGTCAAATTAAATATTAATGAAATGTGGTTTCATTCCTTATGACTTGATTTTTACTTTCCGCCATACTTGAATATTAATTCAACCGAAAAATGCAAAACTCTTTCATGGACTCAACTCGAATCGTTAATTAACAACTAAGCATGTCATATAACGAGATAAGATGAAGTTAGGGAATGAGGCATTCCAACTCAACACTTAGAAAAATTTAGGTAATAAAGTAATAAAGTAAAGGGATACTTATTAGTTACCAAGTGTGAGATGATCTGCTTCATTGGGAATTTGTTTACCCTGTAAGGCCTAACAAAACCAAAAGATGACCTTTTGCTTACCACGAAGGGCCTGACGAAGTCTAAAGAACGACAGTTGTCTACCACGAAGGACCTGACAAGGTCTGAAGGACAACGCTTGCCTACCATGAAGGGCCTGACAAGGTCTAAAGGACAACGCTTGCCTACCACGAAGGGCCTGACAAGGTCTAAATGTCGACAATTGCCTACCACGCAGGGCCTGACAACGTCTTAAGGATGACACTTGCCTACCACGAAGGGCTGACAAGAGGTCTAAAAATGTCGACAATTACCTTACCACGCAGGCGACAACGTCTTAAGGATGGCGTTTGCCTACCACGAAGGCATGACAAACCCATAAGGTCCACTCGCCATTAAGGCTACCATCAAATGGTCAGTGAGTCCCCAAACCTCCTTACACCACTGAACTGATCAGCAACGAAGACAAGATTTGTTTGAGAAAAAAGGGAACTTTTATTGATGATTACGTGAATATTTACAGACTTCCGATGTACTGACATCATTTTTACTGAAAGTACTTACTAAGCCTGCCGGCGTGCCAAATATTTTTAATTGCTGACCCGTCTAATGCCTTCAACCGATAAGTCCCCGGCTTCGGCACTTCCGTGACTTCATACGGTCTTTCCCAGTTCGGCATCAGCTTTCCCAGATTCTGAGGTGTAGATGCTTCGACTTCTCTGAGGACAAAGTCCCCTACTTCGAATCTGCGAAGCTTTACCCCATTATTATAATGCTTGGCCACTCTTCGCTGATAGGCTGTCAATTTGATTAAGGCTGTTTCTCTGACTTCTTCAAGCAAATAAAGATTGGCCTTTATCCCTTTTTCATTGTAGATCTCTTTGCATTGACTAACCCGAAGACTTGGAGATCCAATTTCAACTGGGACTAAGGCATCAGTACCATAGGCCAGTCTGAAAGGTAAATCCCCCGTTGTAGTCCTCGGAGTAGTTCGATAAGCCCATAACACGCTAAGTAGCTCTTCTGGCCATCTGCCCTTAGTTTCGTCTAATCTGCGCTTGATCCCATTTAGCAGCGTTCTGTTGGTCACTTCAACTTGTCCGTTTGACTGAGGATGAGCTCTCAAGTCTTTCTGTCTTTGGATCACCAGCTTCTTTCAAAAAATGTTTCAAATTTCGATCCCACAAACCGGCGTCCATTGTCCGATATTACCACCTTAGGAATTCAAACGAAATACTACTTGATTCTTTCAAAATTTCAAGCATTCTGTTCGTTATTAACCTAAGTGGCTTTGCTTCTACCCATTTGGTCATATAATCGATGACAACTATAACAAAACCGACTTGACCTTTTGCTTTCGGTAGTGGACCCAAAGATATCAACCCCCGCATGATAGAAAGGGTATAGGAGATAGGATCGAGTATAGCTCTTCCGGTGGCTGATGTGGGATCGGACTATTGAGCTGACATTTCTCGCACTTCTTAACAAACTCAGTTGCTTCTTTGAAGATGGTAGGCCAGTAGTACCTCTGGCGAAGTACTTTATAGGCTAATAACTTAGCAGCCATATGGTCGCCACAGATGCCTTCATGTACTTCTCGGAGAAGCATATTCAAACTTTCGGATGGAGTCAAACATTTCATGAAGTGGAGCGAGAAAGCCCTTCTAATGCATCCCCATCAATCGTAACAAAATTAGCACTCTTATACTTGATTTTCTTGGCTAGCATCCGATCCGAAGGTAAGACACCATCTGCCAGATACTCTAGATATGGAGTCAACCAGCAGTTAGTTCGATCAACGCACATCACCGATTCATGATGAACACTAGGATGTTGCAAAATTTCTAAGTAAACCGACCCATCAAAGACGTTAACATCCGTAGTGGCTAATTTGGAGAGTGCATCAACAATGGAATTGTTATTACGCTCGACCCCCTAAAACTCGTAGTATTGGAAATACTGAAGCCGTTTTTTTTAAATTCTGCCAAATACTTGATCATTCTTGGGCCTCGAGCTTCGTACTCCCCAGAGAATTGCTTAACGACTAACGAGAATCACCAAGATGACTATTCTCTCGCACTTCAAGACTCTTTTAATGGAATAACCCTGCGAAATACCGCCTCATACTCACTTCGTTGTTCGTCGCTTTGAATTAATCGATGATGGCTCGCTTGCACCTTGAATCCTCTCGGACTTGTCGAGATAATCCTCGCCCATCGACATCCGTAGTAGAAGACCCATCTGCATCTGACGTCCACGAACTCTGCCAAGAACTGCAACTACTCTGTCGATCCTCCTTCACCAGCCACAACTTCATCGACTTCGAAAAATACGAGCATTCAACTACAAAATCAGCCAAGGCTTGTCCTTTGATGGCGGTTCGGGGATGATATTCAATGAAAAATTGGGACAACTCCATCATCCATGTAGCTAATCTCCCCGATACCTCAGGTTTACCCATAATCTTCTTTAAAGGCTGATCTGTGTATATTATTACCAATCTACCCTAGAAGTATTGCCTAAGCTTTCGACTAGCAGTTATTAAAGCAAAAGCAAACTTTTCAATGTTTGGGTACCTTGTTTCAGCATCCCGAAGGACATGGCTTACGTAATAAACCGGGTGCTGCTTACCCCCAACTTCACGCACCAACACTTCTCCTACTGCCAACGAACTAGTTGCTAAGTACAAATATAGAGGCTCAGCAGGAGCAGGTTTCACCAACAAAGGCGCTGAAGATAAGTAGGACTTGATGCTCTGAAAGGCGTCCTCACACTCCGAAGTCCATTGGAACGTCTTTGCATTCTTCGGTCCTTTCAACGTATCAAAAAACGGCAAACATCTTTATGCCGACTTGGACATGAACCTCCTTAAAGCTGCAATCCTTCCAGTCAGATGTTGAACATCTTTAAATGACTGAGGAGTCTTCATGCTCAGGATCGCTTGAATCTTCTCTGGATTGGCTTCAATTCCTCTTTGACTGACAAGATAACCCAGAAACTTGCCAGCCCCTAAACCGAAGGTGCACTTAGTGGGATTTAGTCTCAAGTTGTGATGGCGAATTGTCTGAAAGCATTCCTCTAAATCATCCAAATATTTATGTACCAGCATGCTTTTAACAATCATGTCATCCACGTACACCTCCATATTCTTACCCAACTGGTATCTGAAGACGTAGTTCATCATCCTCCGGTATGTGGCCTGGCATTGATGGTAGAAGGTCATTTTCTTGTAGGCATATATACCTAACGATGCGTAATGAACGCCGTCTTGGTATATTCTCTTTACTCATGGAAATCGATGATATCCGGAGAATGCGTCCCATGAAACTTAACAAAGCATACCCCGAAGTGGCATCGATGAGTTGGTCGATGTGGGGCGTGAGTAGAAATCCTTTGACAAGCTTTATTTAGATCGGTATAGTCGATCTTGGACTCGCCATTTACCGCTACATTTACGGACCAATTACCACATTTGTCATCCATCGCGGGTAGTCGATCTCAAAATGAAGTCACCGCCAACAGCAGGTTTTGCAATCTCTTCATCGATGATCCGCTGACGTTCAGGTGCAAAGATTCTCCTCTTCTGTCGAACTGGTTTCTTTAACGGGTCTACTTCCAACCGATGCTCAGCAATGTCCCTGCTTACTCCCGGCATATCCTGAGGTTCCCATGCGAAGATATCAACATAGCATTGCAGGAGCTCCATGAGGTTCGTCCGGAGAGGTTCCGGCAGACCCGAACCTATTTTCACTGTCTTGTTCACTTTGCCCGGGATGAGCTCTATCTCCTCTGCTTTCTTGGTGGCATGACCAATGGTTCGAACTACTCTCCGTGAAGGGTTCGATCTCTATTGCCATGGTCTCTTTTTTGCTTGATACCCCACTCCCGGCGATCACAACATTTCTATAACACCTTCTCGCCGATCCAAATCTCCTTTCACTTTGAACCCCATGGTAGTAGGAAATTTGATTTTGAAATGAGGAATTGAGGTCACAGCTTGCAAAGCAATTAAAGTAGGCCTTCCCAAAATAGCATTATAAGCAGAATCTACATGCACAACATAAAATTTGCAAATAATTTCTACCTGTTGAGGGGCCGTTCCGAAGATGACCGGTAGTTTAAAGGTTCCAGCCACCTTGACCGGATCGTAACTAAAACCGTACAAAGGAGCCTCCTGCCCTATCTCCATCTTCCTCCCGTCTAGGTGCATCCTCTGAAAAGCGTGGGCATACAGAATATCTACAGAAGACCCATTATCTACCATCATTCGCTTCATATCCACCGAACCCACTTGCGCAGTCAGCACCAATGATCCCTCATGCGGTTCGATGATTTCCGAAGGGTAATCCTCGTCAGTAAAGGAGATTACCGTACTCGGATAAGGTCTATCAATCTTCGGGAGGGTACCCGCCACTGACATGACCGAATCCAAGTGACTTCGGCGCTTCTTTCCAATAAGTTTGCCCGAAGTACCCCTAGTGATTACATCTATCACATGCCTTGCAAAATCCCTCCGGTGGGCAATGCTTGCTGAATCGGTTGAGTCTTTTAACAGTCCTCCGTCCTGCTTTGTTGATTAGTTACGGCGACCACATATTGAACTAAAGCCCCACCTTGTACCTTTCTTTCAATGAAATCTTTCAAACTAACACGATCGTTCAGATATCGTGACCAAGCTTGATGGTAATCACAATACTTACGAAATTTCCTTTTCCGTGTTTAATGTTATCTCGAGGTGGCTCAAGATAGGTTGATTCTTAATCGATCCAAGATAATGACCTACACGTGTTGAGTGTTGTGTAGGTCTTATTCACTCTCTGGGTGGGAGCGGACGAACGTCCTCCACGCTGTCTCCAATTGTTGTATTTCTTCGACCCGCCTTCATAGCGGTCTTTATTCCCTTCATTCTTATTCTTGTCCCCATCGGTTCTGTCCCGATCTGTCTCCTTAAGTCGATCTGAAGAAGGACGTTTGAGGCTGTTCATGGCTTCCTCCACCACGATATAGCCTTCAGCTTTGTCAAAGGCTTCAGCGAGACTCTTCGGGTGGTGAAACACTAACTTCTTCACCAACTTCTCTGATTTAACCAAATCTAACCCATTCGAAAATGATCCAATAGCAGATCGCTCAAATCACATCACTTGGCCGAATCGCTTCACAGAACCGCTTCACATATTGGCCTAAAGACTCATTTGAATACTGTCGAACCTGAGCCAACGAACCAGTTGGTTTTCCCCTTCTTTTGTTGCTCCCGAAGCGAGCATAAAATTTACTACACATGTCTTCCCAAGATGAAATTGAATCCGAGGGCAAAGTCCCCATCCACTGTCGGGCATCCTTTCTGAGCGTTGTGACAAAAGTATGACACTTAGCAGCATCGCTAAAGTCATAATAATCCATCAGTCGGTCGAACGCCTGACTGTGGTCGTAGGGATCCCCCGATCCATCATAACTTTTAATGTGGGGTAACTTCTTGGTGGGGTCAGCTTTCTCTTTTAGAATCTCCGCGGAAAAAGGGGATGCCTTCTTTCCCGAAGTATCTTTCGTTTTTTGTACTTATTGTTGCTTTCGCCAAGTTCCTTTAATTCTTTAACCGTGATACTCCACACCTTCGGTTGAGATGATACTTCTTTTCCCATGACTCCTTCTTCTGAGCGGACCGGTTTCTTACAACAGAACCTCCAACTTTAGAGGGACTTTTTCGATTACGAGCGTCTACAGGGTGGTGTACCCTCAGTAGACTCTCGGGAGTATGACCTCTAGATATACTTCGTCTCTGAACTCGGGCGCTATGGTGAGAATGCGCAACAACAAGTGCCTTCTTTGTACTCTCAGGAGTGCGATCTCTGGATCGACCTCTTCGTCCGCTTCGACCCTATTCCTTAGAATCGACAGGGTGATATGCCCTCTTCGATCTTTGAGGAGTAGGGCTTCGGGATCTTCTTCTTTCTCGAGTTTGGCCCCGAGACTTTCGTCCTGAATGAGCAGGTTCCTTCCCACTCCGATGCCCTCGCTTCTTGAATTTGAACATAATCGAACTCTTCGTCCCTTAACTCTGCCATTCGAGCCATCTGCTCAGCTATATCCCGTCGCTCCTTCATAAGTACTTCCATAGCTCTATCTGCTTCATCTGCCATCTTAGCCAATCGGAAGGCCTTTGCGTCTTGGTCATCTCGGTATCGAGTTCTAGGCGAGGTGCCTTCTACTCATTTTCGACCATGACCAGACCCCTTCTCTGTTGTGAAAACTAGCTTACGCTTAGCTTTGCCCACCGCATTCGGCCGAGAATCTTCAGGTGAACGTTTGGACGTTGTGCTGGCGTGAACACTTATCAGAGGTCCCAAACGATCTTTGCGGACACTTTCATGGTCTTTGATTCACCGACAACCATCTACGCCCTTCGAATGTAGGTGTTCTACTCTTCACCATGAATATCGATGTAGAACAAACACGATTTGCGGATTGAAAATACTCGTGACACTAGAACTCACCCTCCTTCTAAATACCAAATGTTAACGCCAAGATCTTCTCCAACGTCCCAATCACGTAAGACGCATACGATCCCGCAGACAAGAAACACGATAAACACCACAAACTTGACGACCGGACCGCCGGGGGATAGCTCAGGCGTGAGAGTCAGTATACGTGTTCACAAGGTTAACAAATGGAGGATGTAATGTCTAGTGTATTGAGAGAGATAATAATTCTCCGTTGTGTGTGTATGTGAATATGAATGTGAACGTGTTATGGGAACGTACCTGTTTGTGAAGACTGGTTGATAGGTGATACTCTCTTCGCTTTTGCCATCGTACCACCCATTACCTCTGACACAGCCCCCGTGATCTGATAGGTCCTGCCGTCTGCCTGCAATCTACTCACTACCTTTGGTCACTGTTCATGCCGTCGGCCGGCTATATTTCCATCCACATTAATGCATGGCAGGTGTCTTAGTCAACTGTCATGCTTTTTCATCATTACAAGTCAAAGTAATAGATATTAAATGATGTGATTGGTTAATCCAATGAACCGATCCGTTTTATAGGATTAAATAAATAATATAGTGGTAGGCCAAATGACTTTCAAGGTTAAATAATGATGGCCCAATAGATTAATTAAAGAAGTGAGCCTAACTTACTCTACCAAAGAGGAAATATCGTGACTCTAACATTGCCCCCTAGTTTTTTGTTGAATGAATGTTTAATGAAAACTATAAGTTGGTCCAATGATCTTAGAATTAACTAAAGGCCCATAACAGAAAGTAATTGAGACATACCCAATTTGGTCCATAAGATGAGACAGGTAATGGCTGAATGTCCATAGTAAAAGGCCCAGTCAATAAAGGATTGAAATTGAACAATACGGTTTAAAAATCGGAAATTCAACTGAGAAGCCCAATCTGATGAAATGTCTAAGAATTGATCCGGACACTTCCCATTCGAATTCTCATCATTACTAACATTTAATGTGCATATTCAGTAACTCGTGCAACCATCGAAGATAAAAGATAAACTTTACCAATTTTGACGGTTTTACCTGCCAATTTGAACTTTGAACCTTGGAGCTTTTTTCTCCTTCACAGAACTTCCTTCTCTGTCTTACGAAATCTCAACAATGGTGACCGTGAACTCTAACCAAAATTCTCCCCTTCGCGTGACTCCCTTCAGCACCGTTTCCCCCAATCCAAACCCTAACCAAGAGGATTCTAGTTCAAACCCCCAATTTACAACAACCATGGGGAGGAATCCGCCTCTGATTCCTTCTCCACCACCTTTCGACTTCTTCAAGGATGGGAAACAGTTTCCTTATGCCAATATCCCCTCCACCGTCACGGAATCTGAGATATGTATTTTCCGGACTTATCAAAAAATGAACTTCATGCTAACCACTCTTAGACGAGAGACATTGGACAGACAAAATATTAAATATATAATGATGTTTTATAAAGCTTTTAAATGGAACCTCTGTCGTATTGAAAAGCTGATGTGTACTGTTAAGTACTTGAGCAACCTTCAATGCCCGATCTAGTACCCAAAAGTCATGTATACGAATTTCAAATTATCTTATCATAAGTTTATTAATTGACCCTACAACACACAAAAAAGATTATCTCTCTTTGTATACATCAGCAAACGCACGCCATTGGAATAGATAAATAGCAAACATATACAAGTATTTTAATATCAATAAAAAATATATAAGTACTCAAACATATATATATATATATATATATATATATATATTGAGGTGATAATAATATTTAATGCGTTAAAAATATCATTCCTCTTATTATAATTTGAAGGATCGAGCATAAAGTTTATTTTTAAGTAAATTGGTCAATTAATAAATAGAATACTGACACATAAAATCTCGCCTGCGTGTCAATATTCTATTGACCAATTGATTAATTTACCAAAAAAAATAAACTTCATGAACACTTCCTAATTTGAAACTCAGTTTTACCCTGCACTGCTGCACGATTTTCAAGATGACAAAGAAGTCCCCAGTGAGTCAGAGCACAGTCTTTCAACTGCTTCATGCTTCACCCCTTAATCTTTCTGCCCGTAGCAGTATTAAATCAAGAAAAGTGAAAAGTAAAATCCAACGGTTAATCGGACTAACCGAACCGCCACCTCGCCGCCATCAGTACCTTCACCTCAGCGCTACTTAGTTTCGTGAATCTCACGCTTCAATTGGAAGTCGACAGCACCCTTTTTTTCCCCTCACCTGTCGATGTCGCGTCAAAACTAATCTTTGGTATCGCCATTTCCTGGGTTCTTGTCTTTCCTTTACTTTTTCAATAAGAAAGTGGACATATATTATCCAAGTAACTTTCCGTAATATCATTTCTGAATTAAAGTTTGTGCGACTATACGTAAACAATTAAATTTACTATATATTATTAAATAAAATTATTATTATTATTATCTCATTATCTTAATACTGTTCCTATATTAGTGTATTAGACTTAAATTATATTTATTTATAGATAATTTATATATTTTTATATAGGGTTTGCATCAATGACAACTAATTATTTGGGAATTGTAAAAAAAGATAAATGGCATATATAGCGTGCGAGACAATTAAAATGAATTAATTGTCCCAACCGCTACAAACTGTTGTGTCATGGCTTTTTTGGTTGTTTTCAGCTACCGGTTGTCATAGATGCAGACTCTTTCATATATTATACAATTATATATGAGTGTAGAATTGTTTATTTTTTTATAGTTATTAATTATGCTCCATTATTTAATGAGGCAAATTCATAACTAACGTTGTAAAAAAGAGTATAACCTTAACACAAATCTTGATTGTTCATCTGAATATCTAACGACTTAATATTGCTCTCGTCCGCAGTTTAATTTTCAGATTTCGCAGTTTAATATTGCGGACGAGAAACTTAAAAAAATAATATTGGCATCCACAATATTAAACTGAGGATCCTAAATAATTTTTAAATAAAAAAAATATATGGCATTCGCAGTTTAAATTGCAGAGACTAAAAACCTTAAAAAAATAATTTTGAAGAGAGAGAAAATAGGACTATATATAAGATGGGTATAAGACTGAATTTGTGTATGTATTAGTTTTAAGCTAAAGCAAAGCAAGTTTTTCGACCGTTTCAGAGCTGTTTCCGGTGGGGAGACGTCCTGAATTTGCAAGACGTCCAAATCCATTCCACGATATACAATTCTTCCCTGGAATTCTCTCAAAAATCACCCTCGCTTCATCAACATAGGCCATAGCCATTCTGTGCATAAGCCGATAACATAGCATTCCACGGAACAATATCCCTCTCAGGCATTTGATCAAACAACAATCTAACAGCCCCGGGATTTCCATTCTTAACAGACCCATTAATCATCACATTCCAAGAAACCAAGTCCCTCTCAGGCATTCTCTCTCAAACATCTGGTGGCCTAAATCGAACCTATTATTCGACAAATACCCAGATATCATCGCAACGAGGCATTGAACTGAACAGCAATTGCGCATGTGATTGGTAATAAGTAATAACAACGTTGCATTTGACTATGTCAGAGTTCGCTACAACTGTAAACGATGTCTTTTTTGGACGTAAAACGAATTAATCACACATGCCCACCAAGATTTATATTTGGTCCAACCACTTATGTTATGTTTGGATTGAAAGAATGGAATGATCTATTCTATTTAAGTTGAAATGAATTATTTCATACTCTCTTCCCCGAAGAATAAAATTCATAAATTTGGGAGAAATAAGAATGGTTCAATCAATTCAATCGCAACTAAACACAAATTGTCATTCCATTCCTACCTTTATTACATTAACATTAGTACTCTACTCTATGGGCCTACATCCAAGATCAGTTATCAATTAATATACAACATGTTTCCTTTAATATTAATAAAGTAATTACAATTATATCAATTCACTGTACAATAGAATTCAAAAAGTTTCGTAAGCACACAACTCCATTGAAGAAATCTCCTCGCTTGAGCACCTTTGCTCCATTGAGTGCCACTACTTTCTTGGACACATCTGCCCCCCTTTGAACTCTCCTTGTATAACACTAGTTGTGTCCCGTGCCTTCGGCACTATATGAACAACCCAAATAATTTATTAAGGTGAGTGAGAAATTCAAAATCAGATGTATTTTGTTAGATAGATTAAAAAGAATCCATTACTCATTACTTCACTCTGAAACCCATTTTAATGAAATTTTGGAATAAAAGGGATTCCAATTGAACTCTAGATATTTAGTAAGAACAATATAAGAACAAGGTAATAAGAATCTTATAGAAATTTTTCTCTATATCAATTGTTGTATAGATGATAGAGTTCTTGATGTTAGCAACATAACCGTGTGCATATAAAAAACAGTAATGTCCAACTGTTAGTAAAAAATATGACTGTTGAATTAAATCAAATTCTTAAATGATATGAAAATATTTTATCAGATTTGATATCAGTAACAAAAAATAACCACATGGATAAAAAAAAATTTAGAATATAAAATCTGTTTTGAGAAATAGTAGACATCATAATATGTTTGAAAACAAAATTGATATTAACAAAATTTTTGGAGGAAACTTGATCAACATATTTTTAGGAATCGACTTTAATTTGGTTACTATGTAATAAAAGTTCTATTATGATAAAATTACTAGCGGGTGAGAGAAGTTTTAAACCAATGAATCTTTTTGAAAATCAGGAATGTTTTAAAAGACTTCTAGCAAATAGTATAAAAATTCCTTGTAATTAATTGTTAAGGCTAACTTACATTAATTTTCCTAAAGATGTAGGATTTCTTTGTCTTCAAAACTTCTAGTTGAGCCTCTCACAATTTCAGTAATATTCCAACAATTTTATAATAACAATTATTGAGAATTTTTCAGATCAATCTCTAAATCTATAACAACCTATATAATATACGGATCCGATTAGCATGAAATTTATTTTTGGATAGGTTGGTCAATTGATTAATAGATTCTTGACACATACGAAAGACTAATCGATTATTGGAATTACTAACTTACCTAAAAATAAATTTCATAATACTAACCACTTCCATAAGATACCACAAAAACTCAAATTCTTATCATTAAAACCAAAAAACATATAAACCAACAAAATGCTCAAGCTCTAATAATTGAATTTTTAGTGGATTTAACAAATGTTTGAAGCTAACAAATGCTTTTCAAACGTTTAACAATTTTGAATCAAACATTTAATAAGTAGTTTTGGTAGAACTAGTCCATAAATGAAAAAGTATTCATTAGAGGGTAAATTAAAACAGGAGTTATAAAATTCTGTAAAAAGGGGAAAGACATATTGTGGTGACAGGACCAAACCAGAAAATAAAACCGGAAATATTGGGAGTCGAGAAACACAGTACTCAATATTTATATATAGAGAGAGAAAGTTGGAAAGCGACTATAGAGAGATAGGAGGGGCCAACTTTGTTGCCTTTTTCATGATTCGGGCATCCATGGCAGAACTCAGGAGCGTACACAGTACTGCTACTTTGCAAAGAGGGTAAAAAAAGAAGAAGAAGAAGAGTCTAGAGAGAAGAGGAAAAACAAGAAAGTAAAAATTGAAGGGTATGGAGCGGACATGGTGATATGGAACTCAGAAGAAAGAGAAAAGAGTTGAAGAAGGGAAGAGTCATAAACTTTAGTAAAATGGGTCTCTTTAGAGATTCATTTTCATGGCCTTAATTTTACCCTCAAGTTTCAAAAGCCATCAAAAGCAGTTCATATACCTTCAAATCTGGAAAATTAAACCCCATTCTCAAAATAAGGTAAGTTAAAATAATTTTAATGGTATATGCTGTTTTATATGTTCTTTGATCTTTTGTTCTCTTTAGATGATTAATTGTGGTGTGAAGATTTTTAATTTGTTTTGGTTTTGGTTTTGGTTTTTCTTGTTTTAGATGAGAGGAATAGAATATAACTTGCAAGGAGGTGAAGGAGTATTAGGAAAAGTTTCAAGCTTTGAAGCAAAGTGCAAAAAGGAAAGAAGTTTTGCCGGCATTCATGAACCCATCTCTGTTTTGGACACGAGGAGTCCCAGCCCTTCCACCTCCACATCAACTCCCTCCTCTTCTTTCGGCGGCAGCGGCGGCGGCGGCGGCAGCGGTGGAGGAAATGTCGTCTGCGGTGGATATTCTACTGACAATAACTCAGCTAGATTGGTGGTAATTTCTGATAACACCCTCAACCGCAAAATCCCTGTTTCTGTACCGCCGGAGTCCGGCAATGTGCCCAACGGTTACCTGAAGGACGAGTGGGCCGCGGAGTTCCAACCCATTTCAGCTGTTGAACCTGGAAGCTCCCAAAGATTCGGTCTTGAAGCTGGATTAGATGATTGGGAGAGCTTGCTGTCTGAATCTGTAGCCTTAGACCAGTCTTTGCTCCGGTGGATTTCCAGCGATGTTGACAACACTCCGTTGAGCTTGAAAAAGACGCTGCTGGCCGGAAATGTGAACGAAATCGATGAGACTGCCGCCTTGAAACCCCCGGGTAATGAAATTTCTAGCTTGAATCCTTTCTTAGATGTTTCTAGTTCTGGGTTTTCTCTGAATCAGAATAATATCAACAATGGAAAAATTAGCTCAGGTTTTGCTCCAAATTCTTGTGGTTTGAACAACAATTGCAATCCACAAAACCACGATTTGCCTTTGCCTCAGCAGTATCCACAACAGTTTCAAACTACATCAAATCTTGACATGTCGTCTGCGATATTATTATGTAATAATACGCAGCAAGATCAAAACCATTATGAGCCTCAATTGAAGCGTCACAATCCGGGCATTGCAAACTACAGTACTCAAGTTGCTAAGCTTCCTGCTATTGATCAGGGATTCGAGTTTTTACTCTCCAAACAGCAACCACAAATGGGTTTGGCTAGCCCGCTCAATTTACCCCCTCCTTATCAGTTTCAGCAGAAGCCGTTTGTTGTACCCAATCAACAGTCGGCCAGTAGCGACAGAGAGCAAATTGCAGCTGCACGCCACCAGCAGCAGCAATTTATATATGACCAGCTCTACGAATCCACAGAGTTAATAGTGGCTGGGAATTTCTCACACGCGCAAGCGATATTGGCGCGGCTCAATCACCAGCTTTCCCCTAACACAAAGCCTTTTCAAAGGGCTTCTTTTTATTTCAAGGAGGCTCTACATTTGTCCCTTCTTATGTCCAATCCAGTCACCTCTCTTCCGCCAAAAATTCCCACACCAGTTGATGGCATGTTTAAGATGGGTGCCTATAAGGTCCTTTCGGAAGTTTCACCACTTATTCAATTCATGAATTTCACATCCAATCAGGCCATTCTCGAAGCCCTCGGCGATGCTGATATCATTCACATTCTAGATTTTGATATTGGGTTTGGTGCACAATGGTCTTCTTTCTTACAGGAGCTTCCTAGGAAGGAGAGAGGTGCCCCATCATTGAAAATTACTGCATTTGCCTCTCCTACAACACACCACCCAATTGAGCTCGGCCTTATGTATGAAAATTTGACACAATTTGCTAATGAAACTGGTGTTTCTTTTGAGCTTGAAGTGGTGAATTTTGATTCTTTTGAGCCAAATTCTTATTCGTTGCCGCCTTCTCAATCCTCAAAGAATGAAGCAATTGCTGTGAATTTACCCATTTGGTCCTTGTCGGGTTATCTACCTGACCTTACATCTCTCCTGCGCTTTATAAAGAATCTATCTCCAAAAATCATTGTATCAATGGACCGCGGGTGTGAAAGGGTCGAACTCCCCTCCCCTCAACACCTTCTCCATGAACTCCAATACTACGAGGTTCTGTTGGACTCTATTGAGGCTGCTAATGTGACTTCAGAAACAGTCAACAAGATTGAAAAGTTCCTTTTCCAGCCTAGGATTGAAAGTATGGTGTTAGGGCGCCTCCATTTCCCACAACAAATGCCCCCTTGGAAATCTCTGTTTGCTTCCATGGGCTTCTCAGCCGTTGCATTTAGTAATTTTGCTGAATCTCAGGCAGATTGTGTGGCGCAAAGAACCCAAGTAAGGGGATTTCATGTGGAGAAGCGTCAGGCTTCTCTTGTGCTATGCTGGCAGCACCATGAGCTCATGTTAGCTTCAGCTTGGAGGTGCTGAGGAGCCACAAATTGTCAATCAAGTAACCGACTCTTTGATACCAACTCAATAATTTTCAACTTATGGTTGGTGCCTCCTCATTATGACTTAATTTTGTAATATTTCTTGCTTTTGAACTCTAATTTACTTATTATTATTATTATTATTATTATTATTATTATTATTATTATTATTATTATTATTATTATTATTATTATTATTATTATTATCTAGTCTTGACTCTAGGCAGACTATATCTCCTGTATGCAAAATCTTAAACTGCAGCGTTTAGAAGTCATGCATCATTTTGGACATATTTCTGCTCTGTATGATGATACGTTAATGGTGAAAATTTGAAGTTTTCTGGTAAATGGTGAAAACTTAATTACTTGAGAACAAATGAGAGCTGGAATACGAGTAGGATTTTACAGAAATTAGTCTCCTACTTTTCTTTTGTAAAGTAAAATTCTATCAGATACATGTTATATTTATTGAATCTAACATTTCCGTAAATGTTAATTCCATTACTTAATTGAGATTTCAATAATTTTGTCAAAACTGCACTCTATATATTATTTCCCATATAGTTGGGTGACGGACTTAATTCTCTCTTCTTTTTTTATTGATAAGATAAAGTCGGTACTTTAAAACAAGAGAACTGATAAATTTATATATAATTTTGATATTTTTACATCATTCTCTTTTTTTAATGAGTGTACAGTGAGTTTCACTTTTATGTGAGAAAAATTCACGTGAAACTATAAAAAATACATATAAAAATAATGCTCTTCGAAAACAACTTTGACAAGTCCATTTCGTTGAAAATGATGTACTCCCATAAAATAATTGGTAAAGATTTGGACAAAACCATACTAATTATTTTTTCATAAATAAATACTTCTTACGTTACAAAACATTAAATTATTATTAAAATTCTAAAGTCAATTTAAGATATTTTTATATTAAAAATTAACATAATTTTTTTTAATTTTAATTAATAAAATGATAAATTTTATAAACTATCTAAATAATATTATTCATTACAAAATTTATAATTTCATAATTTTTAATTAATTATCTTAATTTTAAGTTTAAAAATATTTTAATTAATCAATATCTGTTGGGCCGAGTGGAAAGAGTTCGGTGCCCTTAAGCAGTGTCAAGCTCAAGTATTGTGAATGGAGAAAAGAGCTCCCTTATGAGTCTCGATTTCGAGTCGGATGTCAGGAGGAGAGAACAAATATATATATATATATATATATATATATATATATATATATAATTTATATTAATTTTTAAAAATTAATATTAATCTTATAATTTAAAAAGTTGGAATTAATTTATGTCTTATTTATTTATTTATGATTGTGATGACAATAGGTTTGGACTTTCTGTCTTAATTGACGGTCTATCTAGTTTTATATTACTATATTTCTTAGTTAAATAATGCTTATGGCTTGATTAGTGTTTGATTAAAAAAAGACAAAAGTTATAGCTAAAAGTGGGCCATACCCCAATCACCATGACAGGTCCACCTTCAACTCATCGGACTTTCTTCTTTATATAATTTTGAAATGAACCTCAAAGGGTGAATCCAATCTTCTGCATAGGTATTTGAAATGGGAGTTTATTTTGGGACAAAGGACTATGAACACTTATAATATTTGAGGAGGAATACAGAGCAGAGCAGGCTCGTGATCCATTTACTTGCTTAAGTGGATCCAGTCCAATTCTAGTCCAGTCATCTCCCACTTTTAGTCCAATTCTAGTCCAGTCAGTTGGTTTATATACTACAGTATAGTATAGTGAGGATGACTCCCACTTTTAGTTCTAGTCCATTTACTTAAACGTATATATGTGTTATACGTGTAGAAATATCAAAAAATAATATGAAAATATTAATTTTTATTATATATTGTATGTTTATATACTACAGTATAGTATAGTGCAGGATTTATTGATTCTCTCCCCCTCTCTCTGTTTTTTAAATTTTATTTGTTCAATGAATGTGCATGTGACAAATGAGAGTGGTAATGGTAAATTTAGGAAGAACGAAGGGTATGAGAGGAGTTGGTTGATTCTGAGCAGTGTGAGGATTATCGCGGCGCAGAATCTCTCTGTCAATAAGTAGTATATCTGATCGAGAAATTGAGCAGGAAAAATCGAAAATGATTTGTTCTGAACAAATTAATTCTATAATCAATTTGTTCGCGGGAACAAATTTATTTTGTTCTACCTGTCCAATTTTACTGTTTGTATAGAAGGACTCCTCTCTCTATATTTCTTCCACTACCATGTCCTACCCTACCCTACCCTACCCTACCCTACCCAATCTTTCTTTTACTAAGTCTTAAGTTTCAACCCCCGTGCTTTGTAAATATATATATGCCCGTGTTTTGTAAGAAAAACGCGTCCCATAATTTTCTTCAAGTAGAAGAAATCCAAAAGTAAGCACTATATAATGATAATAACGAGTGGAAATTCGGCTCCAAGGACAACTTCGGTAGCTTCCAAATCAGGGTCTTCATTTTTTTAGTTTTTCTCCCGGCATAAATCGAGTTGTGGCCGGTTTTGCTTCGTCTAGTCAACGCTCTAATTATTAGTTAATTATACTTAATTTTTCATTATTAATTATTTATTCCAACTCCCGTCCTCACGCATATGCATGCATGTCGGACCATGAAAAAACAAAAAGAAAATAAATTTGAAAGCAACATATCACTTGAATCATGTATTTATTGACATAATGTAACCGCGTTAAATATTTTGTTTTTTCATAAATGATTAATTATTGATCCAAATTGTCAAATGCATCCGATAATAATTGTGACTTGCATTTATTTGTTCAATAAAAATATTCTTATTAATTTTAATGTGATTTTGTGATACATTTTTAAATAGTTTATAATGATTATATTGTATTTATAAAAATCAAAATGTGATTATTAGTAATACATTTTCAAAATTGACTCAAATATGAGAAATTGGTGTCATCATCTTGCGTTATGACCCAATAGAAAACAAGCCATGGACCAGTAAATGGGCCGGTCTGAATTTGGATCTTATAGGGAAAACCGTAGGTTCATCTTTGTATTATGGGCCAGTTGTACAATTACTTAACTCTCAGATATAGGCCTTTTTCATCCATAATTCATCAACAAACAATTAGGATGCCATCTGAGTTGACACTGTACGACAAACTGATGCAGTAAAAAATTACAGTAAATCATTTCATTGAGAAATCACCTAAAATTACATCTATAGCCTCCTGCCTCAGAAAGAAATTAACATCTTAGGTAGCTTCCAAATCAGGGTCTTAATTTTTTTAGTTTTTCTCCCGGCATTCTCGTCTTATCTAATCTACTATAATCAGTTCTATTATACCGAACTAATTTTAATAAAAGTATATTATTTAAGAAGTATGTTTTAGATCCGTTTTATATATATATATATATATATATGGCTTGAGTTTCATATATTCCATTAGTTAAGCTCTTGACATGCCAAATTGTCAGTGAAGTATGTGATACAGAACAAAATTGAGCTACTTAAGAGCTCTGGAGTGATGAGAAGAAATTATCTTGACTTTAGATATGTTCCCATTAGTAATGGAAAGGATGCACACTGCAATTATATGCGTGTGTGAAAACTTAGTTAAATGCTGTACATTTGCAGAATAAGGACAATAATTGATCTCACTCTAGCATATATGTTATTAGTATCGAAATTATAACCAAGCTGTGTTCCAATTCCAATTATAGGTATTTGATTTCTACTCGATGGATATCTGAAAGCTAGGTGAACTGAAAGAAGCTGTGCTGCTATCTTCGGCAGAAGAACTGTAGTAGTCCAGAGGGTCCTTCTGCTTGCTCAATAAGCGCCAGTCATCAATGTGTGCCCTTTCATCTGGATATGAATCTGGAATTGCAAACAGTTCCAGATTTTTTAGTATCTCTTCTGTTTCACCAAAAAGAAGTATTGCATATCGAACACGTTCTTCTCTCTTTTCAACCGTGCTGCAGTTACATTGATTGGCAATCACACTCTTCAAGTTGGTAAGGCAAGCACTTAGAATATCAGAGATCATGACAGACAGCCTCTCGAACAATTTCTCGCTGTTTTCTCCAGTCTTGCTTTCGAACCCCTGCAGAGTTGTTTGACATATTCTGTACATGGAATTGGCAGCCAATGCATGTATTGGCCATCTGGAAGGGGTTTCACTCAAACATCCATGCATATCACTCTTTTTGAATTCCACAAACTTGTTCTTTGCGACATTACTGAGGCCCTCGAGTATGTCCTTTGGGCATTTTTCTTCAAGACCCATCTTATGTAGATCCACATCTAGCCACTTGTGATAGAGATCAACTCCTAACCACACAATTTCTGCTGCTTTCCTGGTATTTATCAAGTCTCCTTTAGCATCCGACAGGTTATTTTCTATCACTCGTACGTATATGAGGCCTTCATGTACACTGCGGATCAACTGTTTAACTGCATGATGGTCAATGTTGGGAAGTGCAGCTGCAATGCTTGTTAATGTTATCACTGGAAGAGCCCAACAGTTAGGAGGTTCTTCAGAATCCAGAGAAGGAACCAGGTGGCTGTCAAACTCGCTTACCCCCTTGAGCTCTTGTGAATAATTAGATTTCTCCAAGAGTTGTATGAGATGTTTTGGCTGCTTCTTTTCCCCCATACGAATCCAATGAAGGGTAGGATCGCTGTTGTTCTCCATCATCAGATCAACTAAAACTTCTTCTCCTTGAAGATGCACAACAAAACGGCTGAGGTCCATCTCTGGACTGGGTTGTCTCTCTGATCCTGAATCATTGCTTGAAAAGCTGTTATTGCATTTGAGCAACCTCTTCAATCTGCTGCAGCTGCGCAAGCATGCCAAGAATCGTCCCACGAGAAAAATGGAAATGAAGCGGACTAATTTGCTAACTAACACTATCCCAGACTGCATACCAATACAGAAGTCCAAAATTTGATTTTTCACGTTGTGCACAAGTTTTCTGCTGTGCCGACCACAGATCCTTAAAGCTAATGGGCACTCTTTCAACTCGACCAGTTTCCGGTTCCAGTACTTTTCCACCTTAAACTCGGTTTTGCTGGCCTTTTGTGCTTTCTTTGGGCACCTGAGTTTAATGGCTGTGAACCATCTAAAAGCTGGGGCAATAGTACCTACTCCTACTGCTATGATTTGAGTTACAAGAATTGATGTAGTCGACCACTTGTAGTCAGAATCACCATGGCAAAACTTGAAGGACTGGGGCACAAAATAAGATCGAAGCATAGCTTCTGCTAAAATCACAGCGCTAAGTAGGCAGAACGCCCCCGATGCAGTGCATGTTGCTAGTCTTCCAATCACAAACTGGGGATTACAGGTATGAGCCATCATCCAATATTTAGGCAGATTTTCTCTCATTCTCTTATATACAGGTACATCAGTGTTCTCGGAGCATTCCTTCACAGCTAATTTAAGTTTCTTACTATATTTTATCTCTAGGTAAACTTTAGTAGATGGAACAGCTAGAGCTGAAGAACTCAAGATTGCTAGCAAAATAAGCATTAAAAGCATAACCAAAGCATGCTCTTTCCAAAAAACATATATAACACCTGTGCCTAGTTGGATGCAGATATTGACAATAACAGTAATTACAAGAATTCCCAAAGCAACAATATTCATCATTAATTCTTTGTTCTCCATGGTTCCTAGAGAAGGCATAAAATTACCCATCGCAGTACAGATGAATACAGCACTGCTGAGTTTTGCAAGCTGATCTCGGGATCCAGGCATGGCGGTGTTCAGATCCACAGACAGTTTGACCGCCACGGCTATAAGGGTCAGAGTAGTTGCGTTGAGGGAGAAAAATTTGCAGGGGAACCAGAATTTTCGATATCGTAAGCCATGAAAGGTATCCATAGCCATGGCCATGGCACAAGCTGCAGATGCTGCTGCAACATAGATGCCAATCCATGGCATCGGCTCGTTGAATTTTGACTCATCCAGGTAGCCTTCACTGGTACAGCCTAGCCTACCCATCTTCTTGTATGCTCTTATTCTCTCTTCCAAAGTGCGTCACTGGGAGCTGTTTTTTTGTGAATAAATTTGATGATTGGGTCAACCGTTGTATAGTCAGGGGCGGATCCATGCTTAGGGCAGGGGCACCTACCCCCACTGAATTTTCTGGTGTCATGGTCCTGTCTTGGATGTGTTCATATTTGCTGATCCTGTTTTGAATTTTCCGGCTGCACATAGACATAGTCCAGGAGGTTTTGGGCTTATGACTTGTTTGGCTGTGTTTTCTATTCCTAGCCTCGGAATGTGATGCTATTTATTTTAGGTTAGGAATTGGTTTCTTAGATTAGCTAGGGGTTTTTAGTCTCACGAAAGTCGGGATTAATGTATTGAATTACAATGTCTTATCTTTAATTTGCAAATTAATATACAAATAAATTTATCAAAAAAAATTGAGTGCATGTATTGTATATTTTCACTGTGTCACATTAAAGTATCAAATATCAACTATACATTTTCGTTAAATTATTCTGTCTTATTTTTTCTTGCGTATAACTAATAAATAATTGTACTCTTTTGTTTTTTTTCTTTAAAAAAATATACTCTTTTTAACAGTTATAATTTATTTGATTTTCAGTATTTTTTTCCCAACATTTAACAACAATAAATATTGAATATAGCATCTCCTAAATTAATTTCCTCTCTAAAATTTTGTTATATTTAATTTTAAATTTTTATTCAGTTTCTCTCTTTAATTTTTATACACATTTTATCTCTAACATTTATTTCCTATCGTGTTACTTTCTCTCTTTTTACTATTTACTCATTATTTTTATTTAAAAAAAATTCATTCAATGTCTCACTATTATAAATTTTCTTTTCTTTGTACAAATTTTAGGGAGAGATAGTATATAAATAAATTTAGATTTTTTCCTTCTCTAATGCTTGATGGAATAATTTGGTATCTCCGTTCCAAATAGAGAATCAATTTTGATATTAAATTGTGGTATTTTCAAGTTTAAAATTGATATGAATACACTAAAATTTTGATATGAATACATTTTAATTGATATGAATAAATTAAAAAGAAAAGGATGATGTGTATCCTCCAGGTTATTTTTGTTGTTAAAGTTGTTTCTTTTCATTTGCATTATTGCAGAATCGTTGAAAAAGATATTTTCAAATGAATATCGTAAAGAATTAAACTCAGAATTAAATGGAAGATGAATGATTGTTTATTAACTTACATTGAAAATGTTATTATAAATAATATTTGAGAATTATTTAGTTGTGTTTCATGTTATTAAATTTTAAGATTTTTTTTTAAAAAAATTGAGACGATGCATCCGCCCGTGTATAGTAAACTGCCACTTTTGCTCAACCAACAGTTGTATATAATTGGTGGCTGTAAAATAAAGTTTAAAATCATTACCATCAAAAACAAAGATTATTATACATTATACATGACCAGGTCAAAGTAGAGGCGTAGAGCATTATTAGATTGATTTTTTGACTGCTATTGGGATTAGTATTCTCTCGAGAATTGCAGAATTTGATCCAATATACTACACGAGGAGGACAATATAACATATGAATCAGACCTACCTATATATTCTCACCGAAGCATTCTACTCAATATCTATATGCAGCTCAGGAGAACCATAAGAAGATGTTTCCTTATTGTACGAGTGAATGAAAGGCTCGGAATACTTCTCCTTGATTAAAGAGCGCCACTCATCAATATATGTCACTTTGTTAATATCAGGAAGTTCATGTTTTTGGATAGTTTTCAGAATCTCTTCAGTTTCACCTAGAAGACGAGCAGCAAGCAAGACACTTTCCTCCCTGCTTTGTATAGCACTGCAAAAGCACTTCATTGTTATGACACGCGGTAAGTTGGTGAGGCATGCACCCAATATATCTGCAATCATAATAGATAATTGCTCAAACATATTTTCATCGGTTGTTTGATTATTGCTGCATTGGTAGTCTAGAAGTATAGTTTGGCTGATTCTGTACATCGAATTGGCAGCAATGACTTTTACTGGCCAGTTAAGAGGATTTTCCATTGGACCTCCACTCATTTTCTTCTTAAATTTCAAAACAGTTCTTTTAGCTATGTTATTCAGACTATGAAGATTCTCCATTGAAGTTTTCCCTTCGAGAGCCATTTTTTGCAGATCATTCTTTAGCCACCTCCGATAAAGTTCAACTCCCAACCATAAGAAATCTGCTGCAGTTCTGATGTTTATCAGATCTCTTTTTACATCCAGACTTTTCTCCGTAAGGCTGATGTACAAGAGGCCTTCTCTCACGCTGCGTATCAACTGATCAGCAATGCCCTTTTTAATATTTGGAAGCGCAATAGCAATGCTTGTTAAGGTCACTACTGGAAGACTCCAGCAATTAGGCGGCTCTTCAGAATGTAGGCGCTCAACTTTGTCATTATCGAAATCCACTACCCCCTTGAAGCTTGTAGATTTCTCTAAAAGCTCCATTAGATTTTTCGGATGGTTCTTTCTAGCCATCTGAATCAGCCTATTCATGGCATCAGAAATGCGCTTCAAGATTCTTGTTGGCAGTTCTTCCTCGCCTTCAAGCAGCAGAACATAACGGCTAAGATCAGGCACTGTATCAGGTCTTGTTTATGATCCCCTGTGATTGTTTGAGGCAGTACATTGAGCAATGAGCTTTTTCTTCAACATAGTGCAGTAGTAGCAGCATGACAAGACCGGACTTAAGAAGAAAATGGAGATGACCCGAACAGTCTTGCTTGCTAGCAGAATTGCGATTTGAACTCCCATACAGATGCTGACAGTTAGATTTTTTGTATCCTGGACAAGTTTTCTGCATTTTCGGCTATGAATTCGTAAAGCTAGAGGTCTCTCTTTCCACTCTACCAGCCATTGTATCCAATAGTTCTCGATTTTGAATTCTCTCTGGAAACTGTTGATGTTTCCCTTATGTGAGCACCTGTAATCTGTGCCAATAAACCACCAACATGCCGGTGCAATAGTACCCACTACAACCCCACCAGACTGCATTATGAGTGTTACAAGTGTTGAAGACTTATAATCTGAATGGCTACTATACCTTAACTTTTTGGCCCTGAAAAACAACCGGATTTCTGCTTCAGCTAAAATGAGAGCTGTGAGAAGACAGATTGCCCCGGCAGCAGCGCAGGTCACAGACCGTGCCAACAAAAACTGAGGATTCCCCGTTTCCGCCATCATCCAATACTTTCTGACATCTCCAAATAGTTTCTCAACTCTAGTCCTTCCCCCAAGCTTCTTCCTCAGGTACTTCTTGATCACTTAATGCTATTTTGTGCATTCACCATACTTCCACTCTATATACTTTTTGGTACTTGGAACTGCCAAAGCTGAGAAACATAGAATCACCAACAAAACAATCATGAAAAGGGAAACCAAAATATATTCTATCCGTAAAGAAGAGTAAATTACACCGGTATTCAGTTCAATGCAGATATTCACAACAAGGGTGATTACCAGAATTCCCAAGACCGTTACATTGGAGAGAATTCCCCTGTCATGGATGGCACCTAGAGAAGGCATAAAATTACCCATTACGATACACAAAAAAGCTGAGCTGCTAAGCTTCACAAGCTGATCCGGTTCGCTTGGCATTGAAGTGTTTATATCCAATGGAAACTTCATTGCTACTGCTAACAGTGTCAAAGAAAAAGCATTGAGAGTGAAATATTTACATGGGAACCAGAATTTTCTTTGTAAAACACCCCGGATTACATCAGCCGCGGTTGCAAGGGAGCAGACTAGAGATGCTGCAGCGATATAGATACCGATCCACAGCATGGGGGTACTGAACTTTTCATCTTCATCTTCCTGTTGTGCATAATCTTTGTATTTGTTAAAGAGGTTCCAATAATGTGAACATTCAATGGTAGTGTAACATGACATTTTGCTTTCTTCATTTTGTAATGTAATGCCTACTTAATTGTACCTGTATAAAGAGTTCTCATGGTGAATCAACGTTTCAAAAAGCACCAGGAAATCTCTCGGCAACACAAGTTTTACTGTTATATACAAAAAAATTGTGGTGGATAAAACGGAATCGATTATTCAAGTGTGATCTACCAAGAATTCTTATTTACTATTCTCCAGAAAAGTAGGATGGTTATGGATAGTTTTTCACTAGGAATAAAGACTGTTGACATGGTCCTTTGGGAAACTGTTATTAATGTCATGATAAGGCATGTAATCTGTTTTTCCGAGTCCTTTTAGAGAAGTGTTTTTGTCACTTAATATAAGTCACAAGTATTAATTGCTTAATTTTTAATATTATTTCAAGTATTAAATATAATTTTGATTTCCTCACTATTTTGTCCTATAAATAACACTCTCTTTTTTCAATACAAAGACAATATAAACAATTGATATTATATTTAAAGTTATACAACTATTTTCTTAATAATTGTACATAACTCTAAATCGACTTATATTATGAGAATTATGGAGTACTATTTAATGGTCAAACTTTACTTTTACTTTATGATTTGATGTGCCAGTTTTTTTATTTGAATTTGTAAAAATTTGTGTCATGTCGAAACTTGTATATGACACGAACACATTTATGAATCGTGTCAAAAATTAATACTCCATCCGTTCTTAATTATTTGACGTTTTAAAGTTTTTTATTTGTCCCTAATTATTTGACGTTTGTTCAAATTTAGGAGAATTAATGACAATTTTTTTAAAATTACCCCTCATTACTCGCCTATTTTTACCCAAAACTTTTCTCTCTCCTTATCCTTAAAACTCTTCTTATCCCAACAAAAGATTTAAGCTTTATCAGAAATTGAGTACTTATATTTAATGTTTAATCAATCTTATTTCAGGAAAACGAAATAATTAAGTTGTAAATTTTGAGAGAGAGAAAGAATGGTCTTTCACTTTTTTAAATTTGTATAAAATAGGTCTTTTAATTCGGTTCGACAATTGGTTGTCTTGTCGAGCCAATTGAAATCGAACCATAAACTTGTTCGCAACACAGGATTCAATTTTATTCGAGTTGATTCGAGTATTCACGAGTTTATTTCAACTATGTTCGCCATGTTTTGCGAACTATGTTCACGAACAGCTTAATGATCCGAACTCACATATCTTAAAACATGTTTGAGTTCGACTTATTGTGTTCGAGTTCGGTTCGAATTTGACAAAGTTTGGATCGGATCGTATCGGATTGTTTACAATTTTATATAAAAATAAAAAAAATTAGAGAGAGAAGGTAAATGAAAAAATTGTAGATAGAAAAAATGAATAATGAAATAGCAAAAGAGAAAAAGTCAGACGATAGGAAATACATTTTAGAAATAAAGGGTGAATAAATTTTTAACACGAAATATAAAAAAAAATTAGAGAGACAATTAATTTAGCGGATGCTAATAAATGTATAAATACTTAAAACCTATGTATATGAAGAAATAAATTGAAACAGCTTAACGCATAAAAGTCTCTCTCTAATTCAGTATTTATTATTGCTAAATGTTGGATGAAAAAATATAGAAAAATAATAATAAAGTGTAACTGTTAAAAATAGTACTATTATTTATTAGTTATTATTATAAGCAATACAAAAATTAGACTGATTTATTTTAGGGCACTATTTCTACGTATATTTTTATATTTTATATATATATTTTTTTATATAAAAATAAAATCTACTGTATGCTCATATAAAAATATTAAAAATACATAATAAAAATATCAATTCTCATTTATGAAATGTATAGTTGGTGCTTTAACTAGACATAATTACAGTACAGAATACATGCACCCAAAATCCGGTCAAAAATAGTTAACTGGTTTAAAATATAAGTTCAAACTTTATCAACTCATAAGTTCTAATTAAAAGTGGGTTAACCTAATAGTTTATTAACCAAATTGTTAGGTCTTGAACAATTTTTTAAATAATAATTAATTGGTCAAATTTTTATTTTTAAAATTTATATTGTTTTAAAAATATCAAAATATATAAGCTAAGTGATTATAATCATAAAAATTACAAAAAATTTATTACTAATGTCAAGTTTTGGAATTTAAAAATTCTATATAAATATTTTAATTCATAATTTTAAAAATAATTAATTTGATCATAAAAGTTATATTATAACATTTATTATGAGACAGCGAGAGTATTAGTTAAAAGTGGGTTGACCCACTAGTTTATTAACCAGCCCATAAGTTATAGTTAAAAGTGGGTTGACTCATGATTGTATCTTGAAGAGAAAGAAAAACCCCTGATAAACAAATAAATAAACTGAGGAAGAAGCAATCAAGCAATATAGAGAATTAATGGCGTCTTTGCTAATGGCTGTGAGGAGAGTCTCTCCGTCTTCAACCCTTAACACCAAATTCCTGATCATGAATCCTAGGGTTCTTCTTCCTCCTCCATTAACAACATGTAATCATCACCGTTCATTCTCAATATTCAGTAGTGCTTCTAAGGATTACAACCTCGATGACAAGTGTGCTATTAATGCTCATGGTGGCTCTTTTACACGAACTGACGAGTTCCCGATTCAGCGAGGTATATATATATATATATATATATATTATATATATATATATATATATATTTAATCGTAAAACTTAAAATTGAGGTGATCCATGAAAATTTTATAATTAGTATTATTTTTTGTATTTTAGAATGTTAGTTAAACTAAATTTATTCTAATCAGCGATGAATTTCACAAATTGATGTAAAAAATCAAAATGGGACTAGTATATATACCCTGTATTATAATTACAATGATTGCATATATTGAAATAATGACATGTGATTGTCAAATTTATTCTGCCGCACACTAGCAAAATTAACCTGCCTATTTTAGTTTATCATCAGCGCATGGCTGCTGTCCGTGTGGTCGCTCCCCAGTTGTAACCTTATCTTAAAAACCCAGTATAATTTTGGCCTTTTTGACAATTTATGGATTTTTTCTATAATTAATGGTGCAATATTTTGTTTTGTTGTTGTTGTTGTTTTATTTAAAAGGTATTTGTGATCAATATATGGATAACCCATTTCAAGTATCGGGTCCGAGAGGAGCATACGAGGTGAAGAAAGTGGAAGAAGGTTTGTTTGTGAGAATGGAGTTGCCTGGTATTGAGAAAGATGAGGTTAAGATTTGGCTGGAAGATGGTAATTTGTTTGTAAAGGGGGAAGGTAAAAAAGAGTCCAAGTATGAGGATAGCGGGAGGACTTGTAGTGGCAGCATAGAGCTCTGTTCCAATGGCTTTCAACCAGAGCAGATAAAGGCTGATTTCAAGAATGGTGTTCTCAGGATGATGATTCCTAAGACCAGGAATTTCCAAGAGCCTCGTGGTGTTCATGTAGTCGTCATCTGATTTCTCATTTCAATTTTAGTTTAAAATATCAGATCAATGTTTGTTAAGTATTATCTTATGAAATAAAAAAATTGTTTGCAACTTTGTTGCGCACAATGTTTTGCCGCAAGATATAACAAAACTCTTACAGGAATTTGGAATCATGTGTGACATATTATGTTGCTATGTATTATGACGGTTTTAATGTAGTGAAAAATGGTGCTGGTTTTAGCTTATGTTGCTCTGTATTATGAAAGTTTTAGCAAACCAATTGTGTTTGAAATAGGACCGACTATGGAACCAATTTGGAATCAAAATTGCACAAAATCAAATTTAGGGTTTTAGTTCGGTTATTAGTCAAAAGCGCACAAATTAAACCGAAATCAAACTTCACTGCACCATAAAAATTAATTAATTATACTATTATAGGAGAGATAATTAACCTTGTGTGATGAACCTCCCAATAAAATTAAGCTAATAATTATGAATTTAGATGGTATCGATCTCACCATACAAATCTCATACAATTATCCATTAATTGTAGAAAATTATTGGACTACACACCGTTTAAGAATATATATCATAAATTATATATATATATATATATATATATATTTTTAGATTCATATCTTTAAAAAAATTGAAATTATTGGAATTAGGCAAATCATGAGGCAACTCTCTCTGAGTTCTCAGCGTGTTTCTAAAATTTAGTGTTGTGAAATAGTACTAAATATTCTTCCTTAGTGCTTGTTTTTTCTTTTTGGATGTGTAGAACGAATTAAAAACTTCCTTTGCTTGATCTCTTTACAACTTTAATATCTTCTAAAATTTTATAGTTTTAATTGGTTTTAGAACCGAAAGCACCCGCATTCGCATTTGCACTAATCATTAAAGTGGTTTTATATGCGATTTTGAATTTTGTAAAAGATTTCGTGTTTGGTTTGAACTTCAAACCGCACTATGTTCACCCCTAATTTGAAACACTGAAATGTGCCCACTTCCATGGGAGAGATTACGGAATAAGATATCTTCCAATGGAATAGATGGATCATGAATGTGCCAACTTAGTTATGTCATGTTATCATCAAGACACCAACAATTGAAAATACATCTAAAATGTTCAAAATCATTCATTTTCTTCTTCCATTTCATTCTTTCAATCCAATAACATTTTCATAATCATTGCAAATCAATGTACTTCTCCAAATGAACAAAACTACCTAGCAAATTAATGCGCCAGAAATTAGCCTTTCTAATGACTGGTAACTTTTACTAATTGTCAGTGGCAGTGGCCTTCCTTCTATACCCAGTAACTAATGCATATATATAAATAACTCTTTTCTCCAAAGCAAACATTAATTAACAGTAAATGATTAATCTAAGAGAGTCTAATGCGAGAGACACCTAGTTCCACCCTCAATTCCTCATCAGTTTTGTAAGGTACAATCAACTTAAGTATCCCATCCTTCATTTCCTTCACCGTCTCTTCCGTTTTGAAGTAAGAAGCCCTGGGCAAAAGATCGACGCTGCCGCTCTCATCCACCGGCTTCACCTCCTTCACCCGTACCCCAAAAAAAATTATAGAGTGTCCTCCTCAGTCCACACCTTCACGGCGTCAGCTGCGACGTCCGGCATATCCACTCTCACGTACAAGGCTCCTTTTGATACCTTGGACTCAAATGGCCACAAGGGTCCGGTAGTCTGAAACGGGTTCGCCCGCCTCACATCTGTCCAGTGAAGAATTAAACACAAATAAACTGTGAAAATCAAAATGAAGAAAAACAGGACAAATAAACTGCTAAAAATGCGGGATTAATGCATATATATATATATATATGTATATTTACGATCAAGGCTCTTGTCGTCGTCGTCAGAGGAGGAAGAAACGGTGGTTGTGAATCGACGAGGAGTTAATATTGTAGGGTTAGGAGGAGAGCGGAGCAAGGATCCGCCGTTAAAGAACCGGCGGCCGAAGTTTCCGATTCCTATAAGTTTGGTTCTGCTGCTGATGATCGTCATGACTGCATATATGAGGTCCTTAAATTACAGAGCTTGAGCTGAGACGGAAAGAAGAAAAAGTGAAACCCACGGAAACTTGGGGAAAGTTGGGGGGGTTTAACAATTTGGGTAGGGTTTATCAGAAAAAGACAAAAAAAAAAAAAGGGAAAAAAAAATTAACAGTTGGCAGGTAATTAAGTGGGCAGTAAATATTTGACTGGTGCTGGAAATAAATAAATATGAAACATTATCAAAATTTATAAAATATATATAGATAAAGTATTTTACACTATTTGGATGGTATAAATTAAAATCCGGGGAAAAAAAGTCTAGTTTTTTGTTTTAACGCATTTTAAATGTGTGAAAAAAAGTTTCTATGTATTTTATATCTTGTGAATTTTAATATAGTTGAAAATATAACATAAAAATATGTTGAAAATATTAGGAACAGAGAAATATAATGTCTTTACTCTTCAATCTCTTAATATAAGTCGTTTTAAAGAAATATTTTTGTCCCTTAATATAAATAGTTTAAAGATTTCAAGAAAACATTAATTATTTAGTTTTCAATATTAACCCAAATAATAAATTTAACTTTAATTCTCTCACTATTTTTGCTCAATAAATAACATTTTTTTTCTCAATACAAAAACAATATAAACAATTAATATTATATTTAATATTATACAATCATTTCATTAATATTCATGTATAACTCTAAAATAACTTATATTAATATGTTTCAACTGCAACATGATGACATCCTGGATTTACACATTCTAATTTGGATGCACCATTTGTATATGTAAACTCAACAACACCGTCAAAGCAAACTAAATTTGAACATGTGCAACCAGTTTCCGGGAAAACAGAATGCATGTTAATAAAACAACAATATTAAGTTAGCAATATTTGCAGGTGTCAGCAACTACAAGATCCATAACCCCACCTAAACACAATAAAAAAAACCTCCCTCAATAAATTGTCATCTGTTCTACATCGTTTTTCTCTGGTTGTGAAAACTAACAAGAATTTTGTTGGAATTTGGAATGCAACCAATGAAGACTTTAAGCAATGGTTATGTCTTCTTCATGAGATACCCCAAAACTATACCAAGTAAGCCAACAATGATCACCAACATGATAGAGACACCGCCTTGACGTTTGGTGACATTAGCACGCCTCATGAGTTCCTACAAATCGCAGTCCATAGGTTAACCGTTGCATATAACATGTAGCAATATAAAGAAAATGGTAAAACTTTAAAAAAAAGCATCATCAAATAAAGAGCATTTTATTCTTGTCGTCAAATCTGTAGTTGCTGTGTATATCAGGAAGGGTATTAAGCTGCATGTTTAATGGCTAGTGTTGTCCTACAGTCCTAAGGTGGAGCGCACCACATTTGGACCAATAATATTACTAGCAATGCTTTTATTACATTTCCTGTATACCAATGAGCAGTAAAATCTCGCCATCCACCGTAAATTAAATGTACCGATAATTTTGTTTTTATAAAGGATATTATCAGTATTGCAATATAAAAAATAATTTTAAATATCAAAAGTGAAACTAGGTAAAGGGTGGGGGGTGGGAGAAAGAAAAACAATCATGCAGAAGAATATCAAAACTATAGCAAGATAGCATGAAACTGGGTGCACAGAATGACAGAAAATGTAATAGTTATAGAAACTTGTAAAGGTAATTAGTCTCACCAATTCCTGACGAAGTTTGTTACTCTGTTGAACTGCAGCAGATTTTTCTTCAGTTAACTTCGAAATAAGAGCTCTTACCTGAAAAATGATATAACTTCGGAGTAGAAGCACACTCTAATAGAGCAATTACAAGTATCCAAGTGTTGTGTGTGAGAAATGATACCAGGAAACAAATGACGCCTATCAAAGAGAGATTCAGAGACTAGACTAGCTAGACAGTTGAAAACCAGCTCTAAAAGTTACAAAAACAACCATCTAATAGCTTCTGCACTGATGTTATGCATAGTTGTTGTTAAGGCGTCGCCTAGGCGTCTAGGCAGTACGAGATAGTCAAGGCGAAGGTGCGCCTTGGTCGATGGGTGAAAGGCGAGCGCCTAGAAAAAAAAAGCGACTTGGTATCTATGGGTATGACGCCTTGGACCCAAATCTGGCTGATGGAGCGAGGTATCTAAAAAGTATGGATCGACCCAAATCATAATGGGAGAGAAAAAAGCGAAACTGAAGTATCCCTAGTCGAGTCTCTCAGAGTCAGAAGATCGAAGGCGAGGAATCGAGAGAACTATTCGAAGATCAGAAGTAGCACTAGTGTGCGAAGCGAAGTGCGAGGCCGAAGAAGAAATCAAGCGAGAGGCTGAGCCGCTGCAAGTCAGTGTTGAGATAGACTGCGACTGAGCGAACGAGAGTCTGCTTAGTGCTAACTGCTTTGGTTGAGAGCGAGAGACTGAGATGCAATCGGTAGGTATGTCTGATTGTTTTCTTCCTTTTTTTCTTTCTTCCCCTCTTTAGTCTTTACTGCTTAGTGCTTGCTTTGGCTGCTATCTATGATCTATCAGTATATGAGTCCGTTTCTCCACTTGGCTGAGTTAGCTTGTTGCTTTCTTTTTTGTCTGACTGTTGGCCACTTGGCTTCTTTTTTTTTTGGCAACCCTTCTTCTTTCTGCTGGCTGGGTCGATATATATGTATATAAATTTATATATATATATATATATATATATATATATATATATAAACACATATATATATATACATATATTTATATATATATTTATATAATAACATACAATATATGTACTGATAATGAACCTACACTAGACTTGGGTGGTGTTTAATAACTTCTAAATGTAACTGAATGATGCTGACGGAATAAGTAGTAGTCATTTTAAAACAAACAAATATTGCATATAGCAACCAATAAGAAAATTTAATGATATTAATGCATTAAATGCGAGTAGCTTTTAAAGAAACTTTGAAAATCAATATTATATGACTGTAGTTAGGTAAATATCAATATTCATATTGATTAATATATTTTTATTTGACTACATATTTGTGATGGTTGGTTGCAACTTTATTTTCTATGTGGTGTTTGTTGAATTCTTCATTTCTTTTACTAATTTTTAATATCAAGTGTTTTATTTTTGGATTGTTATTGCTAATTATTTACATAATTATGCCTTTAATGTTATTCCATAGTGTTATGTTTTGAGTTTTAATGTATATGAAATTTTAATGTCAATATACTTGTTAAGTAATATAAATTACACATTGTAAACGACTTGTCGCCATAAGGATGTCATGGCGGTCGCCTAGGCGTCCAGGCAGTCGGCTACCACCATGACTCCCTGTGGCGCCATGACAACTATGATGTTATGTTAGCTATCAAATGATTGACTCAAATTTTATTCTTTCTAATTAAAGAATAAATATTCTTCTTCTTTTTTGTTTATAATTATGTCAAGTGATCAACATGTTTAAATGCAATAACTTAATGACACCCTTTCATTTTAAGTTAAGGTGATCTCTAGATATTACAGCACCAAAGTAAACTCCAATCCTGCACCAATTCTGTACTGACAAACTCATTGTCGTGATCAACTTTGGAAAGGCTAGCGGATGGCAAGTAAGATGCGTCATTATTTATCTGTAGATCTGTAGAACGGTGGTTCAAAGATGCTACATATAGGTAATATGCATAACAATACATTTCCGAAGTTATATGGTAGCAGAGGAAGAGTTGCAAGATTCAAACTATTAAGCTAATGATATCCGAATCTTGAAAAAGAATAATTGTATTCTTCAACAAATTGAGAACTGTGATAAACAAAACCATTTTACTCATTAATTAAACTTCTAATAAAAGCATATTAATTTTCAAAAATATCAAGAACTGCTTAAAAAAGAGCCATTTACATGCACAACATACCTCTGAATTAGGTCAGGTGATCTAGCTAGTTGTTTAGCATAACTTTTGGTCGTGATCACACAAACATATATTGATCCAGTAAATAACTCTGGGGTTAGCAACTCAGCCCCAAATTTGGCTAGAGCAAGATTCTAATTTAAGTTCAGTAGCTATATCTGTACAGATACAACATATTACGTTGGATATTTTCAAATCTAAAAAGTATTTAATAAATATATTATAAAATGCTGATTTTGAATTTCCTGTAGCCAATCAAATGATGAAATTTGAGATAAATCTCATCGTCTATAAAAAGAATTGTATTTATATAGCCAACAAATGAAATGGTTCAGTTAAGAAAAAAAGAATTGTAATATTAAGAACTTGAGTTCAAGTCATGGCAACAACATTAGAGTTCCCAACTCAATTCGGATGCGACGAAAATTGCAGAGTACGGCAAACACAAACAAGGTTGGGATGCCAAAATTGCAACGAGGATATCAACATACCTCTTCAAATGGGTGTTTGAAAACCTATAAATAGGTTCCAAGTCTACCCAAAACAGGCACTTCAAATCAATCCAAATCCTTCTCAAATTTTTTAGAAAAATTATCATTCTAAATAATTTTTCTTCTTATAATTTTCTTCTCTCATTTATAGTTTTGCACTAGATTTGTTCCTACACAACAATTTCTAGTACAAAGTAAAATTTGGGCATGTCTTATCTTGGGAGACTAATTCACAGTAACTCTGTGTAGCAAAAGTAAGGGGCGAATATAGTGGTCAACCATTCGATTCAAGCGGTAATATTGTTGTTCTATATTATCTTACAAAGCGGTTTACAACAATCTTAAGACTATTAACATTGGAGGACAACAATGCAAAAAATAGCTTGAATCAGATTAACAAACTCGAGAAATTTGATGGATTATTCTTCAGACGTTGGAAGAGTAAACTGTATTTTTGCTTAACGACATTAAAACTCTCATGTTCTGAATGAAGAGAAAATGGAAGAAAAAGAAAATGAGACACCGACAAAAATGAAGAGTCGAATAAAATGGGAACATGATGACTTCATGTGTAAAGGATACATTCTAAATGCGTTATCCAATTCATTGTACGATGTGTATGAAGCAAAGTTCATGGAAAAAGATGGCAAGAGAATTATGAGAGGATCTCGACAACAAATACACAAGGACGCCAGAAATAATTTTTTTTTAGTAACTTCATTATTTGATTATCAAATGATAGATAACAAATCTGTTATTCTGCAAGTACATGAACTTTAAATTATTATGAATCAAATTGTGTCGGAAGGCCATAGCCTATAGTCTTGATGAAGGGTTTCAAGTGTCGACAATCATTTCAAAGTTACCATTTTCGTGAAAAGATTGTTGAAAAGAATTGAAACAAAAGAAAGATGCAATGACTATGCAAGAACTTATTAAATTTTTTCAAGTTGAAGAAAATTCTCGAAACTTGGATAAATTGAAAATAGAAAACAAAAGTGCTAAAGCTCTTGTCATAGAAAATGCATCTAAACCAAAGGCAACAACAAAAGAAAGCGTGGTGGTCAAGATACCACTTCTGAAAATAAAAAACCGAAAGGTACTTGTTGGAAGTGTGGTAAGCCAGGACACTTCAACAATGTATTTTGTATTTGAAGCAAAGACAACAAAAGAATGACCAAACAAATATAATAGGCAATGAAGACATTGTCGCTATGATTATGGAGACTAACATGATTGAAAACGACATGGAATAGTGGATCAATTCTGGAGCAACCAAACATATTGCGAAAAATAAAGCAATGATTAAAGCCTATAAATCTATATCGTCAAGAACTATTCATGAAAAATTTATCAACTGCAAAAGTGATGGGCAAAGGCAAGGTGATTCTCGAGTTATCATCCGGGAAGACGACCACTCTTAATGAAGTTCTTTATGTTCTAGAAATTAGGAAAAATCTTGTATATGTTAGTCTTTTAATCAAACAAGGCATAAAAGTCTTGTTTGACGCTAATTGTGTTGTATTGTCCAAGGGTGGCATGTATGTCGGAAAAGGATATGAATCTGATGGCATGTACAAACTGAATGTTATTAATGAAAATTCATCTTTCGCTTATATGGTTTCTACTTTTGATGATTGGCATGCTAGATAAGGCATATAAATTATAAAAATATGCGTAGCATGAGTAATCTTAGTTTAATTCCTAAGATTAATTTTTCTAATTTAGAAAAATGTGGTATATGTGTTGAGTCTAAAATTGCCAAGAAGTTTTTTAAAAAAGTTGAAAGAAATTCACAATTATCAGGATTGATTCATTCCGATATTTGTGAATTTGAAGGCATATTAACTAGGGGAGGTGTAAGATATTTTATAACATTTATAGATGATTGCTCTAGATATACTCAAGTTTATTTGTTAAGGAATAAAGACAAGGCTTTAGAAAAAATTAAAATCTACAAGGCTGAAGTTGAAAATTATTAGATCGAAGAATTAAATTCTTAAATCGGATAGAGGAGGAGAATACTTCTTTTATAATGATTTTTGTGAGAATTATGGTATAATTCATCAAACTACAGCCCCTTATAGTTCTCAACAAAATGGAATGACAGAACGAAAAAATGGGACACTTGAAGAAATTATCAATACGTTACTTCTTACTTTTAGTTTGCCTAAAAATTTATTGGGGGCAAACATTAATGACTGCTTGTTATATACTTAATCCTATAACCCATAAGAAAACTCATATTACACCTTATGAATTGTGGAAAAAGAGAAAACCTTCTCTTGACCATTTAAGGGTGTGGGGATTTAGGGCATTAGTAAAGTTAATTGATCCTAAAAGGAACAAGCTTGGAGCTAAAGCAATCGAGTGTTCGAGTGTGCTTTTATAGGCTATGCACAAAATAGCAAAGTATAAATTCTTAGACCATGGAATCCACAGATTCTGTTAGCCAAAATATAATTTTGGAGTTTAGAGATGTTGAGTTTTTTGAGAATTCGTTCTTTAGGAAAAGGTCAAGAAAAGACGCTGATAAAGAGACAATTCATCATGAAACAAATGATGAAATGGAACTTGCTATATCTACTGAAGAAATAGAACCAAGAAAAAGTAAGAGGGCAAGGATTAAAAATCGGGTTAAATACACTTATGTCCCTCGAAGTATGATCCCTTTTACACTTGTGACCCTAATATTTAAAACCTTACATTAGCATACTTCAAGTACACTTAAGTAAACAAAAGTTACCCCCAAAATTTTTTCGCCCAAAAAACACGACTGAATGCTGACGTGGCACCGAAATATGGTTAAACATATGATTTTACCGTATTTGACTTATTAATCAGTATAAATACTTATTAAATCCACATTTGACTTGTTAAATTTATAATGTTATATTAAATTCATATAATTTGATTATAAAATTATAATTGAAATATACAATACAATATATATGAAAAGTTAAAATTTAGAAAATAAATATTCTTTTAAAAAAAGAGTAAAATTTCATAAATTATATATTCAAAAAATAAAAAAATAAGGCTTAAATAAAATAAATTTTTAAATAAGACGACATACTTATTAGTATATTTGTGTAGCTACAAAATAAAATTTTAAATGAGATTTAACATTCTTCCTAAATTAATGTGCAAAAGTATAAAAAGAACAAGCAACATATATCCAACCCCATGATGCAGATTGTTCATCTTCTTCTAATTGTTTATCTTCAACATATACAAGCAATATTAGTTATCTTTTTCCCACCATCCATCTTCAACAAATATTCTGTCGGAAAAATTTATCCCCACAATCACACTACGTACCACTTACAACACTGATTCACAACACAAACTTCCAAAAACAACTTTTACAATCATTTTAAAATCTTCTACACTGAACTCAAACCCAAATCTGTAGCCGAGAATACCCTTCCTCCGCTTTCCAAAAGTCTAGATATGTTGTCATTAAGAATTGTCGCTTGTAATCTCCAATCGGAAAAGGAAAAAAGAGAAAAGAAAAGAAGATCCTGAGATGTAGATGAAAAGGTGAAGGACCTTTTGGTGTATGAGTGTTGTATTGGTGGTGGTGGCGGTGGCGGCGGCGCGATGGGGGCACGGCGGCGGCGGTCAATGGTTGAGGTGCCTATCGGAATACCGATGCTTCGAACAAAACGTATCTCCACACCTAAACCGAAACCCCATCAATCCGACCTTTCGTTTACATCCAGAGCACCAATTTAACAATTTGCTCTTCAACTTATTCTCTTTATCACCTTCAGCAGATCTAAGATTGGATAATGATGACTCTTGTGCTTTTGCGAGCTTAATCTCAGACATGACTTTGGAAAATCTGAGCTCTCATGTAACCTAGTAGAACTAAAGGAGCTTTAGAGGAACTTTGGGGATAGGGAGAGCATAAAGATAAAGATTCAGGGACCTTCAGCTCTATCTTCTCTCTCTCTTCTGAGCCATAAAATTTTGGTATGGTGGGGGTGAGGGGAGAGAAAATATTTGTGAAGAAGAAATAGTGGTTATTTTTTGTAAATGAAGAGGAAATGAAATGTTTATATTAAATTATATGAATTTAATATAACATTACAAATTTAACAAATCTAATACGGATTTAATAAGTCAAATATGGTAAAACCGTATGTTTGACCATATTTCGGTGCCACGTCAGCATTCAGGTGTGTTTTTTGGCCGAAAAAATTTTGGGGTCAATTTTGTTTACTTAAGTATACTTGGAGTATGCTAATGTAAGGTTTTAAAGATTAGAATCACAAGTGTAAAAAGAGTCACACTTCGAGGAACATAAGTGTATTTAACCCTTAAAAATCATATGACCCTGATTTCTACATGTATCTAGTAGAAGAAAACATTTCTAGTGTTTTTTGTAACTGAGCATGATTCTAGTGATAAAGATCTATTGACTTTTAGAGAAGATATGTCTTCTCAAGATTCAGATTTTTGGCAAGAAGATATTAATGATGAAATGGATTCTATCATGGGTAGCAAGACTTGAGTTTTGGTGGATTTACTTTCTGGTTGTAAACTCATTGGCTGTAAATGAATCTTTAAAATGACAAGAAAATCATATGGATTCATTGATAAGTATAAAGCTAGACTGATAGCCAAAGGTTTTAAGCAAAAAAAGGGAATTGATTAATTTGATACATATGCTCCAATGGTAAGAATTAGCACCATTAGGTTATTAATTGCATTAGCATCAATTCATAAACTTGTTATATACCAAATGGATGTTAAAACTGCTTTTCTAAATGGTGATTTAAAAGAAGTTTATATGGAACAACCAGAAGGGTTTGTTTTGAAAGGCCAAGAAAGAAAAGTTTGTAAACTTGTTAAATCTTTATATGGCCTAAAACAAGCACCTAAGCAGTGACATGAAAAATTTGACCAAATGATTGTTTCCAATGGATTTAAAATAAACGAATCGGATAAATGTGTTTATTCTAAGTTTAGTAAAGATTTTAGTGTTATAATTTGTTTATATGTTGATGATATGCTTATTTTTGGTACTAGTGAAAAAGTAGTATTAGAAACTAAAGCATTCTTGTCTGCTATCTTTGATATGAAAGATATGGGGGAGACTAATGTAATTTTAGGTATTAAAATTGTGCGGTCTCAAGATACAATTTCTTTAACTCAATCTCATTATATTGAGAAGTTGTTAAAGAAGTTTAATCACGAGAATTAAACGAGAATTACAATATAGATTATACCCCATATGATTATTTTGTTAAATTATTTCCAAATAAAGGGAATAACATATCTCAGTTAGAGTATGCAAGTGTAATTGGTAGTCTAATATATGCAATGCAGTGTACTAAACTTGATATAACATTTGCGGTTGGAATATTGAGTAGGTTTACTCATAATCCAGGTCAGGTTCATTGGGATGCAGTATCAAGGATACTTAAATATCTTAAAGGCACAATGAGTTATGCATTATGCTATACAAGATACCCAGCTGTGGTAGAAGGATACACGAATGCAAACTGGATAACAGATTCGGACGAAATAAAGTTTACAAGTGGATGGATATTCACTTTAGGAGGAGGGGCAATTTCTTGGGTTCCAAGAAACAAACCTTAATAACACATTCAACTATGGAATCAAGTTTGTTGCATTATCAGCTGCTGTAAAAGAAGTCGAATGGCTTAAGAATTTATTATTTGAGATACCATTTTGGCCCAAGCTAATGACAGCTTTCTTAATATATTAATAATGAGGAAGCATTATCGGTCTTATAATAAAGTTTATAACATGAAGTCAAGACATATAAGTTTAAGACATAGTTATACAAGGGAGCAAATCAATAAAGGGGTTACCTTTAACTATGTCAAGTCAAAGGAAAATTTGGTTGATCTTTTTACAAAAGGCCTAGGCAAGGATGTAATATGAAAGACTTCCAGAGAGATGAGTTTAAAGCCTTTAAATGAGAAATAACCTATAAGTGGAACCCAACTAAATAATAGAGTAATATCTAGTATATTAGTTCAATGAAAAAATATTTATAGTAATAATCAGTTATACACTAGACAAGTATGACGAATAAATTCTTCGAAACCATCTCAAAGTTGGTGTATGATTGTCTGGAGAACAAAAAGGGTAGGGTAAACCTTTAATGAATCTATGCCCGGTTTAGAGGATGTAGGTCATACAAGTGCATCTAATTAGATTCACATATATGTAAGTGAAGGAAGTGGGGCCGCTTCTGCGAGACTTAAGTTTTGTCTATAAGTCAATTACGAAACCCAAGAGGTAAACACAAAGCCATAAATGTGTTGAGTTTCCTTAAACTATAAGGGATATAGTATATGTCTATTGAGCAAGATATCACTTTAAGATTTCTTAGTTCAAAGCTAATGCGCTGCTAAGAATTCGAATATTTAACAATATAGATTACGTAAATATTCAAGTCGAAAGACGCCTCTTACTTATGTATGTTATATCTAATAAGAGAAAGAAGATGGTCAAATGAAAAGGATTACAAGATTATAAAAATAAGGGAGGATTGTTGGATATTTTCAAATCTAAAAAGTATTTAATAAATATATTATATGTTGTTTATATAGCCAACAAATGAAATGGTTCAGTTGGTTAAGAAAAAAAGAGTTGTAAAGTTAAGGATTTGAGTTCAAATCATGGCAACAACATTCTTATAATAATTTTTTTAATTAACTAATTAATTGGGCCAACGCTAAGATGCCAACGACAATTTAATTGCAACGAACCTTTGAAGGGATGTTTGAATATCAACATACCTCTTCAACGGGTGTTTGAAAACCTATAAATAGGTTTCAAGTCTATCCAAAACAAGCACTTCAAATCAATCCAACTCCTCAAATTTTTTTTAAAAAATTATCATTCTAAATAATTTTTTTTGCTATAATTTTCTTCTTTCTCATTTATAGTATTGTACTACATTTGTTTCTACACAACAAATTCTAGTACAGAGTAAAATATGAGTCTGTCTTATCTTGGAAGACTAATTCACAGTAACCATGTGTAGCAAAAGTAAGGGGTGAATGTAGTCTTAAGGAAAGAGTAGTCAATCATTCGATTCAGCCGGTAATATTGTTGTTCTATATTATCTTACAAAGCGAGTTACAACATATTAAGCAAGTATATGAAAGGGATTTGGGTAGAGAGAATTTTCTTTACCTCTGAAGATTTGTCATGAGAATCGACAAAAGCTCTTGATACCTGTAAGCACCAATAAAAAGATGTTCGATCACTATTATTACAAAATAAGAAGGGATTATGGGAATAAACAAAATAAATCAAACTTTTAAGGAGCTTAAGGAGCCCAACCTCAGAACTGCTTGTATTTCCATTCTCCGAGTGTAAAGTCCTTGGTGAAGATCCTTCTTCTG
Organism: Panax quinquefolius; assembly: GCA_020205615.1. NCBI lineage: Eukaryota > Viridiplantae > Streptophyta > Magnoliopsida > Apiales > Araliaceae > Panax > Panax quinquefolius. Next base: position 3,888,295 of record CM035167.1, on the reverse strand, counting down.
ATCCCTCTGCCACAGGTGATGGTGGCTGGGGTGGAGAAACATAGACCACTCTCAATTTGCACTCCTCCACAACATGCCCAGCCTCCTTAGAGAACTAAAAACACAGCCTCCATAAATATGTCATCAAAAAATGCAGGTGTTTTACTGAACTACAAGCTTCTTGCATTTCATATCTTAAGTGCATCAGAAATTAAAGTGGGGAATTCCAAAGTGAAGCCAAATTTAAGCCAAAACCCCAAAACTAATTAACTCTAACAAACTTACTACTATAACTAGGATGATATATAGACATACCATTTCAGGGGTAATGTCCTTTGCAGATGCTCCAGTGCTTGCAACTACACTCTGAAGGAGAAACTTGTCCTTGCATTGCATGTCAGAAGGAGCCTCTTTCTGTGCTTGCATTGTAACTGTAGCATAAGAGAAAAAAATGATATACTAGCCAAGAGATAATAACCAATATCCCCATTTGGTTGCTGGATTAGAAAACAACTGAAATTAAGAGTCGAAATTCATTGTAACGATGCAGCATAGGAGCTACTTTGGAATGCCCATGTTAGAATGTAGTCTTGTCAGTTAGTGTTACAAACGAAATATTCTTTAATCACGGATGAAGTGTTGTCAACGCGTGATTGGGAAACAAGTTCTACCTAATTCAGCTTATAAGTTGGATGAAGGGTTGGTGTACAAGGAACTTACTTTCATGGTCCCAATTCCAATCCTCCAAAACCACTTTGGGAAACATATTCATCTATAGTATCTCTCACTATTTTTACCTTTTTCTGTAGATAATATCACAAATATATATATATATATATATATATATATATTATCAAATTCTACTATTATGCAATTTATATCCATGGGGCCTAAAGCTCCACTCATAAAACAGTTTCTACTGAAAAATCCAATATTAATTTCCTTTGAAAGACAAAAACAGCGTAATGAGACCTGCATTTAGTTTTCTTTGTTATCTGAATTCTTAGCAATCAAAATATGAAAAAGGAAAATGCTAAAACAAAAGATTGGGATTTTTTTTTTTACCTATAACATCACATGTTGAACCAGGTAAAACAACACCTGTATTCGGACGAACACAATACTTCTTCGGATTGGTTGTCTTAACCTGAACAAACAAATTCAGATTTTTACAAACACATTTCTGATTTCCAAAAACAAAATTAATAATAAGCATGCAACAACAAATCTAAGCCACAATTCACATTTCCAAAGTCTTTTAGGGGAATTTCTCAGAGCAAAAAATTCTCAATGACACACACACACACACACACACACACACACATACATATATATTCACACGCGTATATATAATGAAAAAAGTGATTACCTTGAAAGCGACATGATTATCGGTCTTATTCGACAATTGAAGCGAAGAAGAGATCTGCTTCTTGAGCTCGACTGCCAAATTAATTAAGAAAAATTTTGAAAAAAAATAATAGAATTATGAAGATTTTAAGAGAAAAAAAATCATCTAAACAAAAAAGAGATCGAGATGACTTACAGGGGAATTTGAGTTCTACAGGTTCAATGTTGAGAAGCTCTCCAGTGCTCATTTTCTCGATTGAATGAAGATTGATTTGCCCAAAATCAATGGAATTGGAAATGGAAATGGGATTTTGATTTGAAAATGGAAATTCGATTCGACGGTGATCTGGGAATGTGTTAAACAGAAAAAGAGTTGGATTTTTTACTACGTATGAAGGTATGAATTATGATTTTGTTTTATAAAAACGTTTTCTGGAAACAAATATATAATCGGAGAAATGAAGGTCAGTGTCGCCTGTCGGGAGTGGACAAAACTTATTAGTAACTTTCTTTTAATGGTATTTTCCATTTTTATTTTTATTAAAGTCTGGTAAATAGCAATTTTATTTTTATGAATCATTTTGGTGTTCCCCAAGTATGGTAGTATTATTCTTTCTTTCTTTTTTCTATTTATTTTTAAAAAAAAATTATCCAAGTGAAAATTGGTAGTGAAGTAGTAAGGTGAAAATCTGAACAATAAATAAATTAAAATATCGTAATTCCATGTTCATATGAACATGTTTTTGTACACATGCATGTCTTCTTTGTATGACAAAATTATGTACTCATCTAATGAATTTTGTGAAACCATATATACCAAAAAAAAAATAAGAATGCCTCAAATAAATTTATTAAATCATATATATATATATATAGATATATATATAGATATAATTTGATTATTTTAATATTATTAGCATACATTTAAATAATAATTATAATATTGACATTTTACTTTCGTTACATACATTAATATTTTGAGAAAACCTAATCAAGATGCATTATAAATGCAAAACAAATTAATTATATACATTTATCTGTAATTAAGAACATTTACTCTTTTCTAATTGAAATGATAGTAGGAAAAATTTAGATATCCAAGCAAACCAAAAAAAATGTTGGGAAACAATACCCAAATATGATCAGAAAACATTTTGGACTTGTAATGAGAAGATGATTCTTTATAGGGAGAACTGTTTCTACAATTGTTTTTAATATTTCTACATGATTTCTTCCCACGCCAAGAAGATAAAACCCAATCAGATACTTAATAAGCATTTGGAAATATCAATTTCCTTCTTTATAATCTTTACAATTTCCCACTTGTCTTCTTAATTATTTATATAACTACTCCATAACAAAAATAAAATAAAATTAATGCAAACAAACATGGCATCAATTTGGGAATTTAGTCCTAGTTGTGCTTGCCAATTAGTTCAACTTTTAGCTCTTCCATGTGCTCACCAAGTCCTCTTAAAACCTGAGTACAAAAACAAATAAAAACATTTGAAGACTTAACTATCAATATTCCCAACAATATAAGAATTTTTTGCTACTTTTATGCTCACCACTTTGGTATCCTTGATCCAGGCTTCCAATGTCTGGATTTGCTGAGACACAAAAAATCGTTGTCGATTATATTACAGCATATTGGCATGTAGATTTCCAGCAACAAGAGGCATATACATAATAACTAGTACTACTAACCATATTGGCATCTTTTAGTGCAGCTTCAAATGCCTGGAGTTTCTTTAACACAGGCGTATTAACAACTTTAGCGTCAGCAAGTTGTGTATCTTCTGGCGGACTTATATCATAGACATCTTTAATTTGAATGGTATCCTGCAATGAATGATGTCATAATTAATACCAACAGTGAAAACATTTTGGTTGTTGGCAGGGAGCACGAAACAATTTATGACGAGTTTTCACAGGCAACAAGGATCAATATCTCATTTAGGAACTGTAACTTTGCTCAACTTGGAAGTAGGGAAACATTTGGAAACCAATAAATGAATAATCTGGAAATTGCTTGTGCAAGCCACTCATCTAAACAGCTTTCCGATTGTATAATTTGATTGATTAATAACTAAGATTGCAGAAATATCAGAAGGCACGGCTTCTTTAGCAGCCACGCCACTTCTTTCTCTATTACGATTATCTTCTTCAGCATCAACTATCCCCTGGAAATGGAAAATATAGCAGCAGCTTCTAGATTTCATTTAAAGTCACCACACAATGTCTGAAGATCTATCTGCATTAGCTAGTTATCTCGTGTTGGATAAAGAATATTCATCAAAGATTTAGATGATTACCTGAAGCAGTTCTGTAATTTCTGTATCATTCCAGGGTCCCTTATCACTTGAAAGGCATCCCCCATACTCGGAACATGTGCAGTTTCCTCCCATGAAACTTGGCAAATTACTGTGGAGGTGATTGATGATTATTAGTCCTAACACAAACTGAATTTTGTAAAGGCAGATACACACAATCAAAATAAATATCATTAAAGTCAATTGCATAAACATCCTCGTATACACAGTTACATATTCAGCTATTCAGAAATAAGTAAATAAATAAATATACTTCAGATGTTACCTTGGGTCAATAGCTTCAAGTAGCTTACTCCTGTAGTTGCTTCCCAGTACCTGCAAATTGTAGTCATCCAAGTTCAAAATTCACTATCCAAAAACAAACAAAAGAAAATGTAAAAAAGTAAAATAAATAATATGTTTACTTGGATCTTTGCAAGTGTTCGGGCTTCGAAAAAAGCTCTGAGCACTTTCCAGAGGACTTTAAATCCAGATCCAGCATTGATGACAAAGAGTCGATGCAGAGTCTACAAATAAATTAATGACCTAAACTTTTAACACATGTTAATTGCAGAAAATCAACACGTTCACTTCTCTGGTATACCAACAGCATTAGTGAGGACATGAAATCAAAATTAGCCGAATGCCATACAAATTAACGTGCTTAGGAAAGTTTAATATATGGGTTCCTAACTTTTAAAACCACTATAAGAAGTAAACAGTAAGGATTAGTAGTCATCTACAAGGTAAAAAGAGTACTGGAGAAACAAAACTGTTTATACAGATTTAATGTACTACAGAAAAACAGCACAAAGATTCAGATTATCCAAGAGAAAACTGATTTCAGGCTTCCAAATCCAAAAGGTCAAGAAGAAAAATTAAAGTGGGATGTAAAAATCTATGCCTGCATATACCATCAATATTGCTCTAGTTAATTAGTGTGACTGGGGAAGGTCAGGCACCATAATTTTAGTTTCAGTCCTTCGGAAAGCTAAAAAGCTGCTCCTATCATCACAAACAATTATCATAGGCATCATGCCTATATCATGGTTTGATTTATTTAAACTTCATTATCACTGATGCTCATAATGAGACAGACCTACAAGACAGGTCTTTGCTCATATTTTCAGACAGACACGGTACCTTTTGTGGAAGGTAGTTTACTCTATTTTTTAAACTTAATAAGCAGCTTCTTGAGTGAGTAGATGCTTCCTAATTTCCATATATAAGGAACCCAGCAGCCACAACACTTTCTAGTTTCTATATGCCAAAATCATAATTGTCACCGGCATCCATATCAATACCCAGAGTAGACTGGAGCAGTGAAACTCATTCTGCCACCTACATGTCTGAACCTATGCAGTTGATTTTCAAGCCTTTATGTAGCAAATTTTTTCAGCTATTCCTCCTTAGAGGAAATAATAGCGGTTAAAAACAATAGAGATATTCCACATACCTCAGGATAATAATTGCTGTCGATCTTCTGAATTTCCATAAAGAGATTTCTAGCAGGTTTTGAGAAGTTAGCCATCCCCTACATAAAGGAGATAGATTCAGTTAGTTTGGAACTTTTTTGCACTGATTGATATCTTGTGGACGACTACAACGAACACTTGATCTTTTTTATGCTGTGTGGCAACAAAAACATCTTCTATTCGGAATCCTAGTGAGACACATGGTTCAAACATGATTACCGGTTCAGGAACAATAATTGCATCATGTTTCCCTTACTTGATCGAGCAACCAAAAGTTCAGTTATTTCAACTACATCAAACGATCTTTCAAATTGGTGTGTCAATGTTAGAAGCTTCTAAAGGTAATACTACTTTTTAAATTGTGTTCTACAATTAATGACCCCATTCTAGAGATGGTAATCTCAGGTGGTCGATTGCCAGTGGCAACTCCAACTAAAAGGTATTATACATGGTTCAGTGCTTTCTATGAAACTGATAGCCATCTATGAGTTGGCAAGAAATATATCCGGGAAAGATTTTTCTAGTTTAGAATGGTTAATTACATCAATCCTCATGTCAAGTAATTCTATCACTTGAGCAATATGGTACACTAGTAAGCTTCTTATTTTTGCCAACATAACCCCAAAAAACCAAAAGTGAATGTATTAATTTTGTGTTATTACAACCAATTAAGAGGATGCATGACAACACAAACACCTTGAGAATAAGCAAAATATGAAGGGGATATACAGAGAGATCAGCATCTCAGTCATCAAATCATAATGGCAAGAACAACTTTTTAATTAATTCTAGCAGAGAGGAAACGAAACATCTCCTTTTAATACATGATTCCTAGCTAAAAGATGAATATCAAGAAATAGTTGTATGTGGACTTGGGTGATCCTAACTAGGCTTCCGGAGCCTCTTTGATGTAAGCCCCTCTCCACCACCAGCAAAATAGACAAATAAATAAATAAATCAACAATATATTGCAATAATAGATCCATAAGAAATATAACTTCTAAAAAAATTCTAAACTATGATATAAAAAGGTCTAAGCTATTTTCAAGTCATGACTTAATGCATAATCGCTAGCACATGAATACAATGTGCATTTGTAAAGCAAGATTATATATAACTATATAAGTAAAGACGTCAAGCTTTACTGTTTGAAATTCATAAGCTTGAAAAATTAAGAAGAATTAGTAGACATGCAGCTCACCACGCCCTTCACATCTAAGATAGTCGTAGTGGAAGCTATATGGTTCCTTGCTGCAATTGAACATGACGGGAACCTCCACCTTAATGTTTTCTCTTGTTCGGATATGTGATACTTCAAGAATCTTTCAATAGAAGTTATTTGCAGGAGGGCATTAAGATCAACCAATCCAATCCTTTCTATGTATATCGGCCTACCACATCTATCAACTCCATGAAAACCATGAGCATAACATCTCTTGACCTCTCCACATTCTTCAAATTTGAATTCCTGCGGTATATGCTGACCGAATGAAATTCAAAAATATTGGCAGGAATGTTTTATCACAAGGACCGATAACGAACAGGAGACAATATAGGCAGAGAATAAACAAGTGTTAGTAAACTTATATTCTTTTAGGATATGCACTTTGTTGCTTTGATGTGCTAATGTACAAACGTAAATACATGAATATGCTTTTTCAGCGAGGCATCACCTCCTAGGATCAGCCACCATCATTTATATGCCTTGACTAAGAATGATAACTATAGAACATATCATGTACCCTACATAAAAGCTTTTTAGGTATATAATTGCAAAGCGTTTTGATCAATATATACAGAAATAAAATAGGAAAATGACAGAAATGCTAAAAGCTATGCTAGCCGCATATGTCAAAAGTATTCCAACAAAACTACTATATAGTAAGGTATTGAGAGATATTCACCTTGTAAATTGTATCAACACCAAATTCCTCTCTCCACTTGAGGTAATTTAAAAATGCTTCTTTTGCTTTTATTAGATCAAAATCCCTCATACGTAAAAATCTGAAATCGTAAAGAACACCATCATAGAATGCATTGACATCCAAACTACATAAAAACATAGCTTTCACACTTCAGGTAAACTAGTGGTGCTCATGGCAAAGAACTTAACAAACTATATAGAAAATAACTTTTCTCTACTCTGAGAGGAGACAAAAACCATCCACTTATTGATAGATTACCAGTATAACATACCGTAAGAGGGTGTGATAATCATTGCGCTTCGGCGGAAGCAGACCGTCAAGAAAAAGCATTTCACGAAAAGATTCCACAAAATGTTCATCTTTGGAATCACGAGGTCCTTCAAGAACATGTAGCAAAGTTTGGCTCTGTCCTATTCTCTTCACTGTTCTATGAAACTTTAGTGGGTAAGATAGCATTGCCTTAAAGTTTAAATTTGACCAAGAGAACCACTTGTACTTTTCTTGAGAGGGTAACTGGCTTGATTTTTCCTGAAAACTCGACAGGTTGCTTGATTGTTTCCCTCCAGCATAAGTCAACACAACTGTTTCCCTGATTTTTTCTTTTGATTTATGCATATAAATTGTTGAAAAAAGTTATCAGCTAGTAGCAAACGGTGGGAATGTTATTGCATAAATGATCTTGTCGATGAAATTCTGGCCATGTTAATGAGAAATGATCAATTTCTGAGGTCTTTTGTCATGTATTTCAAATAATTTATCAAAAGGGGAAAAAATAAGAGGAATAAGCACCATCTATGAACGCAAAAACCTTAAAGTGGTATAAATTAGTGACAGAGAAATTTAAATAGGAAGCCACGAACTCTAAAGAGGATAGAGAGAAGAAATAAACCCCCAATAAAAGATTTTGATTGAAAGTCCATAACAGTTGAAGAACTTGTGAACTGTAATCAATCGGATAATTCTAAAAATAATTGAATTAGGCAACATAGGGAAAAAATAAAACTTAATGTAGCAAATTCAAAGAAAAAATGAACAAGGATCCGAGGCAATCGAGGACATAGAACTAACCGGATAAGCACATTTTAATGCAGCAAGATTAAACAAAATTTTGAAACAACAAGACAATATAAGAGCCTCATTGAATGGAAAAATAAATCAAACCCAAATCATAAATCAAGTGGCAGAATCAACAGGAAATATTCATAGCGCACAAATTTTCTTCGAAATTTAAAGGAATTAATGTCAATCGACCGAATGAATTCCCATGGAGAGAGAATAGAATGAACATTAGGATGGATGTGGAAGCAACGAATTGGGTATCATATGCCATGCTTTTGCTATCCAATCACGATTCAAAGTTCTTCGAATGTTTGAATTTGAAGAAACCGCGAAAATTGAAAAATACCAATTTTGCACAGCTTAAAAGCGCTAAACGGCTAACCGATTGATACGTTTGTAGATCATAATTAAAAATTAATTTTTATAGTAATTTAATATGACATTAATATTAATTATTTCAATTTCAATTTCTGAAATATTTTTAAAAACTACTTTTTAGAGGGTAAATTTTATTCTTTTTTACTTGTCATTTGTAGATTTTAAGGAATCATTAATTATTTAATTTTCTATATTATATCTACATTTCTCTTTCATATTTTTTGATGAATTTTAGAAGAATAATATTAAATATTTTTAATTATTTTGATCCATTAAATAAAATATTAATTATATTTTTTAATCTTTATATTTTATCTCTAAAACGTTACGATAAAAAAGAACGGAGAAAATATAAATTCTATATAGTAGTCACAATGTTCATTTAATAGTGAGCATGGGTTATATAGTAAGCTCAATGTTCGAGTCCATTGGGCTAAGAATTTACCCTCAGCTCGCTCAAGTATATTATTTTCTAATTAATTTATACAAAAATAAATTCTGAAAATTTTAAATTGAAGTAGAGTATTTATTGTCAAAATATAACCAATCTTTTGGCCTTTTGGGTTCTATGACCACATACATTCATCCCACGGTCTATCTTTGGTGATACAAATTTTAAATTTAAAATTAATATAATTTTAGTAAATGAAATCGTAAATATCATAAATTATTTATGAAAACTATTAGTTTAAAATTAGTTGTTTAAAAATGAAAATAATCAATTTTAAATTTTATACCGACGAAACTTAATGTAAATTATACAACCCGTCTTTTTGTACATTAAAATAAAGGAGTTCAAGTCACCTTGCACACACACAATACGTGATTTAAAATAAAACTTTAAAAAAAGAGATAAGAGTGGTGGAAGAGAGAAAACATGCATGAAAAACTAAATAACTATCTTTTTTAGAGAATTAATTGAAATGAAAAGGATAAAAATGAAAAACAAAAAAGGTTTCACAAAATTATTTTCACCAAAAAAACATTTATTTTTTTCACCACCTTTATTATTAGATATTGTTTGGAAAGTTAAGAAGATTATATGACAGAATTTGAAGGACTACAAAAACAAGTGTATTAAACCAAATACATCAATTCATTCACTGTGATTTGTGACAATATATATCTATATGCAGTACGACTATTGCATTAATAATAAGACTAGGTGGGATGGATCTACATTGATTTTGCACATCGCAATATGAAGTACATTATTAAATTTAAAATCGTAAAATAAATAAATAGTTGCTAACAGATTTAATTCGCTCGATTAAAAATTCGATTCAGATTCGACTTTATAAATTTCAATATGAAGAATTTTAATATAAATAAATTACCAACCTCCTCAAATTATAATTTTTTATTGATACTCGGATCATATTTGTTCAAAAAGTTCATACTACTCGGGATCGGTTCAAAATCGTGCTCGACTCAGTAGCTAAATAAGACTCAATCAAACTTTATTTTATATTCTATAAATTTTGTAAACTAAATCTAAACAATTCAATATTCAGCTTAACTTGATTTATTTACCCACTTAATTAAATTGATCTACTAATGACTAGGTCCTAGATTAATATTGGATCGCCTAATCATGCACACCTAAATGACTAGATATATGGTTGTTATATTTAGAAAATGGATATTTTCGTAAATAAATTTGATAGTTTCATAACCTTATTTTTACATGAATAGTAAGTAGAGTTCACTTCATGTGAGAGTAGTAGTGTTAATGATCCATGTATGACCGATGAAAGATTGATTTTTCAATTTATTTTCATAAAATTTATCGAATATGAAATAATATTTAATTGAAACTTGCTTTGAGCTACTGAAAATCGGCCTCGCAAGCAGATTAAACTTTTCGAAATAATATAATCCTAATATCAATAAAAATTATAATTTAAAAAGATTCAAGTAATTTAACGAATTTTAAAATTTGTATATATTTGAATCATTTATATTTTGAATCGAATTGAATTAAACGAGTATGAATTAAACCCAAACTATTTAATTCATTTTACAATCTCATTTAAATAAAAACCTTATAAAATTATTAAATTTACTTATAAAAATATCAATTTCCCGTATTTAATTGCTAACTTCATGAGCATTGACCTCATGTTAAACTCCTCTGTATAGCGGCACACAAGCATTATCCATATACACAACACACAAATTATTCTATCATTATTAAATTAATATCTTATTACTTTTAGGACAAACTTAAAATAAATTATTTATAAATAATTTTTTTTGAGAAAAAAGGAGTAATATAAAAACAACAACAATTAGAGGATAAATATGACATCTTATGCGTGTGTCCAAGTTCAATAATTGCAAAATAATTTTGTAGTCATATTAGTTTAGTAGGCCCACCCCCAGTCTCCTATGGATTGATTTGTAATGAAAATGCAAGCTGGAAAATATAGGGAAAAGAACCATAACCCATAAATGGAAAGGGACCCTAGGAATTTATTTTCAATGCCAGTATAGAACAAACATTAGTACTCTATGTACCTCAGACCTCAATTATATATACAAACAATACTACTGTAGTATATAAAAAAAAATCACATATATATATATATATATATATATATTATGATTTTCATACATGCACACAAATCCACAAATATTATATGTATATATATTAAGAATATGTGATTTTTTTATATATATATATGATTTATTCAAAATATGACAACTAAAAGTGGGCCTCTGCAAAGGGGCCGAGCCGATTGCAAATAAACAATTTATGGCTTATTTTAGTTTTTTTCCAAAAAAAAAAACTGCCATTATTATGGCTTATGCCTATACATTTTTGTCGATTACGACCTATATTAATATATGAGATTAGATAAGATTATAAATATAGCTCATTATTCTACTTTTTATGGAACTGATATTTAGATCTACAAGTATATATATATATATCTACTGAAAAGTGTACATATTAACTTATGAGCCTTAGATTTCTGGCCATCAAAACAAAAAAATAACTTAAAAATAATGGCCCTTAGATATAAAGAAATCATATATTCACAAAAAATAAAACAAAATTATAGTTTCAGAGAACTTCTTTACTTGAATACTAAACAAGATAGTATTAAAGAATAAAATATATAATGTGAGACAAAATTGACTCTTTAAAATATATATATTATATATATATATATATATATGTGAGACTTAACTTTTAAAATTATTATTCTTTTCATTATTTTCAGTCACGTCGGGAGAGTGAGCACGAATATACGATCCACCCCTCGTGTAAAAGTGGAAACCAAAAGAAAACGTGGACAAGAATAAAAAAAAAAAAAAGCACACGTGTGTATTATGGATTGGCGGGAGACAGCTAGCTATGACCTGACCGCACACACACTCCCACCCACCCTCCCTCTCTCCCTCCCTATACATATAGTGGCGTCAGAGGTTTAAGCGCATTCTTATGTTTCTGCCGGCGTTATTGTCATTTGTGCCACGTCCGTCTCAACCCCACTACATCTCCAGGTCGAGCTGTCCAAACTTCAAACAAAACAGAAAGCTTTTCTCCCTTCCTTCACTTCTCCTTCTCCTTCCAACACCCATCACCATATTCCAACTATAGTTCTCTCTTTTCCTTCTCATATCCAAAACGAAAAAAACAAAAAATGGACCTTTTTAATCTTTCTCATGCTTTGTGAATTCATTTAAAATATAAAACTTTATAAAATTATTTTATTATTGATAGTAATATAAACTTTTTTTTTATTTACCACCATTTAAGAAATTGCTTCTCTCACTCACCACCAGCCACCAATTAAAAAAATATGAAATAATTCTAATGGAATATAAATTTCATTAAATATCCTTTTACATTTTTTATTTTATGTGAAAAAAGATGAAATAAAATTTATTTTAATATAATGAATATATGCGATAATTTTATCACTATACCATAACAATTAGCCCTTAAAATATTTTCAAATTCATTCATTTAATTCCTTCGCAACACTAAACTTCAAATTTCTGCCTCCTTTATTTTCCTACTTGTTACATACCACACCTGATTATTTTATTTATTTTACTGTGATGTACATGAAATATTTTGTCAATTTACAAAAGAAATGCTAATAAAGCCCAAAAATGTATCCTTTGACAAACCAAACCATGCTAACACACGGAGACCCTTCATATTTCATGCATCCGACCCATATCCATTCATAAGCCTCACGTGCGGTCAACTCCCTATTACCAAACCCGCACGCACGCCTTGAGTCAACCATATAGTAAAAAGTTAACCGCACGTGGAGTGAACTTAATCCTCGTCTTAACGATTCAAAGTATCCCATAATGCTGCACATTTTCTCTTTGCAAATCCAACCCTTCTATTCTCCAAATCGTACATTACCTCTAATCCTTGCTGTTGATAATTCCCCAGCAATCCAGCGGGTCCACCCGAGTCCGGAAAATCACCACCGTTCATCAGCATCATGCACCCCACATTCCTCTTTCTCTTCCCACCATCACCACCGTCCAAAAACTCGTAAAAATAATTCCTCCTAGGCATCACCAGACTAGAATTCCCCCCAAAATGCAACACCAATTGTGGCACACCCCCAACCGAGTCAGCATAGTAACACGGACCGAGACCAGTCCGGTCCTCCACGTGACTCGCCCGTTTATAAACCACCTCAACTCGGCGGCTGAACTCAGCCACTACGGATTTATACAATTCCACCGGCAACATGCTAAAAGTAGTCCCTGAGTCAACCACCATCCCACCATTCCCCCTTCTATCAACTCTCATCAAACTCTTAGGCGCCGGTAACCACCGTTTCCCGACCGAAACTCCCTCTAGACCGACTAAATAAAAGTAAGGGTGTTTCGGGTTATTTAGCAAAGGGGTGTATATAAAATCCACTCCCTTTTGACTATCAAGTCCAACCTGTCTCTCTTTCTCATCAACTGAGTACCGGCCTAGAATGAGTGGACTCGGCCTGCGAACTCGGTCAGTGTCAAAAGAGTGAGAAACTAAACAATAAGAGAACTGGTTACCTAGATGAGGATTTGAGGTGGCGAGCTGAGCCGGCAATGAGAGCATTCCACGGCCAAAGCCCGCCACGCCAATGGGTTCAGCCAGTGCAGAGTGGGCGCACCCAAATGTAAAATTTTCAAGATTTAGCGACGGTGATGACATAAGGATTAATAAATTGTCGCTATAAAGCTTAGCGACAAAGCTTCCGTCGCCGTATGCGTAATAAAACGGCGGGCAAGAAAATGAAGCGCAGTCGGATATTTCAATGGACTCTAACGGGCAGCGAGCCATGGCGCAGAGGTCAGAGGAAGGGATGTGGGAGTGGGCGGCGGAGCATGCACGTGACTTGCACGTGACGGGGGTGGCGGTGGAGATGTTGAGAGGGGAGGGGTTGGAGATGGTGGAGGGGTTGTATTTGCCTTCGCAGAGGATGCAGTCGAAGGGGGAACAGGGGAGCCAGACGACGTCGCTGCCGGTGTCCATGTAGAGGGAGATAGTTTGGGAGCCGAGGGAGAAGGAGAGAGTGTAGTCACTGCCGGGGGAGAGTGGGAGAGAGACTTGGCGGTAGCTTTGATGGTGGTTGTGGAACCTGGTGGCGGAGCGGGTGGAGGTGGATTTGAGGAGGTGGTGGGTACTGTTAAATTGGGTTTTGGAGAGAGAGTGGGATAGTGGTAGGAGCAGAAGTTCTGAGGATGAGAGAGTAAGGTGGTAAAGTAAAATAGTGAGCAAGATGATTGAGACAGAGGAAGCCATTACTAGCTGAAAACAGAACAAAAACAGAGCACCTTTGGTTTTTATAAGGTCATATAACAGCTTGAATATATGTGTATATGTGCATACATATATTGAAATATATGGAGTATATATATTTATATAGAGAGAAAGATTGAAAGGTTTGTAGGGAAAGAGAGTGGCTAGGGGAAGGTTTTAAAGGGGGAGGGTTTTAGGTGGAGAGGAGAAGAGGACGAAGGTTCTAATTAGGCTTGGCCCGATTGGGATGATTATATACTACTCCATCCGTTCTTTAATACTACTCCCTCCGTCTAAGTTCGTTTTAAAGGATTGATATTAGATATAATGATTGTATAGCATTAACTATAATATTAATTATTTATATTACTCTTATATTAAAGTAAAAAATTGTTATTTATTGAAAAAATAGTAAAGAAAAAGAACCAAAGTTACATTTAATACATAGGGATAATATTGAAAACTAAGCGAATTAATCTTCACTTGAAATTTTCAAACGACTTATATTAAGGAACAAAAATATTTCTAAAACGACATTATATTAAGGAATCTTATGAGTACATAATTTTAGAGTTGTGCGGTAATGATTGTATTAACTATAATATCAATTATACATATTATCATTATTATTTATTAGATAGAAAATAATAAAATAATCAAAATTACATTTATACTTGATAATATTAAACTAAACAATTAATACTTATTTAAAATTTTCAAACGACTTATATTAAAGTAAAAATAATTTTCTAAAAATATTTATATTAAAGAGGGTATATATAATTGTTCTTTTGAGAGATTTATCGCTTCAATGCTTACTTTGTATGTAGTCGACTAGGAGTAGTAGTAAACGATCACTCGAAAGGTGGAAGAAGTCTGTGGTGCGGCGCAACATTAGAGTGGAGCATCCACTCTTTCAAGTACCTTGTCCTTTCATGATCCATCTATTTTATCTATAGAAGGTGAATATAATTACAAATTATGATTCCAAGTAGTTAAAAATGGTCAAATGGATCATCTAATTCAGCAATTTATAACTAAATAGTATTAATGATCATCAAAGTTACCTTTCGAATGACCATTTTTTTTATAAAAAAAATAATATTTAAATATTATATAATTACACAATTATAACTCTCATTCATTCAAATACAACTATCTAATTTAAATCATTTGAAATCCAAACCAAACAATTGCAATAGTACAATCATTCTAGCTTAGCAGCAAAAAAAGGCACTAATTTAATGTAAATCAGATAAAGAATTAATATTTAGTTCTTTCTCACATTAATGTTAAATTCGTGTATCAAATATACATTTTTTTTGTGAGGAATAATTAATCTAATCTAGACAGCTATACACGTCCCTGATTTATTTATTTTGTGGTAAATTCATATTGCCTATTTCCTATTGGTAAGTGAAAAAGATTAAGTAGGAGTAGGAGTATTAAACAAGAAACAGTTTATCATGTTAAGAGGGTGCAAAAGACTGGCCAGTCCAATGTAGTTCGACTATTTTCCATACAAGCAATAACTAAGAACTAGTACAAGCAAAGCAAAGCAAAGCTTAAAGTCTGACTGATTCATAGTTTCACATAAAGCTTCTGCAGTTGATTTCAAAGTTCATTAACGTCAAAGTCAGCGGATCATGTGCTGTACTCGAGAGCTATATACTCTTCTTTAATTTCCCAATTTATGAGAAGCTCAGAACGTTTACTTACATTTTAGTGAAAGAGATTGGATTATTTTGGATTGTTGTTTGTTTCTGTCTTAATTTTGAAATGGAATCGTGGCCTCTAAACCGGTCACCTTTTTCAGTTCTATTCTTTTTTTGGACATTAGATAGCTAATGTAATGCGTTTAAAAAGTCAAAACACTATAAACCAACAGTATAAACGCCCATATACAAACTAACCCTAAGTTAGAACTTCTAAATACTAGGCTACTAACCGGTGCTGGGTTTGCTAATGGTTAGTGAGAATTAGGGTGGTAGCATTGGTGATTAAGGTTATAAAATGAGTAAATAATTCGGACTTGATCCATACTTGTGAACAAATTTGATAAATTATTCAAACCTACTCAAACTATAATTTTCTATTGATACTCAGATCATATTCGTTCAAAAAATTTAAACCGTTCGTACTCAATTTGAAATCATGTTCTATTCAAGAATTAAAAATCTTAAACATTATTTTATTCAATAAATTTATTAAATTAAATTTAAATAACTCAATACTCAACTCAATTCATTTACACCCTTATTATCGATTAAGAAACACACTCCTCTCCCCTTGTTAGCGACCCCTCCACTAGTTACCGAGACTTCAATTTTCAGCAATCATTTTCTCATATATAAAAATTGTATTATAAAGAGAAAAAAAAAAAGAGAGTTAGCAGTATGGGTATTTACGAGCAAACACAGGCAAATTAGTAAAGTGATAAAGAGTTAAACCAACAACCCTCTTACATGCCACCAGCTCATCAAAAAAGCAAAGCAAAGAACTTGATGCTCACACGTGTCACTTAAACCTGCTCTGAGCCTTCAACACTACGTGCCAAAAGCAATCATCACCGGTGGGGTCTTTGTTAGGCACCTCACCCTTACATTACCAATTAAAAATCCAACTTATTTTTTTTCAATTGTAAATAGATTCTAGCACAGCCCCCCCAGCTCCCACCCCCACCCCCACCCCCACCCCCACCCACGCACCCAAGCCTATCATTTCAATTGATAGGGACTAGAGGCCCAGAATTGCCGACCTAAACCCATCCACCATTAGACGTGCCTCGCCCAATAAACACTACTGCTAACCGTCTCATAAAAAATTATCTCATTTATAAAATTTACAAATTTTAAAAATATTCTCTTATAATTATTTTTATACCGAACAAATATCTAATTTAATTATGATAACATGATAATAACAATATTGTCATTAAAAAGTGCACTGGTGCCGTCTTTAAAATGACATTCTTATTGACACGTAAATAATAAAATTTTCAAAAATACTCCGCACCTCCTCTATAAATACAGTTAACATCGAAGTGAAACTTCACATTATTAAGTTTACTTCTAATATGTCGTACAAAATAACATAAACTTAGGATAATCTTACCGTCTGCGTATCAAGATCAGATTTGGCTACGTGAAATGAATCTCTACCATTCATACCAACCACTCTCCTCCATATTCATAATAGAAGAATCCCAGCTTGCCTTTGTGATGTTCTAACACCTCTTAATAAAACCAATGACCACTCTTACATCAGAGCCATAACAAGTTAACAACTACTCTACTGTAAACAATAACAAGCCAACTTGGGGCGAGAGAGAGAGAGATTCGAATCATGATTGCCATACCTAAAGCTAAAAAAGTCTTGCACTAGTCCTTTTCCATGACTATATTTTTAAACATGACCAACTTGGAACAATCAAATGCACTAAATTTAATATCATAAACAAAGTAACTATCATTTGGTTGTTTCCATTATCCCTTTAACTAATAATTTACAACAAATTATTCTACATGTATTCCGGTCCTTCCTCGCTTTCTGGTGTATAAAGGAAGGAGGCTAAGGATAAACTTATCTATTAAACCTGTACCTAATTGATGGTGCACCTACCAAAAAATGCTGTCTAATCCCAAAAAAGTCCGGTCCTCCACACAATTCGATAAATTGTGTTGATCAAGTTTTTCGTTTCCTAATCCATTTTTTGGGACAGCAGATGAGGATCAACTAGCTACCAATTTATGATCTCTAATTTATGCTGCTACGGGTGGATAATAGAGTTAGGGGAGCACTATTTCTACACGTACACGTGATTTAGATATTTCTACATGGTTCCTTCTCATATGAAGTGGGACCCACTATATGCTTATGTTAGAGATTAACACGTGGAAATATCATCCCTAAATCCCGAAAGTTAAACTCGTTTTCAGTGTATATATTACCACAAGGAAGAAAACTTCATTTACAAATGATAAAAGATGCAGAAAACTATAACTAGGAGAAATTATGCAAGTGTAATATAGCATGGGATACTCATATTAATGTTAATAGTTTCTGATTAACAAGTTCGATTACTTGCTCGGTAATTACTAGTTTCTAGTTTCTTCTTCATTGGTTTTCTGTCTGTCTCTAGTGATGTCCCATACGGTGTTAGACTGGACAATTGAATAGACTCTGTACAAGTAAATAAACTGACAGGTCCATAATAAAAAGATAGCATCACCCCAAGTAGGTTCTATGGACTTGCCAGTTCATCCCTCCAGTGCATATGCATAAATACCAGGGCCAACCTTTATGTCACACCCCTAACAACTGGCTTCCCCATTACACTCCCCCGAAAAGGAAAAAAAAAGAAAAGGACAAAAAGGAAAAATATAGATAAACATTACTACTAGTAGTTTCTATTGTCTAATAAAATGTTATGATATACCGTTAGTCTTTAATTACAAATATAACAGTTACGTATTTTAAGGTTCTTTAACCTGCTGTAACAGAAAATTAACCCATGATTCTTTATTAGCAATTTAGCATTCCACTACTTTATGCTCAATTTATGACAACAATTGTGCATGTAAAAAATGAAAAGTAACTATACTCCAGCTTATGTTTAGATTAGGTTTCTTACTAGCAGTTTTAGGAAATTCATTGCCTTGGTTGAGCAACATGACTCACAAGAGGTTGGCACGAAACATTCTGAAGTTCTAGTCGTAGTCTAATACTCTAATTGTGATTCATTGCTCTTCAACTTTCCTAAATGAGCTCAATGGAAAATTGATACAGCATGAAAATTTTACAGGAATGACTTGATCAGAAAACCAAATTTATAAATATGACCACATACTTGATAAGTAATATTTCAGACTATTTGAAGAAAGGCCTTCAACGTCTTTTGAAGCAAAACCTAGATTATAACCATATGACAATTATCTGAACATGCATTTTTTAGAAACTCAAGAACGCTTTTCTCTCAAACTAGTTGGGGAAGGCATTATGCATGTTTTAATAAAAAAAAATAATGTTTCAGCAACTAACATGAATGGAGATTTAGGAAGTGAGTAGCGCGGTAAAAGTATAACTGAAATAACATGAGGTTATCCAAATGCAAGATTCCACTCCCTCTCCCTCTTGAAAAAGAAAAAAGAAAATAGAGGGAGAATAAAGAACACAATACACATTGAGAGAGAGGAAGATAGACTTTTCCGTTCCTACCAAAACCCGAAAGTTATGCTTCAGAATTTTCAGCTTTAAAGAGCCATTCAGTTTGGAACACAATTACCTGAAATGAGAATGCTAACATGGAGTGTCAACCATCTTGAAGAATTAAGAGATGAGGCCTCCCTGCATGTATGATATACAGATAAAACAAAGGACTTGTCATAAGTTGCACAATTGCCATTACAATCTCTACAAAGGCTTATGAAAGGGCAAGCTGACCTTTCATATAAAGCCGATGCTTAAATCAAATCACTCATAATAAAATTTAACTTGCATTTGAAAATGTTTAAAAACTAGTCAGCCAAAGACTAATGGATACAGTTAGACCCGTGAAAGTTGAGCTGATAATGGCTTTATTCTTTCCAACAACTTCTCAAACTTTAATGAATCCACCTAGATGTCCCAACGGCATGTATTTTATGTGCTTCCATCTGTTTAAGCACTCAATATTAGACCAGGTATTTCTGCAACTCTTGGTACAATAAGTCTTTAAGAATGGATAGCAAAACTGAAATACAAAAGCATGTTATTAATGTCATGCACCACATACCTGGGTGTGAAAGGAAGTGCCAAACAATGGAGGTGTAGGTGATTGACACTGTTCAAAGGAGGCTGATGAAAACCAAATCTGACAGAATCAGAAATTGAATCAAAAACTTGTTACAGTAAAATTGCGTGCAAAGAACTAAAATAACAAATTTCATATTCATGATTAGTTAGACTAGCAATAACATTAAATAATTATTATGAACAAATATATTTAGTTACTAATATTTATACTGACTATATGAAACATCATCAAGAGATTCTTAATTTATTAACTAATTCACTCAGGGTCAAAGGTAGGATTTAATTTTAAAGGGGTAAAATTTAGGAATATTAACAAAAGGGGTAAATTTACTATATATGCTCACAAAAAAGGTGGGAAGAACTCTAACTTAATATAATTTGAGGCCCTTGTAATGGAAACATTTTATGTAATAACAATAATCTTCAAAACTCACGAGGCAACGGCCTTCCCCCCCAACACCCCCCACTACACAAAAGAGCATGTGCTTTTGCCCTTAAATCCACTAGGTTTAGAAGACTAGTGAAGTGCATTTCCTTTGAGTTTGCATGAAATGAACAATCTCTCCATAGTAAAAACCAAACAGGAATTGCAAATATAAAATTAAAGCTACTTCAAAGGCCCATCAGTTACTGAACAGTTAATGGCATCAAAGATCGTAAGTGTAATAACCGGATTTTTGTTAATAATTAAATATTAATTTTATTTTTCCTAAAAACATAATTGAATTGGAAAAAGTAAGTTACTATTTTTTTTCCCGCTTGGGAAGTTAAATTTTTTAGTAGATAATTTAATAATTGATTTCATTAAAATTAAAGAGTCCATTGGGTTTTGGTAACTTCTATTGTTTCCTTATTTTAGAGATGTAACCCTAATCCTATTCTAATTTGATTAGTTGAATTCCCGAGTATAATAATTATACGCACTGCAGACCATTAAAAAAAATCATAATTAATTTATCTGATGTCGGAATTGAGTGAAACCAAAGCCTGTTTCTTCAATTTTTTGTTCTCTACAATTATGAAGAAGAAGATAAGTTATTTGACGTTATCTTCATGCCTTAAATTGCTGAAAATCGCAACTTGTCTTAATTCCCGTTACTATTTTCAGTCCTAATTTTGAAAATTTGTAATTCAATCATATTAACTCCAAATCGAGTGATTCTTGAGCCTATTCCGTATATCTTTTCGAGAACTACAATTTTTATAAAGACGTGAAGAGATTTTGAAGACTCTAGAAGACCCGAAAGTTAAATTCTTTCCTACTGCGTATTGAAGAAATGCGAAAAAGGAAGGTAAATATTATTTTATATTTTGATTTTAAATTTAGTTACAAGGGTTTTTAAATTAGAGATTATTTTTTTATCAAAATAGAGACATGGAATTAGAAGTCATGATAAATGGAAAAAGGAGATAAATTTATATAAAGGAATATATTGATTGAATGTAAACGTTAAAATATGAAAATCAATTTATATATTTTAAGGTCTATTGTGTGAGTTATATCTTCTAATCCAACCGTCAGAGCGTCATAATTTTGGATATGTTATACATATAAAACCTGAGAATATGTGCATCAAATTTTAACCGTTAAAGATTAACATATGATTTGTTATGAATTTTAAGAAGTGATTGATCTGAGATTTTTCTAGCAAATTTTCATAAATAAGTTCTAATATTTTAAAATGTATAACTTAATGATTTTAAATCTGATTTGGGTGATTCTTGAGGCTAAATTGGAGTATTTGAAGTCTAGTTTCTGTTAAAATTAATTTATTTGATAAATAAATTTTAATTAATGGTGAGATCAGAATAGTGGATAGATGTCTTACAAATAAATTGTCATATTAGGGTTTTAAAATTTTTAAGTTTTGCTACTGACTTTAAGTTTTGGAGGATTAATAATGATCTAAGGTGATAATTAAAGGTACCTTCAATGAATTACAAATTATTATGAAATTATTAGTTTAGATTATATTTAATTCGAGGTGAATATGTTTAGGTGGTAAATAATATTTCGTATTTGTTATCATTGGCATTTGAGGGTAAGATTTTGTGTAGTGTTCTATAAGTGATTTTGAGTATTAGGTATGGATTCCGTATTCCATTTATTTGATTATTGTTGTATTCTTTATATCTCGTGATATATCGTCATTCGTTACATTTTTCTTATATTTCGCTGGCACTCTTAAATAGAAGTTTGATCTTTGATACATCGACTTTATTATGTAATTTGAACTATTTTCCTCAATTATAATTTGAACATATTCCATATTTCTCCAACGATAGTATCATTATATTGATTTTTTATACTGTTAATTGTT
Source organism: Panax quinquefolius (assembly GCA_020205615.1). NCBI lineage: Eukaryota > Viridiplantae > Streptophyta > Magnoliopsida > Apiales > Araliaceae > Panax > Panax quinquefolius. The sequence goes on along the minus strand of CM035167.1, from coordinate 3,865,936 downwards.
CAAAATTTAGGTACTTAATTGTTTTGTTTCAAATCAAATCCTTATTTTGCTTTGGTTTGGTCTAAATGTTCCAAACATCATATTTTGTAATCTTTTGAATTTGTTCTTCATGCATAGAACTTTATTGAACTTTGTAAAGTAGCACATGTTGTTACACTACTTTGAAGGTATTTTGTTTATGATTTGATTTGGTTCAACATGTATGTTTAAAACCCTTTTGTTGTTATTATGTCGCATGTGTTGTAACATCATATCTTTGTAGAATAAGCGATAGAGTATACCTGAGCTATAATCACCTGTATGAGTACCACATGCATGTCCTCTTGGCATCGATTCATGACACTTTATGTGGCAGTGTGATCAGTCTACGGACGTATCCTTTTATATGTTACTTTCATAATTGTTACGGCACCATGGCGAGTCATGGCAATAGTCGATCACTCGGACGCTTAGCGACCGCCAAAACGACCGCCATGGCGTCCGTAAGGCGACAAGTCGTTTACAATGTACAATTTATATATTATTTATTTTACTTAACAAGTATATTGACAATAAAATTTCATATACATTAAAACTCAAAAACATAATACTATGTAATAACATTAAAGGAATAATTATGTAAATACTTAGCAATAAATAACAATTCAAAAACAAAACATTTGATATTAAAAATTAGTAAAAGAAATGAAAAATTCAACAAACACCACATAAAAAATAAAGTTGCAACCAACCATCACAAATATGTAGTCTAATAACTAATAAAACACCACCATAGCAAGTCAAAATAATGTCTAGACTCTCTACACTAGTCTAGAAATATATTGTTCAAGCAAAATCATAAAAAAAAAGGTCATCTCCATCTCTTCCACGAGAACTACAACTACTCTCATTCAAAGGCGTAGGTGGTGGTCTTTCTCCAAAATCATCCTCCACATCTTCATCATTTGAAATTCTCTCTTCTTCATCAACTTCATTATCGGAGTCAGAATCCATCAACCTTGATTCCCTTGAAGTTGAACCACCACCATGTCGAGAGTACATCATGAGATTATCACTTGTATTAGCACGGCCCTCCTTGAAAGATTGCGACCCTCAAGCGTGTTGGATGCACCGGTTGCTCGATCCACATCATTCCATGTAAGATCCTTCTCGGGATGAACAACATCGACCTCATTATCGATCCATTCATTACCCCATTCAAAGTAATCAATGGCTAATGGATCAAAATTATTTTCAAGTTCACGCCTCTTTTTGAACCTTGAGTCGATCTTTCGATTGTATTAGACATACACCAAGTCACTCAATTGTTTGTGTTCCAATCTATTCCTCTTCTTCGTATGAATCTAAAATAAATAGAACAAAAAATAATAATATTAATGATAAAATTTTAATTATATAAAAAATATTTAGTATTAGTAGTGAATGAGTTATTACTTTTGAAATTTGGACTAACAATAGAAAATACTTACAAACTCAAATGTACTCCAATTGTGCTCGCAACCGGAAGAAGAACAACAGAGGCCTAAAATTCTTTTTACAAACGAGGATAACTCAATAGCCCGCGCTCCAAAGCATTCCACCAATCAACTAGCAAACATTTAAAATAAATATAAATATTTTTAAAGGGAGGAAATGAAGAATGTATATAAATTATAATTATAATTTAGCTTTTATATCTTTATATATATTTAAATATACTTACGAGGATTCTTTATTTTTCGTTGCCTAATCACCATTTCTCTTGCAAAAGTATCTCGAGAAGCATCATACTTGTCAACTAGATTGCTCATCTTGTCTAGCAAATCTAGATCGAGCACCATCTTTGGAAGAACGTCATTGAAGTCATTTCGTAAAGCATTAGAAAACAAGCAAAGTTCCTCTTTGATATCAAATTACTTTACCTTTTGAGAAACAACGCGCAACCCTATATAATTTTTACTCCATTTGATTTTCCCATCGCCAATCAACAATTTCAATCACCTTCTTATACGCCTTTGTTTGTTATCAAATGCATCTTTGATTTTTTTTCTTCAGCATTCCATCGTAAGCAATAACTTCCGGCATAAGAGCTTTTCATCACTATCAACAATCCTCAAGACTATAAAAAGTGGTTGTGACGCCCTAATACAATCCTCAACATTATGCCAAAATGTTGTTGAAATAACAGTATCACATACTTTCTTTCCCGCTTCAGTAGCCGACAACTTTGATTTTGACCAATCCTCGCTTATGAACAAATGCCTCAATGCATCTTTATTCTTGTATAAACTCTGCAAAGTGAGGAAAGCTGTAGCAAATCTAGTAACTACGGGTCTCACAAGATCCCTCCCATTTGTTTTCTCCCTCATCGCACTAAGAAGACGACCATGCCCATAAATGAATGTTGTGATTCTTCTTGCATTTGTGATTATGGATTGGAATTGCTTCAACTTGCTTATGTCCTCTAACATAAGGTCAAGGCAGTGAGCGGCACAAGGTGTCCAAAACAGTGTAGGTCTCCTCACCATTAATATATGCCCTTCTGCCTTGTAATTAGAGGCATCATGTCGTGACACACGAACAACATACTCGGGGCCAATTTTCTCGATCTTGCTATCAAGTAGATTTGCCAACATTGTGGCATCTTGCGACTGACTAGAGGCATCAAAAGAACCCATGAAATAAGTCCCCTCCGAACTATTAACAAGGAAATTCAACAAGTGTCTTCCCTTCTTATCTGTCCAACCATCTAACATGAGTGAGCAGTCGTATTTCTTCTAAGCAACTTTATGTTTCTTCTTTAAGTCATCGGTTTTCTTCTTTTCCTTCTCAAGTAAAAGAAACCTCAACTCATGATACGATAGAGGCTTGAAACCCGACCCATACTGACCTATGGACTCGACCATTACTTCAAATCTCCTTGAATTTGCAGCATTGAATGGTATGCCATATTCGTAGAAAAAGTCGACAACGTGCATTTGGACTCTCTCCTTTTCCTCCGGTGTCCTCAAACGACTTTCAATACTTGTTTGGCTCAAACGCTTGCTATGCCTCTCCTCTACAACTTCTTCGGGAGTCTTCCTTAGAATTGCTTCAATCGTCTTTGTTGGAGCTTTTGGTTGTGGCTTTTGGAATTGAAATACAACTTTCTGCCTTTTCGAAGTCGTCCCAGAACTTGGGATAGTGTTAGAAAAAGTATTGGAAGTCATGGTTGGACGAGCAGATGATTGTTCTTTTTGCACTTCTACTATATCATCATCATCATCTAGTTCAAGTGGTATGTTCCTCTTTTTACTATTCAAAGTCGCTTGCATCTCCCTTATAATTTCTGTTGTTTTGGGCCACTTCGCTACATCTCCAAAATTTCCGACTAGATGTTGCTTGAGCCTTTTGATGCCCGAATGACATTTCTTCCTGCAAAGTATACATTGCACGACATCCTTGTTACTTAAATCCGACCAATATCTATATTTCCAACCCGGATCGTTCAATTTAACTTTTTCTTTTTAGGGTCCTTCATTATATCATAATTATTGGCCCCCGAACTTCTGCCATTTTACTTTATACACACTACAATCAAATAAAAAATAAGCACACCGACAGTATTATATCCATAAGCATGTATATATAAATTTAGAGTAAAACTACACAATACAATCAAATAAAAATATTCATAAGCATGTATTAGTAAACATATATAAATTTACCAAACAACTAATAATCTAGATCTCAAATAAAAACATATTTACCAAGATAAGCCTACCTTGAAAGATACCAATATGCCATCAACTCTTAAAAATTATAAAACTACCCTGCAACATAATAAAGGTAACTACTACTATGGTATTCAAGCACTCCATGAAGGCTATGCCTTATATAAATTTATAAATATATATATACTAGCTGTGTCCCGTGCCTGCCCCAAACCTTATGTGGAAGACGGTGAGATTTATCCCAAATTTTGACTGATAGATGATTTATTGAATGAAATGAAAATTCAAAATCATTTGTATTTTATTAGATAGATATATTTATAAATTTATATATACATATATATATATATATAAAGACCCAGCAAAAGAAAGAAGCTAACGAAAAGAAGAAAAAAAACCCAACACCTGTGACCTGTTACTATATTATCAAAGTGCCATCAGTCTTGTCCACATAAGAGAAACCATAGTCGGTATAAACAAAAAGAAAAAATCATTCTATACGTAACATCCAAGTCGAGCGATGAAAGAAAAAAAAAAAAAAAAAAGAAGAAGACATACTTGTACTCAGAGTGAGTTCAGTGTCAATTCTTGACCTACGCCGCCACGCGATCCGAAGTCGCCGCCGTCGGAGTCGCCGATCGTTGGCCCAAATTCGACCTCGATGAACTTTCTCTTCTCTCTCTCGGTTGCGGCCGACTTGAAGTTGGATGATCGATTGTCGAAGCGAGCTAGGTTTGGCTTTCAGTTTTTCACTGGTTTGGCTTTCCTATGCGACGTCATTTTTTTTAAAACCCAATTCAGATTTGGGTCGACCCATGAGACCAAGTCGCTCGACCATCCGGTAATCGCCAAGTCGTCACCGTTGGCGATGCCTTTGTTTTTCGATGTCGCTTTCCTTAACGAAAAGACAAGTCACGACTTCGCCTTACGATCTTCCACCGCTTTGGGCGACTTGGCGTTACTGGCGACGCCTTAACAACTATGGTTACTCTGGGTGTGAGCTTTGGCTATTTGATATGTTTGTTCAAGGTGCGTATGGGTCGACCTTAGTTTCTGTTCTGTTTTGTGAATTGGTTATGTTTGTGCTAGACACACCTTTCGATTTACATGCATTTAGATTTGCGGTCCAATGTGTGATTTACATGTGTGGCAGCATTATTTTAACTTGTCTGTGTGACAAGTATGGTTCAAAATTGTGTTCGAGCCGTAAGCCTCGAGGCGCGCCTCAAAGCGAGGCGGTAATTTGTTATGGTGAGGCTTAGGCCTCAAAGGGAAATAAAGAGGCTTACGCCTCATTTGGCTGAGGCTTACGCCTCAGTGCGTTTCGCCTCAAGGCGTATTAAGACGTAGGCCTTGATTTTAATTTTAAAAAAAACCAAGAAATTGTGAATCTCTTTCAACTGTGAAACAAATGTTAATCTATAGTTGCTTTAAGGATTATATGAAACTTCAAAGTGATGGGTATTCTTTTGGTTGATGAATGGAAGGGCACTTATATGCAAAACAAGTGAAGGAGGTGAGATAATTTGTCACTCATTCATTGATCGTGAATGTTCTAGTAGCACTCGTTCATTTTCTTAATCCTTCTTTTGAATATTAAAAGACATACTTTGGCATAATATTTTTTAATTTTGTAAGTAACAAATTTTAATCTTTGATACTACAACCAGATATTTTTAATTTTATTATCTATCTATCATATAATAGATAATGGGTGAGGAATAAAATTAACTCTCGTTTTAAGGCGGTACCACATGTAACTTTATTTTTCTTTCTCCCACATTTTATTTTATTTTAAAAAATTCTCACATTTTATCACACATTTTATAATTTAATTTATTGTATACACGTTATGTGTATCACAAATACTAAATGGATTTAAATCTAAATGGTGAGGAGCGAAAGGGCAAAAAATGTAAAAGAAAATGACAAGATTGTTGAATAGCCTCCTCCCATAAGAAGATCTGGGGTCTCATTTGGTTATTTACGCCTTTTATGACCTTGATTATAACGATGGATTATTTTATGATTTTTAGCATTTTTTATAATTTATTGGGATTTTAGGTTTTCAAATCGAGGCTTACACCTTGCCTTGTCTCGGAGAAAAAAACGCGTCGTCGTATCGCTTTTAGCTTTTTCTTAACATTGGTGACAAAGTTCTGTTTTGTTCTGAGCTCTGTATGAAATAACCACTTAGCCACTTTGATTCAGTCTTTTGTTTGTTTCGTTAATTTTGTTGATTCAAATATATTTTATTCAAACTTTGGAGATTATATTATAGTTGGTATTTACGCTTGAGACTTTGTTCAGTATTTTGTCACTTGATTCCGTATTTCAATTGTGATTCTTTTGTATGCCGATTCCATTTTAGCTTATGTCTTTAAGAGATTTACATTTTTTGACCTACATTTGACCATCTAGGTTTATTTGATTTTAGGTTTTTATTATTCTGCCAATTTTTGGAGAATTGTCTTTAATTTGACATTGATGGATTATTAATTAATTGATATTTTGAAGTTATTAGTGCTCTCTTAATTATTTTGAGGTTTGTTGTGTTTTGCACGTGCCCTCCCTAATAGGGAAGGGGGTGTTACATTAAGCATTTGATCATCTGAAGTAATCTAAACAAGCTCTTCTCAAGTCAAAATCAACAACTTCCATGCACACAAAACTGGAATACAATGGCATTTAAGGGAAGTAATAACACTTTTGTCTATGAGAAACAATACCTGTACTGTGTGGACAGGGGTGCATCTCTTTGTAATAGAGTTTGCCCAACATTTAACATGTGACTCACTAAATAAAAATGAAAAGCTTAAGATTAGCAAAGCAATAATGCAGAGCAAAGTAAAAGGAAATCCTGAAACTGGTACATATTACGAGAAATCATAGAAACTCTTTTACCCAAAGAAAAGTCTTCAGTTCTTCTCTTCAGATCCTTGACAGTGGAAATATGCTCCACAGGAATTACCAAGTAATGCCTATCAAGGAACCAGTATATTTTGGCAATTTAGATCAGAGTATGAGGTGTAATCTAAAAATAGAACAAAATCTAAAGGTGCAGCTATATGATGTAATCTATGAAAACAGAAGTACCTTTTCAAATGCCATTCAGAAAACGTTATATAATACATATCTATGGGTCTTATTATCTTCAACAAAGAGAAGAATGCAGAAAACGTTATATAATACATATCTATGGGTATTATTATCTTCAACAAAGAGAAGAAGAAACATACACGTTTAGCTTGGATTCTTCATGCACAGTGAAACTTCAGTTTTGTAGTCTACCTTTGTGAGGTGAATGTTTTTTTTTTGATTTCATATCCTAAACTCTAAAGAGTTTGAATCTTAATTGGGCTGACCAAGTGAAGATGAGCTGAGACACTTGCTCAAGTTATAAACTTTTCGGACTAACCAGTGTGAAGACAAAGTAGTGGGAGTGCACTCTTATGCGAGGATTGAGAACTGAGAAGTCAATATAGAATCAAGAACGAAAGAAGATCAAGTCTTCTCCTTCCCTGTTGCTCTATACTTATGCTCTTAGTTGTACTTGCTACTCTGTACTTAAACTGTTTGATGATTTGCCTCTAAGTAGGTTTAATAATATTGTGCATCGAATACTTGAATTGCTCATATCACTTGCTCTCACACACATTAATCTATGTTCCATTAGGTAAACAAACAGTCTCTTTTTCTCATTTCCACTTGTTTTGGGGTTTCAAAGAAGCAAAAGCTTTCATAAAAACATTTTAAATTGGGAATACTTTTTTTGAAGATTTACTTCACCACTAAGGTTGCTATTAATGTAATAGTGTTGTGTCACCAATAATCAATATATTATCAAGATGGAATCAATATATATATATATATATATATATATATATATATATATATAAAAATTCAAATCTGATATATGGAATACCCAAAAATATTGTGCAAGGTTGCACCAGAACTATCAGAGGTATCCTATCTCTTGATTTGTGATACATATCTATTGCTTGGCTTCCAAAAAAAAACTATTTATCAACATATGACATAGCCTTGCTGCATATAAAAGAGGGAATCACAATCCAGCACTGAAGGCTTGAAGCATCAACTACCTCAAAAGGATGGTTTCAGCTTATCTCTTTGAGTTATATGACGAGAATATATGAAAATACATACCCTCATCCAAAATTACTCCCCACAAAAATGCTATAAGCAAGCCACAAACAAACTTCTTCTTTACAATAATTTGAGCTCCGATAAACTCAAAAAGCCTAGTAAATGAGGTTATCCTTTTTAAATCAGTTGTCTAGGGAGGAGGCAATGAAGTGGCTAATAGTAATCAACACAATCAAAATATATTTAAAGCAGAAGACCATAAACTGGATAGGGAATTCAGCATGCCACACAAGTTGCTGAAGATCAATTACCATGTTTCATGTTTATCTTCCAAATCTTAACAGGATGTTTCCTCTTGCAGTAGGAAATAGTATTAGTGTATTACTATTTTCATCCTTGATTATACTGAATTATCTTTCCAACATCCAAACTAACTGAAATCTCATTTTGGAAACTTTTTATCATCTAAAATGGACATAACCAGACTATAAATTATCCCAACTCCTATAATCTTTATAAGCAGCCTTGAATCTAGAAGACTGGGAAAAAAATCATATAAATTCTCAATTATCTGCTAAACAGACAAAATTAATGTATTCACAATCTCAAGTTCTGAGTCCTTTTCCCACTGGATTATTTTCAGACTTCAATTGAAACTCCTACAGTCTCCTTAGTGCATGCATAATTGAGCATAAACTTTATACATTGAGCTCGTACAACATATTAACTAATTAATGTACTTATTTATGCATAATAAACTAAAAACTCTCAAGTCCACTTCCAAAACCAAATGAATTAAAAAAAATTCAAGTTATGCAACACTGAATTGAAGTGATGTAAAGAAATGATGAAAATTGGAACCTGAAAGCAGAAGGATTAATGTCTTCAAAGGCCACGACCTTTTCATCCTGAGATATTAAAACTAAAATTATAAGAAAATTATACACACATATATAATACATATAGCGAGAGATAAAGAGAGAGAGAGAGATCGGACTGAATGGAGAAGAGTATTGGAGGTGGAAGAGCGGGCAATTTGACAAAACACGCACGAAAATGATGATGCTCCAGCCATGAACTCTGGCTTGCTCACTGGACGGATCATTCGATTTTGATATTAGATTTTCTTTGGACCTTTGCTTGAAGGGCTGGATTTGGTTATATATCTATTGGGTAAAGTCCTAAGTTAGGCCCGTCCGCTAAAATAACTGGAATCATAAAAGAATAACATTTAATAAAAAGAATAAATTTAATAAGTTGTATTTAGTAAATTTTGAATTTTTTTTAAATTTAATAGTTAAACTTACAATAAGTTGAAGAAATTTTGTATAAATTAAATTTGGTGTATTGTAAATAGACATAATAGTATACTAATTACATCTTTTATGTTCAAATTTGTTTTAGCAAAAAAATATTTTCTTAAAAAGTACTTATCCTTTTACATCTTTTCTTCTCCTCCAAAATTCTAACAATATTAATGAATTTTTTCCCTTAAAATATATTTTTTTTCTTTCTTTTATGATATATTTAAAGGTACAATGATTTTTTTTTTGACGACGCTAAAACTATCCATGTGAGTTTTATTTCTAATATATGAGATTTTTCTTTTTTAGGAGTTATGATATATGTAGATTTTGTAATTGAGTTTTTAAAGTCATTTTTTGAATAGTTTGATAAACGTATTTAAAATTCTAATTTTGTCATTGTCACGATAAATAGGAGGAAGAGAAAATTTTTCACTAGTATCATAATTTAAACTTTCAAATGCACTTAAAATAATTTATTAGTCTAAAAGACATCTAAAAAGAATATTTTAAATATAATTTATTTAATTATATGGCTTACAAATATTGCAGAGTGCGTTTGAATCTAAATATTACTAGTGTCACAAACGCTACTAAACGTTTCAAAAAAACAGGTGTAAGGCACTACAATATTGCACACGCTAATAAAGACGTGTACTTTATTTTAGTTTATCGTAATTTTATTTTTCCCAAAACTCAAACACTAAGGCCTTCATCAGCAGTACGGCCATAATCCATATACCCGTCCAGACCAATTTCAACAGTTTCTTTCTCTGGTCACTTTCCTTTGAAAATTGACAATAATCTCCAACTCTTTTTCATGCACTGCCTATTCCGCAAAACCCTCGTCTCTGTTGCACATATTCACCCCAAACCCAAAGCCGCTGCTGCTTTAAGCCATCGTTCACTCACTACTCGAAGCATGAGCTCAGCGTCAACACCCCAGCGCTTGTTTCAGCTCAAAGTCGACCCACTTACCGGTAACTCGGAATGGGTTGTCATCGAAGAACAAGAAGCCCCGGAAGAGGATTTCCCCAATAAACCCCTTTTGGCCACGACCTCGTACCTCGACATGCTCAATGATTATCCCAGAAACAGAGCATTCTCCGAAGCTATTAAGAAGACTGTTACAAAACCTTGCCATGTTCTCGATATTGGGTACTCCCTACATTTCAATCACACAAGTAAATATGTTTTGAAAGTCAAGTTTTTAGTTACAAAGATAAAATCTTTTTCCAAAATTATAATCCTCCCAAGAAGTTGTTTTTACGGATAAATACTACTACACATAAGTGGGTTATTAGTATACGTTTGTGGCTTTTATAGTAATTATTATTAGAGCTGTGATGAACAAAAATACTTGATTAACCAAGGATATATATCTAAAGTTAATTATACTGGGCTTTGAGAAATTACTTCTTGATTTTTTATATATCCTACAATCGTGTTGCTTCAGCATACTGGTACCCAAAAAACCAAATCGAAAGATAAGAACTTGCAGCATCTCAAGTTTTGGGTGTATTCTATAAACAATTGTTATTGTTGATTATGTTAGTAAAACAACTTCAATATTGTTGATCACTAACATTCAGTAATTATAATAATGTACATGTTGTTGGACTTTCACAACCTCTGTATGCAAATTTTATCTTTTTTACATGTTTATTGATGGAGATATAATCACGATTTTGCAGTGCCGGAACTGGCTTGCTGTCAATGATGGCAGCCCAGGCAATGGGTTCTGGTGACTCAACAGAATGTTCTAATCGGAAGGGGATGGTTACGGCATGTGAGTCATACCTTCCTATGGCAAAGTTGATGCGTAAGGTTTTGCGTGTCAATGGTATGGAGAGGAAAGTATGCATTATTAATAAGAGGTCGGACGAAGTAGAAGTTGGTGTGGATATTGCTTCCCGTGCAGATGTTCTTGTGAGTTTCAAAATTATTTCTAATTGCATTTAAAAAAAATCATTTAACAATTTTAAGTGGAATTGTATACTACTAAGTATAAAAATGAGGTGCTAGTGCATAGTGTAGATACATAAATGGTGCAGAGTATTGATGAATTTTGTCTTTTGAGGAAGAGTTGCGGTCCATGATCATAAAGAATTTACTATGCATTAAGGATCAGGGTTTGGGTAGTGCGAAGGGTAATAATACTCTTTCGAAATGGAGTATTTAGCTCCTTTGGAGCCTATGTATTGACTATTGAAGGATAGGGGAAGTTTTTTTGGTATCAATTTATTTCATTTACTGTTTTGAGAGATATAGTGGTTTTCCTCGCTTTTTGGATATTTGCTAATGGGGACACTCAGAAGTCAGAGGCATCACACTAACTAATTTTCAGGTGGTATAGAAGTTTGGTTTCTTTGTCTTTCTTTCTTTCTTTTTTACAATTTGTAAATTATGCCCGAGTCTTTACATACATTTCAAAGCCTTTTCACTGTTGTGCTTAAATTTTGAAGACTTTGTTTTGATTAGTACATCCGAAACATTGGTAGTAAATTCTACATTTGATTCCTTTTAGTCTTTGGGATTGCATTAGTCCATCTTATTCCTTCTATTTATATCTAAAAAGTATCTTATTCTAAGAATAGGTTAGTGAAATACTTGACTCAGAGTTGTTGGGAGAAGGGCTTATTCCAACTTTACAACATGCACATGACAAGCTATTGGTGGCAAATCCAGAAACAGTGCCTTACCGAGCAACTACTTACGGCCAGGTGTATTATCATACCTGCTTTTATTAGATACTTTATTTCTGGAGATTGTAACAGCAACTTCTTCAAATCTCTTTAAAATCTTACATTTTTAAACATTGTTTTCTGTAGAGTAAATAGTTATATTAAATTTTCTCAAGAGTTTACTGGAAGTCAGTGACCCTCTCCATTAAATTTGTAAAGGCAATAATAAGTCTTTGAAGTCCTTTCTGTGTATAGATCTCATGATTTAGGGTGTTTGCGTAAGAGATCTAGAACTAAGAATAAAGAGAAATTGTCTAATTTTATCAGGTTATTCCTGGCACATGATTCATGAATTTTTGAATCTAATTAAAGCAATCACAGGCTGAACTTTTTTCTGTTTTGCCGAGGTATACTTTGGAACTTGTTTCTTTTATGCTATATAAGTTGCGCTTGAGATAAATAGTAAGGGGAACTGACAATTTACCGTCCTGTGGTTTACCTTGGCACAAGACCACCTTGCGGTCATGTAAAACACGTCTCCGCTATGTATTTTGGACAAAAAATGCAACGGTTAAACTATCCATTAGTTTTTAAATGACAATTGTAAATACTTAGGTGAAATGTTAACAGTTGGACCCCAAGGGGGTCCCCTGCCACCGAGATAAACACAAGGGAATAAAGACCAGATTGCTCAATAATTAAATAAATACTCTACAGTTTTTATGTTTTCTTATTTTATTGGAGATTGGAACTCCTTTTACCCATGCAAAGAGTGTCATTTCATCTATAATAACTGTCTACGATTACCTTTGCAGTTTTTTAGATGGACATTGACAGGTCAACTATTTGTATGTTTTCTTCTCCCTCCCTCCTTGACAGTCCAGAAGGAGAAGTAATATGTCTTGACACTTGACAGTAATCATGGAGACGTGAGTCAAGTGACTAGGTAGTTTTCACCTTTCTTCCTTGGTCCTTCTCAAACCATGCAAAAGTATATTGCTATTTTTTGTGGATTAACTTACCGTGAATGGACCAACCAATATACCTTAAACCAGAAAGTTGACAAGAGCACCTTTTGTTGTATAGTTTCCGTTTATTCTTACTATTACAATCGACTTTTATGTTGCCTTACTGATTTTCTGGGTCGTTAACTGACTGTGTCTGGACCAACCACTATACCCTAAACCAGAAAGTTGACAAGAGCACCTAATCTTCTTTTATTTCCATTTATTGTCACTATTACTATCGACAGTCGACTTATATGTGACCTTACTGATTTTCATTATCATGTCTACATTTGATTAACTAGTTATGTGATGAATGTCTGTGACTAGGTTCTCCTTTTTCAAGACTAACTGAATTTTTTTAATCATTTAATCACCCACACCATTACATTATCGTTATTAATGTAATTGTTGTTTTCCTCTCAGCTCGTTGAATGCCCATACTTGTGGAAGCTACATGATCTTGTTAGTAATGAAGCAAATGCGTCAGATGACATACATCTTGTCCCGAGTGGTATGGAGACAAGTTTATGTGTCAAACAGCAACAGTTCGCCATGCGTTGTGATGCTATGAAAGAAGAAATGAAACTGGTAAGTAGAATATTTGACTGTTTAAACTAGTTCTTTAGAAAAGTTTTCTTACTTTTGTACTCATTTCTATGATCATCCAGCTGTCAGAACCTTTCAAAATATTTGAATTCGACTTTTGGAAACGGCCAGACAGTCATGGGGATGTTGATATACGCATAAAGGCAACTAATGATGGTACAGTTCATGCTGTTGTCTCATGGTATATGTTGTCGGGCAGTAATATTATTTTTTGCTACAAATTTCTATTGGATATTTATGAACCACTTTGCTTTCTGTACAGGTGGATACTCCAGCTTGATCGTGAAGGATCCATATTTTATTCCACTGCCCCAAAATGGATAAGTTGCGCATCAAAAATGAACGAGTTACAGTCATCATTCACTCGTAAGGCATCTTATGTTAGTTGTGTCTTTATTCAATTATTAAAGTAATCTAAAGAGAACCAATTCCAATGTTTGATGCAATGCTTTTGTACTAGTCACTCCTGATTCATTTCAAATGGGAACCACTGAGAGTGAATACTTAATATAAATACGGTGCTCAAGTGTGCAATTATAATAAAGTTTCTGCCTTCCAGTTTCCCTGCTGGACACAATAATTTTATTTTAATCAGTTGATGTCATTTACTGCCCTTATCCCATAAATGACTAAATGTTGAAACTAATTGCAACTGATCTTTCTAGTTTTATGTTAATGCTTAATATGGTGTGTAAATTTTTTTAATCTCAGAATCTTCCATTAAGTTTCCAATACAAGTAGTCCACTGTCAATTCTAGAAGCCAAATTTATGATCTCCTTGTTTTTTTGTTTATTTTGTTGATGCTACTTATCAGATTATAATTCATTTATTTCCATGTTTCTATAGCTGCCAGGGATTGGTGTGATCATTGGAAACAATGTGTGTGGTTCATTCCGCAAAAAGGTTTGTCCATAAGCAAAGATGAAGGAGTTCATTTACATGCATTTCATACTGATACTAGCATATCATATGAATTCAAGACTCAAGCCATGCGAACAGAGGCTGAACATTTGACTCTTGTAATCAACATTGTCAAATCTCTCTACCACCAGAAAGAATAGCAATCTATGGAGACAACAACTGGAGATGCTCCATTTTAAAAGTCATAAAAAATGCTGTAAGTTTAACTCTATGCCAATATTCATAATCAGCATTACATATTTTAAGGCCTCAATCAATACGGTGAAAAATAAAAAACTTCTACTTCACAACAAACTTGAAATTCTCTTTTGAATTTTTGAAATCAAAAGAAACTTCAGCTGTGTTAATATGAAATAGAAGTATTTATTCTCTATGTTTCGGTTGTCTATAATAAATCTCAATGTTCTAAAAGGCGCTGAGGTCGGGGGCAAGCGCTGTTAGCGCTGAGGGGCTTTTTTTATTGTAAGTCAATTTTAATATTTTAATTTACATTTATCCAAACAAAACAATAATATAAAGTAAAACAATCTATAATAAAGATAATAAAAGCATTTATTTAAGTTCAAACACATCTATATTGATGCTAATGTCAAAGTTCAAAAACAAATATGCAATTGTTCAAAGTTCAAATATATTTTTAACGTATTAGTTTTATTTATTAATTTATAAACAAGATTGTTATTAAATAATAAATTTCAAAAATTTAATTCCATAATAAAACTTAAGAAACTAAACATAAATTTAAGAATTATATTGAATTAAACTAAATATTACAAATGTATCATCATTTATATAATTTAAAGTTGGTTCAAGTTCAAAAAATTACATCTATAATAAAATTATCCATTTTGACTTGATATTGTTCACTTCTAGTTGTGATTTGATATATTATAATCTGTATTATGAATAGAGTAAGTCATTAAAAAAATAAATATACCAAGATCTGATTTGGGTAGTTATTAAAATAAAAAAAATCTCTCTGCATAAATCCCGCCTAGGCCCCACCTAATTTTCTGGAAGGATTTTTTTGTCGCCTTGAGCTGAGGTGAGGCGCCTGGGGCCTAAGGCCTAGACGGGGCGCCTAGGCGGGGATTTTTAGAACAGTGATAAATCTGCTTAATTAAAGTCACTATCATCTTCCTGCAAGCAAGTTAGATAATTTTGAGGCTGTTGTAGTATATCTTGTTGTGATTTTTGTTGCCCTGTTGTAGGACTCATTGCTAACTTGCACTTCCTTACACAATTGATAGCATTATGAATATTTTCTAATGAGAACTCAGTTTTCCTGTGATTTAGTCCTAAGCATGTGTTGTGGTTAAGCTATGCGTATAATTCAATTGATTGACCGTAATAATCTGACTAAAAAGCAATTTTATGCAAACTTTAATTCCCTTGTTAGAAACAAAAAAGTCTTACAAATTTCACTGGAAACACCTTTTGGGCTGAGAATCATTTATGAATAGCATTTTAGAATACTTCAACTTAAAAGCATTGCTAACTTTTGATAAGATGTGGTAATATCTGGCCAAGTATAATTTTTTTCCGTTGTCTAATTCTACCAGTCAAGTAATAGTGACACTGAAGAAAACTAAGAATATTTTAAGCTTTGTGATAATCTTCTTTGACTTGTATTCCATGAACACTTGAAAGACTATAATTTTTTCCACTTTTTGGTTCAATGTAGTTTCATCATCTTTTGGTTGAATGTAGTTTCATCATCTTTTGGTTGCTAATACAGACCTAATTCCTCTGCAGTTGCAACAGAAAGTTTCTCCTTTATGTGTTGTCTCAGACGATAGCATTTTCTTAACAATTGCAATTGCCCATCTCTCAAAGACCTCACATGTTCTATCGTTCCTTCCTGGGCTACGAGAGAAGGGTGCTCAATATTTGAAAGATGTTGCTGTTGCAAATGATTACTCGATGGATCGAGTAGAAGTTCTGAAGAAGAAGAAACCACAACTTACTATGCATGATACTCGTGAGAGAAAGGTCATCTCTACTTAATTCATTACCAACCCGATATTTATGCTTTTGGTGGTTTGTTGTAAAAGTAACTTGCATACAAATATTGCAGGTTTGCACCATATTTTAGTCAAATGGCACCATGTTAGGATAGATTGCCATCTTATCTGAAGCTAATTCTTATGGTGGAATGCTTTTTATTATACTTGGAATAGTAATAAATTATTTGCTTGATCATAAAGTTGTTTATCTTTTAAATTCTTCAAGCTGGTGTATACCAGTTACGAATCAAATTAAACACTTTCAGATTGTGTTTAATCTGCAGGTTGACTTGTTGATAGGAGAGCCCTTTTATTACGGAGGGGAAAATATGCTTCCATGGCACAACCTGCGGTTTTGGCAAGTACTATATTCTCATTTTGCTTTATAGTAAATGCGTTGTTTCGAGTGTAAAATTTCCATGTACAAATAGGAAGATATATCATGCATCTATTCTGAGATTCAAGCAATGAGACATGGATGTACAACCAATTGCAAATTTCATCAAAATCTTCTGTCCTTCAAATGGTTAAATTAAATTACTAACTACGACAAATTTTTTACTTTAATTGTGGAATAAGGATGCCTATTACTCCTGTCAAGTTTCCTTCGTTCTTATGACAGCAGAGACTCCTCCTTACTCTATGTTTATTCCTTAAGATATGAACGCCAGATACTTGATATCCTTCTTGTGATTCCTACTTTATCCTTGCTAACAAAAGCCAGTATCTTCTCTGGAGGTTTGTCATGGTTATTAACTATTATATGCTAGATATGTTTTGACATGTTATATAATGATCTTTACCTACTCCGTGTTCTGTATGAAATTTCTACTGAAAGTAGGCGGTGATATTCTTATTTAGTATCAAGTACTTAATTTGGGTAATTTGTCGGGGGAAAAATTCTCACTTTTAAAGTGGTATTTAAGGAGGGAGCGAAGTATGCTTGATTCCGTCCTCTCTGAAGATGCTGTGATAATGCCTTGTAAAGGAATCTTGAAGGCTTGTGCAATGTCTCTACCGGTTAGTCTGTATGATTGTATATATTTGTTTGAACCAACTTATGTGATTGTGTGTATAAAATCTAATTGTCGGATGGCTCGAGTATTTTAGGATCTTTGGAGAAGTCGTTGCAGCCTGAAAGATATTGTAGGGTTTGACCACGCAGTTGTCAATGCCACATTAGGAGCATGCGGTGATTTACCTGCATCTCAACAGATTCACTGTCTACCATTTTTTGTTTGGCAGTGTGGAGAGTCTAAGGTAATTCGTTACTGTTTTAGGAAGAAAAGTTTTAACAGATTCTTATTCCTGTAACTGAAGGAGGTCTGTTGAAATCATTTCAGAAACTTAGTGAGATTTTCACGGTCATGGAGTTCGATTTCTTAAAACCAATAAGTCCATGCTCTGGGGAAGCCAAGGTATTATTTTTTCTTGTGTGTTTATCGGCATAGTGATAAAGATGCTTGTCACATTTGGTGAATAAGCTGCATGAGTTTTTTACATGAACTTGTAAACATTTACTACAGGTGAAATTCACAGACTCGGGAATATGCCATGGATTTGCACTTTGGATTGATTGGGTGATGGATATAGAGAACTCCACTGTCATATCAACAGGACTGGGTATGGTCACGATGAACTAGATTTGATAGTCTTGTTCTCTTTCCTCTTTTTGTCAGTTATACCAAAATTTAAACTGAATTATTTTGGTTCCTCATTTTTTGAAGTTACAAATCTTTCATTCACCAACCCATGCTTCAAAAGAGCTGCAGTAACAAGCATTCACTCGTCTGTTGTATGTGTTCAGATCAAAGATATTGGAAGCAAGGAGTGAAACTTTTGAACAAGCCTGTGCAGGTTGGAATACATGGTTCTAGCACGGGTGAATGTTGTTCAACAGTAATTGAAGCATCTTTCGACCCTTCTGGTGGTGCACTCGTGATTGAACATGATTTTCGTGAACTCTGATTTAATAAGTCTGTGCATTATTTGTTTTAGTTCTAGTTAGCAGATAGATACAAATTTGGCAATCTTGTAAAATGCAAGATTTTTGTCCAATACAAAGACAAAGGGAGCAACTCAGAAATAGCTTAACAGTGTAACTTTAATGTTGTTTGATTATATTTTTTTCCAACTTTTTTGAAATTGAGCCATTTTACAGAAGAAACATCATGGGGTATTTCAAAACCCTATTAGCATATTGTTTTATTATGTTCTTACGGTTTGCATGATAAGTTCTTGTATTTGACAAATCAATAGCTGAGCTCAAAACGTTATTAAGGTGGTTGTGAGAAGCTCAAACATGAAGAAAATTAAGAATGCAAAACAAAAAAATAAAAATTTAAACCACATTTTGATTTAACAATGATAAATTCACTTGTCCCATCATGGAAACTCGAGCAATTTCAATTCTATTTGTTACCAAACAATCAGTTACATGGTACTATCAATTGCACTTCCCATCTACCATGATACAACATTGAAGGCAAGGTAAATGTGAATTACTGAATTAAAAGAAAAAATTACAAAAAAAGTAAAAAAAAAATGTGGCCTAATTTAGCAATGGCATCTCAAAAGCTGTGGTAAATGCATGATAAAATTGCAGGAGGCATATCCAAGTTCCCTTCGTTTCTTCCAGCTATTTTTCATTTTTCATTTTTGATATTATTTCTGCCCCGTAAATTAGAATCTTTTTCGGTATACTGGACACTTGTACATCATTTTCTGTGTGCTTCCTGAGGTATTAGCAATTCTTCATGATCATCAACTTCCACCTGTCAGACATTTATGCAGCGAAGTTTAGTTTTTCAGACAATGGAGTTTCATACATTAAGATGACAATGGCGGCAACTTGGTACCTCGTATCTGTTGCCACCATAAGTGTACTCCAGATGCAACAGCTTAGGTTCCCCAGGACAAGGATCACAAAATCCCATGATGCCAGACTTCTTTACACCCTCGTGAAGCTGCACATATCAGAAGCCAGATATTAGAGTATCTCCAAGAGTAGTAACAAAAAAAAACTCTTCAAATTGAAGTTTGTT
The DNA here is from genome assembly GCA_020205615.1 of Panax quinquefolius. Taxonomy (NCBI): domain Eukaryota; kingdom Viridiplantae; phylum Streptophyta; class Magnoliopsida; order Apiales; family Araliaceae; genus Panax; species Panax quinquefolius. The sequence continues at coordinate 3,846,564 of CM035167.1, read as the reverse complement.
GACCTACGTGACAATTTGAAGAACATTATTTGCTACTTTCATATTTTGTGTCTCATCAGTCTCTTCAATTAAATGAGTTTTATATCAAACCCATCAAGCGTAATAAATATTTTTATAGCCTTTAATTATAGATTTGAAGAGTGAGAAGCAGGTTGCAGATTTGAAGACTAAAGTTGAAGAGGTTGTTGGAGAGGCTCTTATATTATGGTTCCCATAGATCGAGCCAAAATATATAAACCACCATATAAAGGATCTTTAGGGGTTTATAAACTAAACATTTCCATCAAATGGCACATTAGCCTTCACCACAGATCATATAGGTTTGTCAAACAGGATGCTATTGTTTCTGGTTCGAAAGAAACACAATCAAGGGTACAAAGAAAAAGGGTAGAAAGAAAGAGTAGAAAAAAATATACCTTAAGTTGCCCAGAATCATTAATTAGAAAATTTAAAGGTAACGTGACATCAATGACTTGTAAAGCTAGGTTATCCTTGTGTTCTTCCAATTCATATGTATTCTTGAAAGCTTTACGATTTCCATATATTGCCTCTGTGATCACCAGTCCACCTGTTTCTAGTTGCTTACTCCTTTTCCTATTGCCAACATTCTGTAGCAACTGCTGAGCTTTCTCAGCTACTGCCCGTGCCTCTCGAACCTATTCAAACACACAATGTTACTCATGAAAATGTATGACATGTATTTATTTATGGGTGGGGGAAGCAAGGACAGAATTAAAGTAGCATACCATAAATCAGGATAATAAAACAAAATAATAGAATGTCTTTACCAGAACAATGTTAGACAAATTGTAGAAAGTCATTTAACAATGGAATAATCAAACAACAAAATAGCAGTTTAAACAAAATCCCACTACTACATCATTACATGCATAAGCTCTAGTAACCAAGAATTTTAGAAAAAAATCACAAGACAAACAAATTAAGCATAATAGAAATTGGTTATTAGTTAATACGACTATTGGTGTTATTTAGGATGTATTACCTGTGGTTCATTATAAAAAACAAAATATTTGTATGGATACTAGATGAGTGTAAATCTCATGGTTTAGGGGTCTCAAATTTTTGGTCTCAAATGATGTGTCATTGAATACTTTAATAATACTTTATAGCATAGCCGATCTTCTATCACAGAAGATGTACCTGATCAATGTAATGATGGCACATCATCATTTGAGACCCCTAGCATTACCTTCTTAAAATAATGGCTCAAATCAAGGGAAAATAAACATAATCTAATTAGGTTGTATATTCATCGACTTCTCAAGAACGTATCATGTTCAACAGACAATGTAATTCTTAGGTAAAGATGTCAACTCACAGGTACTGCTAAAATCTCATTAGTGTTAAAATCTATGTTCGAAATTATATCAAAGAATTAGTAAATAAAGGGAAAAAAAGAGAAATCTAAGTTGTTTTGCACTGTGCAACCTTTTATGTTCTTTAGTGATTTTGAAATGAGCCAAATGCTCAACTTTTAGTGTATATCTACATATCTTTCACTTTGCTGAGTGATAGGATCATTTTCTTGCTTGTGACATGGGTGTCTTTAGAGTTTAGAGGCAATTTTGTGTCTGACACAAGTAAATTATTAGTTGTCACAAACATATAAAGAATAAAAAAATAAATTATTAGACATTCATAAAACTCAAGGGATACACAAATGGACTAGTATACCTCAGCTAAAGTTTTTCCCATATTCTCCAATGCCTTCTGTTTTTCACGTTTCAGGTGATAAGGTTTGAAAATGAATGCCTGCAAGTATATACATTTATACACAAAATTAAAATAAAATGGGAAGGCTAAGCCCATGATACTGATTAGCTAAGAATCTTTATGATTCACTTATATGTGACTGTAGATCTAACACACAAATTAATGATACAGTAGGACAAAATTATAGAGAAGAGATCAATAGGAATAACCAATGACTATTAATAGCCTTCAACTTCAGGTATTTATTTGTGTTACATTGTTAGATAGCTCAAGCATCTCAGCCAAGAGATGAAAAACAAACTCTTTTACTTGTAATCCTTAATGGTAATGTACAATTACATGGATGTACAGGAGGACAAAGACCCAATCAAACCTAAAGAAATAAATATCACTAATTATATAAAATTTTCAACAGAAAGAACTAGTAGCAAAAACCCTGTGGATGACAATAATTTGATCCAGAGAATCAGAGCTGATTTCCATTTTCTTATAAGTGAGATGTTACTCAAAACTGGCACACCCTGATCAACTCTTCAAAGAGATGCGAGTCTTTAAATTTTGTGTAAGTATGAACTTTTTCGAGAACTGAAAATTTTATGCTCCTTTACTGATTAAAGATTCTTACTAAACATGCATTATGAAATATGAAATATGAAAAATTAGTGAAATTTCTAACAGTATATAGGTGAGACAATGACACAGAAGGAGCCAACTTTTTTGAGTTTGGTGTAAGAAGTGCAGAATTTTGATTCAACAATGTAAAAAAGTTATAGCACGGTGCATAACAAATCTACTTATGCTGGTATATGATATAATACACTGGAGACATTATGAATCCAGTATTCCATAGACCACCCTAAGAAGAATTAAAGAAAATACATAATAAGCAAGAACTAATTATTATATATTATAATTAGCATTATTGTGATGGTTCTGAGTTGGTATATAACAAACATTCAATGATCAATTGATGAATTGATGAATGATTCAGCAGATTGCAAGATATAATAGTTCGATATTACTAATCAGAGAGAGAGAGAGAGAGAGAGAAACCTTGAGTGCAAAGTAAAGAGATGCAGGAATAATGAATACTCCCGTAGCAGTAACTACATTCAGATGTCTGGAAAGCAGAATCTGCACACAATGGCTCATAGCAACATGGCAGAACCCAAAAGTTATAATCAATACAGATACTAACAGGATACAGATCTAGGTTTACATACTATAATAATCATAATATATTATATGGTTCACATAGTTTTCAGGTGAGAATATGCGAGATAAAATAGTATTTATACTTGAACTGAAAAATAAGAACTTGCTACACTTCTGCAGCGCACAGAAGTTTAGTATGTCAAAAACCTATACTGTCAGATTCTCGTTTAGAAAACTGAAATGTACAATTTGCTGAAACAGTAAGTCTTCAAATCATAAGCAGAGGGTCATTGTCTGAGCTAAGGCACATTATGACTCAAATACTAAATGGATATAATGATCGATAATCACTTCAAGTGCTTAAAGTACTCATGCTGGACAATCCCGTCATCAACTCGATATTCCATTTACTATCATTTTCTCTCACCAAGGAATCAATATTCCATTTACTAGTATGTTTTCCGGCTTTTACACAATATTGTTAGTGTTTTCTCTCATAGTCAGTCAATATTCCATTTATTAAAAAGCCCCTCTGGTGTAAAATTTTCATGCAGATTGTTTTCAAGTACAGTGGGCTGAGAATTGCTTTACAATGTGAGTTGTTAGTCCCCACTAAAAATGTAGTCACATGAAGATGCCAAAATAGAGAGAAAAAAAGGTAGACAGAAATGTTTTTGGCCAAAGGATAAGAATCAAGAGATCCAACAAGACTCAAACACAATAAATATGAGAAGGATAAAAGAAATGAACTTCTTGTCAGATACGACACAAGCCTAACTTATGAAACTTGTACACCTTTTCATTTCTCTCATGGGGGTGTCTGAAAATTTTACAACTAAGGTTTGAGATTGCACTCACCGGAATGACTAGCTTTTGTCCACCTCGATGTAATTCAAATCTGTAGAATATACCCTACAAAAAATTCAAGGAAGAAAGTAAGATATATCAAACAGCAACAAATATAAAAATCAACCCATAGGCTATTGATAGAGCTGAACACAAATCAACGTGGAAATAAAGCGAAGTGGAAAGCCCATTCAGGCTTGATAGTCATTATGACATTGGTATGCAAAAAATTGGACGAAATGAATTCTCTCGGATTTACATTTCACATATACATATGAGATAGCTTTCCTGAGAGGAGGTTTGTAACAAGATTGCCGTCCTTGGGGCAAAAATTGGTTGATTTTTTACTGGACAAAATTCCCCTCTCCAAATGTGAAACAACCATCAACCTAATTCCCACTCCTAGTAACCCTCTCAGCCAAAATCATTTCATCTCCTCATCTTCTCTTCTCACTCACAGTCTCACTGCTAGAAGTAGGAAGAACCCTAGGATTGACAGTGTGACTCACCAGCTCCACCAATCCAATGGAGACGGCAGTAATGATGGTTGATTTTCTAAGAGATGGACAGCGGAGATCTGGTTGAGTTCATCAGTGGTGGCAATTACAGAGGGGTTCAAGGGAGGCAGAGGACTTCTTCTTCCTCCTTGTTGAGGTATATTCCTTGAGATAGAGAGGGGTTTCTGCTGGTTGGTTGATTGATGTGGCAAGAAGGGTTTTATGCCACCCTGAGCGGAAGGTGATGATTTTTTTATGCCACTGTGCCGGAAACAAAAAGCTTGTTTTCAAGTATCTCTCATGGACAAAATATATTCAACTACTTGTTTGTGGCAAACAACCTACTACAACTTAGTTTTGGTTGATAAAAAGGTGAAATGACCAAACTGCCATTAATGAATTTAAAAGAAAATATCAAAATACTACCATTATTGAAATACTTGGGTCATAGTCATTTTGATGTGGTTGTCACAATCACAACCATGTTATCCCCTATAATAATCTCCATTTTATTAATTTATTTAGGTTTTTTTAGTTGAAGTGTTTTTATTTAAAGTTCATACTTCGTTAGGTGTTAATTGTCTGGGTAGGAGGAGCTTAGTAATTCCATGTACTGGTTCCAAGCAACAACAGATTTTAGGTGTGGCTCCTTCAGATTTTCCTTATAAACACGAACCTCTAATAAGAGAAAACGAACATAGACAAATCAATGGTAAAAACAATTCATCATCTATCAAAACGTACCTGAATTCCTATTGAGTATAACATGCGGACAGTGCTGAAGTTAGATATTTTTCTCCCACCCCCTACTTCAATTTCAAGAGCACTGCTGATAAATTATAACAAAGTTACGAGAGAATAGTCTGATATGTATCAATGCAAGATACCATAAACAAGGAAAACAGAATTGAACACATACATTTGGTAGCACATATTTTCATACTGGCTGTTCAAACTAAATCAAAACTAAAGCAAACCTCTACATAAAAATATATGTTCTTCAGTATATTGCAACTAAGATAGTATCTCATTCTGACATTTGCATATAAAAGTTTGCATAAAATTTACTGCACTGTTCTGATACTATAGTATATGGTAGTTTTGAGGAATATTTTCTTGGATATCTGCGTAACAATCTGAAGAGTTTCATGAGTACCAAATAGTCTAACTGAAGAACTTCATCTTAGGCTATCATCTTATGTCCCTCTCCCACTCGGGTATGATTGGCTGCAGCCAAAATCTGCCAAAAAAAGTTGTGCGGACTGTTGGCTACAGCCGACTTTGGCTGTGGATCTTTTTCCTCTCTCTCTAAAACAGAATAAGTGGATCAAGTTTAAATATTTAAAAAGTAGAAGGAAGACATCAACAGATAAAGCTGATCAAGCAGTAACAATTCAGCCCGTAAGGACATCGCTAAAATTTTACAAATACAAATTACATGGATAAGCTTATAAGGATAAAAAAAATCAGGAAAATACTATCCCGATTAAGTCCACAGAAATACCTTCCTATTTTGCCAGCAATGCGACCATGAGACTTCGAGGAAAAGCGATGACTATAATGAGCTGATGCACCAAAGAAGCTTGTGCCTATCTGCAGGAGGTTGAACATGAATGAATAGAAGGCAATATTTTTAAATATCTCAATGATTTGATAAAATTAACATATCCCCAAAAGGAAACTGAAATTGCAGAGATGCTTTAGAAGAAATAGAGTTGCAACTTGCAACAATAAAAAAAGAACATAAGAAAATATTCATCATATTCTTTACCTTTATTACGGACCTAAATATTACAAAGAGAGATGTATTAAATTTCAAGTTTAAAAAATTTAGACTAGTGAGCAGAAATCCTTTAAATCCCAGAACATGGTACAAGTGAGAAAAGGGAACTACTTTTCAAGATTGCAGCACAGCAGAAGTGACCAAGTAATATGGAAACATATAATAATGTACGGTCAATTAGCACAAAAAATAAACATTTGTGAATAAATAAAATAACTTTAATAGCAAAACCCTCTTCTTTTCAATTTCTAACGTAAGCAAGAAATAGTTAATCAAATTTTCTAAAAATCGCTAAATGGCTCAGAATGTTGATCCTTCATACAAAAAACTTTGACGAGATTATAGTGGAAGTTCAACCTTAACAGGGAAAATGTCTTAGATGTATTATAAAGGAACATGAAATTTACCTTAATCTCTCCAGCCGCAGACATTTTCTCTTCTTTCTTACGCCATCCAACAGCTATCGATGACTCTGAACCTAAAGCAAGCTCTATCTGGAAACATGAAGACCATAACAAATAATACAAATGCAAGAATTCAAAAAATATCCAGCAAGAATATTTAAGCAGCCACAAAAGGTAAATTTGTAATTTATTCCAGTTTCAGCTTTTTTTCCATATCGTCATGCTGTTAACAGATAATTTTTCTTTCTTATACCCTTCCTTAATTTTGGATGCCAAAGTCAATGAAAGAAAATATGTCACCGCTCTAAAAGAAAACTTAATTAAATAAACCTAAAGTTCTCAATTTAGATAGCAAAAGTCCTGATGTACATCTACAGTCATATACAAATCCTGGAAGCTTTTTAGTGCAGAAAGACTATGGCAGATGCAAGAGAGCTTACATTTCCATTTGTAGACTCGGAGAGTTGACGAGTCCAGGAATTAGAAAGATTGATTGAACCATCTCTTAAAGACATGGCAATACCCATTGTTGCAGTGGAGTGGGCAGAGAGTGTTCTGAAGAACGGGCAGAGAAGTAGTGAGGATAATAACTGTTAAACTAAAAGGAAACTACAAAAAAGAGAGGACTTATTATAACATTTGACCTACCGAGATGTTTGTAGCCCAATCAATGCTCGTAAACCAGCAGAAGCCATGAATTCCATAGTAGAAGCAGAAGATATCTGATGCCTAAGAACAGCAGTGGCAGCAGCACCACCAGAATTCCCATTAACTGCCAGATTCCCTCCAACAGCAATGACATTCCTTTTAGATATTTTAGATTGAACTTCACTAGACATGGACATACTGAAATTTTTATATATGAACAAAATCAGTAAGATGAAACACCAGATACATGGACTAAGGGGTGTTTGATAAAATTAAATGAAATAGTTCAATGTTTAAGTAATCAATGAGTTTGAATGAAGCAAAATTTTAATAATTGAATAAAAAAGTTGTTTGATAATTGACATGTCTCAAACATCTCAATAAAATATTTTTATTATTTTACCCCTCCTAAAAAATTCAAAATTGCTGAAAATTTATTTAATATTACTTAATATAATAGTTAATATTGTAAAAATATATTAAATATAAAATACTTCATTCAAAAATATTCAAATAAAAAAATTACACTTGGTCATTCAACTTTAAAAATCGATTGATTCACCATTCTCAGATTTATTTTTATTCTAAACAAATGCAATGCGTTTGAATGGTTACCAATTCAGCCAATTCTCCATTCACTCTAACCCCCCCCTAAAGCAATCCCTATATATGCAAGGAACAACGGAGTACTTGATGTAAATAGATATGGATTGTGTCACTTAGAAAATACCAAAAACCAAAGTAATATAAATGGAACGTAAGCAAAAGAGGTATGACTGGATACTCCATTTCTGGTGTTACATATATTGGGTAAGTTATACTCTGCAGCAACCAATACCCCTTACAGATATTTAAAAATGGTTAAAGAAACTAAGAATCAAACAAATTTTAGAAAGTGAGGGAAATAAACAAAACATCAATAACAGAAGATAACAATGGACATTGACTACATATCATAAAACTGGTTTCGATGGCTTGCTCAGATAGTCAGATATCATATTAAATCCAAACAGCCTATCAAACCGACCAAAGTTGTTTTAAAATATGTTTCAGAATTCTCAGAGAGAGAGAGAGAGAACATATCTTTGATAACCAAGAATGTAAATTCTCAACCCATGGAAGTTGGTACTTGGACCTTAATAGCAAAATGAAAAAAAAAATATGTATATATAGGAAAGGGAGATGGCACACATGTGAACATGCTGCAGCACTACTTTTTGGAAATTACACTAAACTGTTCTTCTCTAGACGGGCAATGTTCAACATGAATCGATGTGGGATAAACATTTTTTTATAGTAACAAATGATTGAATACTTGTACACTTTACCCTCTCATGATGCCATCGCCATCTAGAAACTGCGGCAACGACAAATTTGCCAGAATAACACCAGAAGGTAGGACATGGGTTGGGACCTTTTCTTGTTGCTTCTGCCATCGTAATTTTTCAAGTTCTTCCTTAATCTTTTCAAAACTATTCAAATTTGGACCAAGTTCTAAACCTGAAGTTACCCCTTCCATACCATATATATCATATATCTGCCTTTTATTCTCATCAGACAAAATTTCATAGGCTTCACATATCCGTTGAAAATTTTTTGTAGCAGTATCCTTCATCTGGAAATAGGTGCGCAATATAACATCAGTCGCTTACTCTTGGGTAAAATTGAAAAGTCAGGAATGGAAGTAAGAAAAATACTAAGAATTTAAGCAATAAAAATAAATCCACACATATCCACAAACTATCATATAAATAATGTTAGAGAAAAACAATTGCATCCTGATTGAGTGTGAAAATGAGTCAATGACCCAGTATGAGGAATGACCCCAGTGAGCGAGTGTCTAGCAGCATGATGTTATGACATGACTCCTATCATCCCTGACCATTTCAGGACTGCATTACAACTTTGATGAGCCAATTTGAAAGAGAAGATGAAGAAATTTCAAACTGAGCATTCAAAAATACGTCAAAATCTTGGTAAGGAAGCATAGAAATTTTGACAGACAAATTGACAGTCTCAATATGCTCTTTCAGGATACAAATTCATTTTTTTTTAAGATAAGTTAAGGACACACTCCTTTTCCTCCGTACTTGAAGACATCAAACAGTACAATATTTTCATATTCATAATACATTCAAATCACAACATTGAGCTAATTTTATTATAGTTGTAATTTTTAAACATCTTAGAAAATATTCATATATTTAGTTTTAAGAGTTCTTAAATTTATGTTTACTTATTTTAATATTGAATTAAATTCTTAAAAAAATTTTATTATTTAATAGCAATCATGCTAGTAAAAACTGACTTATGTGTATTTGAACTTTGACATGGATAGAAAGGAATTAAGATAGTGACCCTTTACATTTTATTATTCTATCTTATTGCTTAGAGTTCCACATTGTTAGTCTTAGAATATTCATATAGGTTTTAATCCAAATTTATGCCGCTAGTAAATGAGATTTGTCAACATATAAATTCATTTCCAAATTCAAATTATGAGATTTGTCGACATATAAATCATAACCTTAATTTAACAATATCCTCCATCAGTCTTTTAAGTTCAAAAATATGACATCATCCTCCCAACACTCCAATGTAAAAATTCTATCCAATGTATATAAGATTACTGACTAAAAGAGTTGCCTTGGCATGGTAAGGACCACCTTTGGCATAAAGGAGAGAATGATTGTTTTTATGTCTGCTATACATATGTTACTCGTTTTTTTTTCTTGCCTAATATTTACTAATCTTTTTCTATGTATGGATATAGAGAGAACCAAGTTACATTAGTAGTCATAAACAAAAAATTTCAAACATAGAGTATTTGAAATGGAGAAACACCTATAGTGGTTGAAGTATAATACTGCACTTCAAATGCATACATTCCAGCAAAAGAGTCGTTTTACTTATCAACCAGACTGTTTTTGGGCCTTTCTACTAGGGACAATCATGAATTGAGCACGATTCCAACACATAATCAATTACATCATTCAACATATACAAACTAATTCAATCTCTAATTTCCAATAACAGTTATCAATACAGAACACCCAACTGAACTTATGCCCAATTGAAACATCAGCTCAACTCAAACATGATCAAAATTAGCTAAAAATAAATCAGGTACCTACATCCATTACAATATAAACTTACACGATAAAACCCAACAAATATAAAAATATCAATTTAAACATTATACCTTCTACTTTGTCATCAATTCATCAGAACAATAGAAATAAGTTAATACTTCATATTCATATATGCACAAAAATTAAAGAGATAAAAAAAGGGGGGGTACCTGGGGAGATTGGTATTTATCAGGGTGATAGATTTGAGCCCATTGACGGTAAGCTTTACGGATTTCTTCATCTGAAGCTTGTGGAGATATGTGAAGTAGTGCATACAGTTCTCTGTTTGGGGGTTCATTGTTTTCTGCTTCTTTCATCTTTTTGGATTGGAAAGCTTGGAGCTTTGACAAGGATTTTCGGATTTTTGGCTTTTCAAGTAAACTTCTTGAAAGACTGACGTTTTCTGTTGATTTGGTTAAATCTGAAGAGGGTTAGTGACGATAGGCCGGGGTTTAAGGTTCTTGTCGACTTGTCGTGTGGGTTATGGAGTAGGCAAGATCATTAACCTTTTTTTTTCTTAAAAAAAAAAAATTTGATTTTTTAATTTTAGAATTATCATGTCATGTCACACATTTTTTTAAAACAGTCATTAAATAAAATTTTTTTAGATATCTTGCATACATTATATGAATTTAATTTTAAATTTAATTTCATTTTTAAAAGTTAAATAAATTTCTTTATGAAAGTGAAGGAATAATATAAAGTTTTTGATGATAGATTCCAGCTTGATTTTTGTGTTGGATGATAGATTCCAACTTGATTTTATGGACCGTCGGCCCCAAGAATATTGATGGATTTTCGAAAATATAATAAGAGTATAGATGGTTATAGTCAAATTAAAAAAATCATGCAAGGTCTTTACTGTGTTTTGTATTTTTAGTTTTTTATAAACGGTAAAAAATGGATGAGGAGCTGACTGAGATAGTGAACGAATGACCCAATAAAACAAATAAGTAATCTTTTATAATTCATAAACATAAATAATAAATTTTAAATTACAACTCTCCTTCCTTTTCTATAAAACTCGAACCGTAAAACTTCAAGCCCAAGAGGATCTATTCAAGTTTTTTTTACTTCAATTGTTAATTTAGGTTGGACGGATGATTTTTTAATTTTATTTATAAGCCTAAACATAATTTAAAATGATATTATTAATATATAAATTTAAATTTATTGTGTCTAGATATTATTAGTGCTAATTATTTGGTGTCTTTGGTTCATTCTAAACTTCCCATACTTGTTTTACTCCCAGAAAATAAAAAATAAGTTGGGCTAGAGTCCACATAAAGACCTTTTTAGGCTGCAAGAGCTGACTGAGTAAACTAGCCCAAAAAAAATAAACAGGTTAGTCTATTGCTGCCTACGTCACGCATAAGGTTATGCTTTAAATTAGTCTACAGTCCGAACATAAACTGTATGTTGCTAAGTATTAATATACAATATAATTCAGTAATACTAACAATAGATAATGTATATTAATAAATTGTATAAAGTACTTAATTATAAAGTAGATCGTAATGTACTAATATTAAGTAATGTATTTTATTAAAAAAATACTATTTATATTATTATATATAATATGTATTATATATAATTAAATGAATTAATCGGTATTCTGATTCGGTTAAAAAAAAATACATATCACCGGTACCGAAATATTAGCATATATCTAATTTTTTTTTATTAATACCAAATCGGGATATAAAAACATTAAATTGATTGTAACGAACCGATTAATTTTGGTAATTTTTCAAATTTACTGTTCTGTTTACACACCCGTCCACTAGATGAACGGACTTTTCCCTCCTATTAGTCTTAACGAGTGTCCAACTCTAGTAGTTGTGGGTAGGGTCGAGCAAGGAATTAAATTGGAATCGGAACTGCGCTAAAAATCGTACAAATCGTATCAATTAAAATTGTACCAACGGTTCCGACGTATGTGACGGTTTTAGATGGGTTGAAAAATCAAATTTACGTTTTCGGTTTGGTAATTAGTCAAAATCGCACGCATAAAACAGAAACAGCACCAAAAAATCATCATGTTTTCTCAAATTTGCTACAAAAATATATAATTTCTCTACTATAAAATATTCTCCTCATTTTATTTTAGAAAACAGATATTGCAGGGTTTAATGGAGAATAAATAGTATTAATTATATTTGCAAATCAAGAGTGACTTGGTAATTCTTAAATCAAATGTGATAACATTGTATTAATCAACCATATAATTGTTGATGCCCGAAAATATTTTACTAAATTAGCTCCATGATTGTGTTCACTGCGTAATACGTTTGCGTTGGTGATTTTGCTAACTAATTTACGGATTTATTATTTCAATTAGTTTTAGAACCGAAACCGCACCAAATAAAACCAAACCACATATACAATTTTAAAATTTTCAAATCGCACCTAAGCGATTTCGTGTACGGTTTATATTCCAAACCGCACCATACTCATATCTAGTTGTGCGCTCATAAATTCCTTACCCGTCCTTAGTGGTCCATTGTCTGTAACATGAGTAGCTGCTCAGTGGAGATCAACATCCAATTGATTATAAAATCAATGACCAACCTTTTGAACGTGATATGGTTTGATTTTGGACAAGATGATCAGCGATAAAATGCCTATATTACTCAACTGGTAATATTATTTAATTTAAAATCAGTTGAGGACAAGTAGAATAATCTCTCAAATTAGAATTCAGTTATTATGAAATTAATTTTATAATAAATTAATTAATTAATTAATCAAATTATAGAATCACTTACTTTTATATCGAGCTTAACTTCAGGATTCCAAATTATATACTTAAGCTAGGTTCATATAATATTATATGTTGATACAAGTCCATTATTTCAAATTTCTAAAACAGTTCACTTAATAACTTGTGCTTCAAACTTAATACCCTATTGACTTTTTAAAAGTTACTTTGATATGTTTTTAAACTAAAATTGACATAATTGATTTAAATTTAAAAATAATAAATTTTATAATTATTAGTACTTTTTAATTAAGTAATTTATTATGATATTTATATAGTTGTATTTATATAAATAAATTACGTAAATTTATGTCAATTTTAAATGTAAAAATATTTAAAATTAACTTTTAAAGAATCAATAATAATCTTATACTTGGGAACACATAGGGAGTATGATTTTAGAGCCTACTTTGCGACTTCTTGGAGTGTGCTTCGTTTGTATATTAAATTTTAGTAGTAAGATTTCATTTTCCGGTAAGATTGAGGATTTTAGGTTTCGGTAAAATATAAGTTCGTTTAAAGATTTGAATTTTAAGCTCCCATATTTTTTTTTTTTGGATATTTATAAATGATAGTCCATAACATAATTTAAATTATGCATATATATATATACACACACGCACTAGTATTCTAGTTTCCTTTTTAGGTTTGGTGTCTCAAAAAATTATACACTTCATATAATAATCTTAAATCTATATACATATATAATAAGGCAAAACAAAATTTTTTGTACTTAGTCTTTGATATTATGAGATTAGAATTTAACTACTACTAAAATACTTTTTAAAGTCTCCTAATTTTATTTTATTAACTACTATTAAAACACTTTTTAAATCTAGAATTTAACTAGAATCAAAACACTATTTATGATCTTGAAAAACTTTAGAGTAACTTATTATTTTATTTCTTATTATTTTATTTACTAATATTAAGTTATTTACTAATATTAAATTATTCTACTACTTATAGTAATTACCAAAAATTATTCTAAATATTTATCATAATTACCCATAGTAATACTAAATATTACTATATAAATATACAATCGTAATATATTTTATATATAAAAAAAAATTATTTAAAAATAACTCCATACTATATTAGCCATATATATATATATATATATATATATATATATATATATATATATATATTTCCAGCAAAACAGAGTCGAAAGAATCTTGTCCGGTCCATCTTCTTTCGTATTTGCATTATTAACATTTGTCCATGCAAAAAATCAAAATTTGAAGTGCAAATGCAACTTCTAGGAAATTTCGCCAACCTGAATCAAGCCCCACTAGTTCGTCCTGTTTCACAATATATATATATATATATATATATATATATATATATATATATATATATGGTGATGCTTCGTTTTGTCGGGGATTGCAATTTCATTTTAATTCAATAAACTTAATATAATCAAGATAATTAGAACCACACATTTTTAATGTGAAATGATATATATATATATATATATATATATATATATATAAATATGTGACAAAATTAATTTAAAAAAATTTATGTGATAAAATCGAATAAATTAAAATTTAGTCATTATAATTATTGATGGCAATATAGCACAACTCCTTTTTACTTTACTTTTTGAAGATTAAGAATTATTAGATACCATAATCAATAAAAAGTTGAGATGTCCCACTATTTGTAAGCATCTAATTCATAAAGGAATGAAATTAATTAATATTAATTTTATATGTATTTTTTTATATTTTTATATAATTATTTCTCACAAAAGTATAAAGTGTGTCTCACTTTTATGTGAGAGAAATCATATAAAAATATATATTAAAAATACATCTGGAGGAAACAGTGCTCCCCTACAAAAAAATATAAACCAAGAGTATTCAAGAACCCAAAAAAAGAAAGAAGAAAGAATTAATTAATAAATTCTCATTAATAACTACACATACCAAACATGAATTTTTAATAACTTAAAGAGTGAGATTTAGGGTTGCCCCATGAAAGTGGAATTAGTGTGATCTTAGGAGCCATATAATGGCAATGCAATAACTTGACCCTATTATGAGCACATGCAAAACATATAATAACATATATAATTATATTATATATAAGTCCATAACATACATTTTCCTCCTTCACAACATATATCCATCCATAGAAAAGAAAACTCCATTAATTTTCCTTTCTTTTCAAACTCCAAAACTACTTAATTAACCTTCACTTAATTATATATATATATATATATATATATATATATATATATATATATATTTCCTTTTGCCTTTCATTTAATAACATTTTCATTGCCATGGGGTTGCATTTGATAGCTCTAGTAAAGCTAAAGCTCATAGGAGCCACTACCCCTAATAATTCCTTAACTACATTACTAGTCACTACTTTGGTATGTCCATTTGTGCTGAAAATTTGCTTAAGTTTGAGATCTCTACCTCAAGTTTACGACGATATTTCGCATGCTTCCAGGCTATTTTTCTTTCAATTAGGCCAAATAGCTTTCCATGTTAGGCAAGAAGATCTCGGCAACCGGAGCCGGTGGGAGCGGGCTTTACGGGTATTTTGCGAAATGGTCACCGGCGCTAGGCGGTCACCGGCTTCTTTACTATCCTCCGATGAGGCTCATCGCTTGCATGACCTTTCAATGATAACACTTTAATTAATTATATATGAAGTAAGTATATATATCCATTTTGTGGTGAGATACAATTTTTGTGTATTTAATTTGTTTGCTGATTTTATTAATTTTTGTTCTTATGCTTGAGAAATACTATATATTATTGGATAATTAAGTATTATTCCTTCTGAGAAATCTAATTTTTTATTTTTTTTGTATTTTACTAGAAAATGGTAAGTACTTTTTTCTTAATGGTGGTGGAAGTAATTTATATAACGTAACGTATATGAAAACTTTTAGTTGTTTTCTTTACGTAGAAAATTCAGAATATAGTGTTTATTTCGATTATCAATCCCAATTCAACGTTTTAGATTCATTAGAGTTATGTTTATTTGTAAATATTAAAATTTAGGTATTATTATAATCCAATCCATGATAATTGTAATCCTAAAAACTCATTTTATAATCAAGACTAATTAATATATAGTCTCAAATCTAAATTTAAAAACAAACAATACATTTTGTATGACGTCCCCAAAATAGGTCCATTCCATCCAACCCATTCTGAGTCGCCAAATCATAGATACAAAAATAACTATCACTTTATTATTACAACATATAAATCATGAGTTTAAATACGGATATTAACATCTGCAGACAATATCCACACGCAAATAAATCCCCATCATAATTATTGATACATTATTTTACAAAATGGTGAGGACTACTAAACAACTCTCTATAACCTTCATTCCATACCTCGACTAAGACTTTAGCTACATTCTCGCCTCCCGAGAAGAAAAATGGAACAAAAAAAAAAGTGAAATTTCAACTCAATAGCAAAGAAAAATATTATGACTAAGATAATATACAACAAATTATCATTAGTCTTCAATGAGGAAAAAAAACTAATAGAATACAATAGACAACAAGTTTTTAAACCAATATTCGCAATGAATAATAATTCATTAGAAGAGTTAAGAGAGAATCAACTACTATCTTCTACGTATGAATTTAAAAGTTAAATCGCTCATCTTATCCCCATAACATCAATCAACATACATCCTGAATCAAATATTCATTCTGCACTTTCTGGTAGCCAAAGATATTCATCACTTAGTTATGTTTCATCTAAACACTTGCTCATCTTTGACCTACGGCCAAAGATATTCTTCAGAATCATTCATCTTTCGCACTACGCGCCAAAGATATTCCATAATATCATCATTTAAGATCAAGAAGATGATGAAAAATATTTTTAAAAAAACGAATCTAGTGAAACAAAATGACAAGGATTAAGGATTAAGGATTCGTACTTTGTTTTATCCACGTCCCAAAATACCTCAAAAAATAATCATAGGGTGTAAAATTCAAGAATGATCAAAACACTGGATCTGATCAAAATATCCATAATAGATATTTTGACAAAAAGAAAAATTTTATTTTTCTATTGAATAGTGTCGATTCGTGAATAGTCAGAGTATCGTGAATAGTCAGATATCGTGAATAAGAATCTCACACCAAAAGATAGAAATTCCACAAAAAAACATCTTCACGCTTCATGAATAGTACTTTACTGAATAAGAACTCGTGAATAAGAATCTCATGAATAAGAACTCAATGAATAAGAACTCGTGAATAAGAACCCATACGTGAAAAAGTTTCAAATTTGATAAAAAGTTTCAACCAATATTTCAAAGATAATGATATTGAAGAAATAATATCATTTGAGAAGAAAATAACATCTCTTACCTCGAAAGACAAGATTTACAATTGAAACACCTGATATAAGCTTATGACTTGAACTTGCAAGACCGCATAATAATACTCAAAGTATACTCAAAATACTCACAAGAATACGCCGATAATATAGAGAGAAAACTTGATTTCACGGTGTGATTTTCAATTCTAACCCAAGACCCTATTTATAGGAAAATCTTAGAATCACCAAAAGTTAAAAATTGAATATAATATTAATATAATTATACAAATTTCCTCCTTAGCCCACCTTTTGGTCAAAACACCAACCACACATGTTAATGAGGTTCACAACTCACCAAAAACGTTTTTCTCAAAATAATTAATTAAAACTCCCAAAAATCAATTATTTCTAACTCCTAACTTCAATAATTAATTCATAATAAATAGCCCTTTTATCGTAAAATTGAATCTCGCGACTTTTTATAGAAAATTCAATTCTCTACAACTTTGCGGAAGAAAGTTTTTCCAAATTTCAAATGTAAATCGACCAAATCCACAAACCAAGCGATTTTACAAAATTTATAATCAAATTTCATCAAGAAATGGGGTCATGAAACACAAAACACGTGTTAATCATTTAATGCAACAAAAATACTCTTCCTCCTCATATACTCATATATCCCACATTCATTGTAAAATATCACCGTTAATATATTATTAAAATAATATATTTAAATGAATTATTTTATCGTAAAAGATAAAATATTAATTTTCAACAATTGTCATTTTAAAATTTTTCTCTATCTATATCCACATAAAATCAATATTTTCCTCATCATATGAATCAATAATTAATTATTCACAAATAATATTACGTAATCACAATATCGACAACCGGGCGCCTCAGGAAAGAGGGGCTTTCCAATAAGAATTTCTTCTTCTTGGCAGCACAATTAGGTGACCAAACCTCTCCTTGTATGTAATTTTCTGTATATCGCCAATAATGTTATCTAATAATATTATTCAGATAATATGAATTATTGCTTCGATAATAAAAATACGTGTAATGACAATTATCAAAACAACAAAGAATATAAAATATCAACGCAACAATTATTGAATCAATAAAATAAAATATCGAATAAAGAATTACCGTATAATAATTATTGAGTAGTGGCTTTCTTCGTAAGAATCAATAATTGGTGCAATACTGGTGCTATCTTCTCAACAACGCGATTAGTGTGTTTTAACCACGGGTATTCCAACAAGATAATTCAGTAATAACTACGCCAAGTATTTATAAACAACTTATATTTATCGCTTTCTTCATCCAATCGCTTTCCGTTATGGGGCCCATTAAAGATCACTACCATTGCATTTAATATTCCCCGATTAAAAGCATTTATATTTCCACTTACTAAACTAATATTCCCCAACAATAATGAATATTTTATAACCACTTGCTTATTCAAATATTTATGTATTTTACCCATAACTACCCACATTAATCAAATCGATTCTTTACTATTTCAAAATAATAAATAGAGGAAAATAAATTTCATTTATTAATAATTTGGGGTCTTACACTTTGGGATTAATATTCATATTCCAAGTATAATTATCATAAAACAAACATAGTCTAAAGGAATTAAGATTTGTGGATTCATTAGAGCAATTAAGCTATATGTGGATGGTAAAATTCGATGATAATATATTACAGTAATTGCATTAAGTTGCATTATTCCAATTAAGATTAATTAATTTGAGACTAATTATGAATAATAGCAAACCTTTTTAGTTTGATTCGAATGATATATATATATATATATATATATATATATATATATATATATATATATATAGAGAGAGAGAGAGAGAGAGAGAGAGAGAGAAGTATAGTGGATTTAAATAACATTGGGAATACATAATGGTTCTAATCAAATCCTATTCATATTTCTACCTAAAAAATCATTTATTTGCATTTATACTCGAACTGAGATCAAAGTCCATATATGGTTCGTTAAATCCATTGATTAAGTGAGTTGAAAGATTTTTCAATATTATCACTACAAGAAAAAGTGTTAGGATCGACGGACTTATATTCGACGAAAACTAATCCGTCATAATTAACGTTATCTTGGACGGAATAATAAGTCTGACGGATTTCTGTTGACTTTAGGAGTCCCTCTTTGGCGCCAAGTTTTCCGTCAGCGCGAAATCTAATTTCGACGAAACAATAATTATATCCGAGAGACTTTTCGTCGAGGATAAAGTATTTTCGGGTGACTTATTTCCTACAGACATTCCGTCGAAACTACCTTATAAAACTTAATCAGATTCATCTTATTCAGGAGCCTCTCATTTTATCCCTACCCACCGCATCTCTCCTCTCTCACTCTCATCTCGTTTTAATATAGATTATAATTTTAATTCTCTCGTTTTCTTTAGGTTCTTTTATTGTTTCTTGGTGAAAAAAAAATGAAGGTAATTAACATATAGCTAAATATTCTGAGATCGAAGTCCATATATACTGCATATTTTCCATCTTTTGATAAAAAAAATAAAAAATAAAAAATAAAATAGTATAGCACACGTATATAAGTAAAAGATTATCATTAATTTAAGCTTACAAGTGTTGATATTTTCAACTGATCAGTTGTCGAAAGAAAAAAAAGGTGTTCCACTGATCCACTCAATTGCGGAGCGCTTCTTTCTTAGTAGTTGTTAGGATCATGGACACGACAATAAAAAATTAACACATAAATTTATATAATGAAGAGGTGATTTATTTATTACTTTAGTACATAGAATTTTACAATAAAAATTATATATATAACTGTTATTTATATTTCAACCCTAATTCATATTATAATCTAAATAACCATAATACCCTTGTAACATCGTATCATATATACCGTGAGGGAAAGGGTCTGTCTGGGGTTACGCCCCTACACCCCCAAACCTTCGATCCAAACCCGATGGGTCAGTGCCTTGCGAAGTTTCATCCCGTTCAATCGTTTCGCTTCCCTAACTCTGCTCTGCACTAGTCTTCTTCAGAAACTTCTCATTCAAAAACTTCTCAATTATAAGCCACAAGTTCCAATAATAATGTTAACCGAGTTGTGGATCACATTCACTCACACCAACAACAATGATGTTTATTTAGTTATCCTCAACTATAGTACTCTATTAGTTCTAATATATAAGATTGTTATGGACTTTTTTAAAATTAATGTAAGATATTTTTAAATTTAAAATTAATATATTTTTTAATTTTAATCAATAAATGATAAATACTACTATAAGTTAACTAAAAGTATTACTCAGGATCATAGCTTGCCTGACCTATCAATGATAACACTTCAGTTAATTATGAAGTAAGTATATCCATTTTAGGGTGAGCTACAATTTTTGTGTATTTTTTTGTTGTTTTAATTCTTGTTTTTATGTTTGAGAAATATTTGTCCGTTAAAAATTAATTTAACTTTTGTTGAATTTTATCAAGAAAATGGTAATAAATCTTGCTATGTATTGCGATAAATTTATGTCAAATTATAATTGTGAAACGACATTAATAAGACTTTGTAAGAGAGTCTCACTTATTACATATCTATTTAAAAAAATTATCACTAATATTTATGCACGTAACTCACACAAAAAAATAAAAAATAGAACTAAACATTTGGGACTACCTTTGGGGATGGATTTGTCTGTCCTCATATACAGAACCTTGTATGAGTAGGCAGTTATTCAATTATTATAGTTGTCATATAATTTGAACAATTAAAAAGCAAATTTTAAAGGAAATTTCCATCTCTTTAGTTAGATATTTATATTATAAAGCGACTCTCCGAAACAGCTGATATCATTAGTGTAATTTTGTCAAGCTATTATTTTTTTTCTTTTATTCTTACCATTTTAATTATATTATTATATTATTATTTTAATATAATTTTTTTTATCTTTCTAGTTAGTTCTTTAATTTTATAAAATTTTATTTTATTTTATCTTATATAATTTACACAGAACGCGTATGTCACTGTTTGTTAGCTGAACATAATGAACCCAACATGTCATTTGTTGCTGCTAAGAGTATGCGAAACTCTCTTTCCAAATATATTCCAAAACTGTGAAAATCTTTAAGCTGGGGCTAGAGCCCAGTATTTACATGAACTTAAATAGGCATGGGCCGAACAAAGTATGTTTACTCGGTATGCACATATACTCTCGTAATATTACTACAAATAATAATTGGGATAAGGTCCAAAAATACCCCTGATGTTTATACGGATATCCTACTTCCACCCTAAATTAATTTTTTTTTCAAAAGTACCCTTAACGTTAGGAAAAGTAGGTCACCCGTACCCCTACTGTCAACTGACCTGCCACTTGGACTAACTCTGTTAACACGTGGATCATTTTTGCTGATTAGGCACTTAGGGAGAGAGAGAGAACAAAAGCAGTCGTTCTTTTCAAAAGGGGCAAAAAAGCCCTAATTCCTTTCACTCCATAGACAGACGAAATCGAAGAGGAGGAGAAGAAGACGCGAGAAGCTTGAAGACCAGTTCGGCGAGAGGAAGGTGGAGCCTAGTTCGGCGAGAAGAAGAATCGACATGGCTTACTATTCGTCGTCATCTTCATCATCTGCTCGAAGACGTGCCATTGATCTTGATTATGAAGGTATGCCACTGTGTTATTGTGGGTTAAGGGCTCCTTTGTGGACCTCATGGAGCGAAACAAATCCTGGCAGTAGGTTTTTCTCATGCTCGAAATTCAGAGTAAGTTCTTATAATTTACTTTGATTTTGTGTTTGAAACAATTCCTAGCAGCTAGTATGCATTGGTGTGTTATTTTACTAACAACAGTTGAATAATGCTTAATATTTTGGATTCAGGAAAGGGGTTGTGGGTACTTTGTATGGCATGACCCACAGATGTGTGAGAGGGCAAAAGTTGTCATAAATGATCTGAAGAGGGAGAACAAAATTTTGCTGAATAAGGAACTGAACAAATTTTCTCAAGTTGAAGGGGCATCTGAATTATCTGAATTGAAAGAATTGGTTCATGAGTTGAAGAAGTTGAAGTCAAATGGAGATGAAGTTTTTGTGAAACAAATTAAAGAAGTAGACTATTTGAACAGGAACTGCATTGGTGTGTTATTGTTAGTTATATTCATCTGCATTTCTGTAATGCTACTTAGGTAGATAAATGGTTAAATGAATTGGTAGTGTTGTGAATTGTAATGTACTGCAATTTGAAATATGCAATTAACTTAATGTAATTGATGAAAATGGTTAATGGAAGTCAGTGTTTTGTAAGCATTAGGAATCCTTGTTTGAGTTATGGAAGTTTTGTTTTTAGCTTTGTCTGCTCTTGTTTGATTGTAATGTTTATTTTCCCTGAATGTCAAAGAATTAATCCATGAACTTGGTTAATGGAAGTCTTATTTGTCTGTACAATTGTGTGACATATGATCAGTGCCAATGAGTTGAGCACTTGTTACTCAATGTAATTTTATCAACTTAACTGTTTACCCATGAGAACAACAAGTTTAATAAATAGCTCAAAATATGAATCCAAAAGATAGTGCCAAATTATATTGCCAACATATAGGCTTGAGTATAAACAGCATGTTCATTACATTTAAAGTTGACTGAGCATAAACACTTATGCCATAAGGCCAAAAGCTCAGTTCCAAAACCATAACTGGAAGAAGTAGAGTTACTAAGTAGGCTTTAATTACAAAATAAGTCTAATGGTCAGTTATCTCCACTACAGTTGGGTGGACTTCCTTGTGACTTGTTTGCATTGCTGCTCATACCAATCCTTTCATCCCTATCTTCCATAAGTGTGGTAGTGATGCAGCTTCTACCCATCCATTGCAGTCCTTGAGGTCTGAAGGTCATGTTGGACATGTTTACAAGGTCACCATCACCTCTATGGTTTATTTTTCTATTGCCAACTGAAGAGGATGCTTTGTTTTTAGCTTTGTCTGCTCTTAGTTGAGTTTCATTAGGGATTGAAAATTTGGTGTTAGGGTCAACCAAAGGTGGTTGTGTCTGACTTCCTTCATTGACAATTGTTGATGATGTGCCACTCTACATGTACGTAACACAACATAACATAACACAACATTAAGCTTACACATCATATTATATCAATCATAATTGAAACATATAAATTACCTTGAATGTCACCGAACCAGTTTTGTCATCATATAACAACCCAAAACCTTCACCATGAGTGGATTACTTCCTAGAATGAGCTCTTGCAGCAGATCTCACTGGTAATTTTGACTGTCGTGATCTTGAAGTAGGAGGTGCACTCATGGATGAACTTGCATTAAGCCCTACAAAATGCAAAAGTAGCAAAAGTATCAAATATCAAATATCTGCACCAAGACATAAAGTATAAAATAGCAAAATATCACAGTAGATATATCACAGTAGACATAAAGTACAAAATGCTCAAATATCAAATATACTGCACCAAGGAAAGGAATACTGCACAAAGACATATAACAGTAGACATAAAGTACAAAGACATAGATAGGCCACCTTGTGCTTGAGTTTAGGATTGAGGTGGGACTGAACTTCCAGTTTGGGATTGAGGTCTAGATTTCCTTTGCTTTATTCGGGACTGAGATGGGACTGAACTTCCTCCTTCTCCTTGACTTTGATTCTGGTATAGGGCAAAATGTCAATATGTATACACTATATTGTTAAACACATGAGTAAATAATTGAATTACCTTTGAACAACTGCCTTTGTTGTGTCCTGGTTGCTTACACAGACTGCATGTGACAACTTTGCCTTTTCTGGATAGCTTTGTGATTTTATTTGTAGGCCTGGCTTCAGTTTCCTCTCTTCTTCTCTTAGTCTTAGGCCTTCCCCTGTTCTTCTCAATAGTTGGTGCCTCGACAGGTTGATATTTGTCCATTTCATAGAATCTCTTCCCTCTCACTGGCAAAATTTTGTACTGGTAAGCAGTTTGGTATACATCTTTATGGTACAACTTTGAAATATGGTTCATTGGGTCCTGTTTGTTGTGAACTAGAGCACATATAACATGTTGGCAAGGAATTCCAGTGAGATCCCATGCCCTACATGTACAAGAGTTCTTGTCCAAGAACACAGTGTGGGTATCCTCACCCTCCCTAATTTCATAACCAGTGTCTCCATTAAAGAGAACAATGCACCCAACTGCTATGCTTTTATTTATCTGAAAAATGTCATTGCAGTAAGGACTAAAACAATTTATCCACTTCTCACATGTTGACCCAAAAGTTCCCAACCTGTCCATGGTTTTTTGCCTAATGTATTCCATCATAGTCCTTATGGTCTTGTGCCTAGCTTCAAGAATCTAAGAATTGAAACTTTTCACCATGTTGTTATCTACTGCCCATGATTTCCCTAGATATAGCATACTTTGATATGCATTCCCTAACATCAGCTGCACTAGCAAATGTCATTCCCAAGCTGAAATAGGGTGTCTGGTCATTTACATTGAAACGGACATGATGTCTTCTCTCACATGGCACCTATCATCACCTTCATCACTAACATCATCTTCCTCAGTATCATCACCTTCCTCACTTTCCTCACTCTCCTCTACATATGTAGCATCTTGACTATCCTCACTATTATCTTCCTCACCAACCCTGCTACCCTATGTGTTTAATAGCATATTAGGATCATCACTTCTTTCATGTGCTCTATTAATGCTATCAAAAGCTTTAAGTACTTCATTACTTTCCATGAAAGGGTCATCACAATCAGGAGCTGATTTTTCATTCAATATAGGTTCATCTATCTCATGTTTTGCAAAGAAATCTAGGACAGTTGTGTCTGACTTTATTTTACTTAAGAGTCTCCTAATCCCATGGTCACCCTTAAGTATAAAAAGTCCTTCTTCAATACTCAGTCCAGGTTCCAGATAATATATTTCAGATACATTGGCATAATTCAATTCCTCTTTATATGTATTCTTAATGCAAATAACAGACAGGTAATCAACATCTAAATTCTTACATGGATAAACATCTCCTCCCACATATCTCCAAACAGAATCCTTTATCCATATGCCCCCAAGATGTAATTGTACATCTACACGCCTAGCCGTTCTGTCAGTTAAAAAAAAATAGACTTCACAAAACTGAAAGTAATATGCACACAAGCCAATCATGTTTGATGATAAAGCATATACTTTGTAACAATCTTATTCATTTATTAATAAAAAGTATTAATTTATTAAAGGCTTTTAATTATCTACATGATGCTGTTTTATAATATGTGATAAACTCATAGTTTTAAGCAATGCTTTTAGAATAATGATGATGATCATTCTAATGAGATCTAAATTCTTTGAAAGCTTAAAACTAAAATAGTTCCCAATCGTTGGATTACTAAATCGGGGATTAGTGAATCCGGATAGATTGGTACATACGTTGCTTGCTTTATTGGATGAGGATGATTGATCTCACGATCATTTGTATGGAGACACTAAAGCAAGTATGTAGGTGCTTATTAGAGAATAAGTTCACCGAACGTGGCTCGCTAAGGAATACCTAATGGAGTTTTACTCACCGTCAATAGAATTCTCAGAGTGATAGTAAGACAAGTGATCCTTGACTTGAGATCACCATAGATCTTGTGTATGATGAGTTATACTTTGACTTATTCCTTAAGACCCTTAGGGTATATCAAAGGGTATGCTTGGGTATAATAAGTCAGATATGGAGATAATGTATGATCAATAAAGAATCTACCACTTCTATTAAAAGAAGAGAAATGTCCCATGTGATTCGATAAATGACAACCCAAAGAGTCCTCGGCATAAGCGTAATGAAATTAGAAAGGAGTTTCTAATTTGCATTATTTGGTGTTATGCATTTAAGGATCGAAATACATATAATTAAATAAAATAAGACTTGACAAGAATTCCATGCCTTATATTTAATCGGGACATCAGATGGTGGAAGGATTGAATCAGATAAGAACTATTTACTCAAAGGTTCTTTTTATGATTAATGTTGAAATCTATATTATCCGGAAAGTCGCTCATCGACAGAGAGCTTATCCCTATCAGAGAATAAATATTATTTATTTAAATAAATTAATTGTTTAATTTATTTATTTAAATAAGATTAGAATTGTTCTAATTGATTTATTCATAACCGTTTAATATGGAGAACCTAAAGGGTCACACCATAAAAGGAAGAATAATTATTTAAGAAGTTAATGGCATAATCGTAATAATATAATGTTATGTATATTTAATTTAATCTATGGTGATAGTATAAATTAAATAGCTTAATATTTATTATTTAATATTTTAAAAATATTAAATATAAATTAATAAGAGGAGTCTTATTAATGTTATTACAATTATTATTATTATTATTTTAATTTCTAAAAGAGTTTAGGAATTAATTTAATATAAGTATTTCATTTATTCCTAATTGGATTAAGAAGGAAAATTAGTTAAAGGAGTTTAATTAATTATCCCTAATAAGATTAGGGAGCCCCTTTAATTAAAAAGGGTTTAATTAAATAATACTTTATTTTAATAGGTTACTTGTTATCTTTATAAGAGGAGTCTTATATCGTATATTAAGAATACGTTATAATTCCAACGGTTGGAGAAGACGCCTTTTCTATAGAGATAGAAAAACTAGGGTTTAGCCAATCACCCATCTTCTTCAATCCTTCTTCTTCCTCGGTGGATCACCTCTGTGTCAAACACTTGGGTGGCTAATGTCGATCAAAGGAAGAAACCAAACCCGGTGAATTCAAGTTGAACGCGAAAAGGATTTGAGGTGAACTTATACCGAGGAAACTCGATCTTCAAGGGTATGATTTTTTTATTCTTTATCTTTTCGCTTAATTAATAATTGTGCATAAAAGGGTGATCCGTATATGGTTTGTAAAATTTTAAAACTCGATTTTTACATCGCTTCCGCTTATTTTTTGCAATTTGATCAAGTTCATGAATATTACAAACCTAATAAAGGTATCGTAGCCAAACCTTTATGCAAATTATTAATTGTTTTAATTTGATGTTATATTGATATGTGTTTAAAACAATTTAATTGGGCATAATTTTCAGATAAAATTTAAATAATAAAAAAAAAAAAATTTGCAAAGTCTCATTATTCGCGAATCGATTTTGTTATTTGATCCGTCATTCACGGTGGCTCGATGCTTCGATTAATTATACATATATATGATAATTTGTATAATTATTTGGATCAACACTCACGTGGCTCAAGATAAGGAATATGATTCATGTAATCATGTTAGTAAACATATTTAAGATTATATATATATATGTATGGAGTTTCCTGCAGTTTGTATGTAATTAATATATATATTATATATATATATATATATATATATATATAACTATGAGTCACGCCCCACAAGGGCCACCAAATTACAAAAAAATAAGTGGTCATTCACTAAATTAAAGGAACAGAAATGTATGATTCATTATTACTTTATATCATTTGTTTATATTTTGTCCTTCACACGGATATTATATATATATATATAATAATTTTATAATTAAAATAAATAGTTTATTTTAATCTTAAAATAAAAGGTTTATTTTAAAATTAAAATATAAAGATTATTTTAATTTTAAAATTAAATTTCATGCTAACTAATTGTAGTTGGAATTGATTCCATGATAACTAATTGGAGTTGAAATTGGATTCTATATTTTCCTTAAATAAAGGAGTTTATTTAAATATGAAATAAGATTTCATATTATTCAAAATAAAAGAGTTTATTTGTGAATAGAAAGAGAATCCTAATTTTCTTAAATAAAGGAGTTTATTTAGATATGAAATAAGATTTCATATTATTCAAAATAAAGTAGTTTATTTGTAATAGAAAGAGAATCCGCTTTTTCCTTTAATGAAGGAGATTTTTTTTTTTACATGGAATCGATTCCATAATTAATTAAAATAAAGGAGTTTATTTTGATTAAAGATTTTGATTAAAATAAAATAGTTTATTTTATTCAAAATTGGATAAATTAAAATAAAATAGTTTTATTTTGATTTAAATTTGGATTAAAATAAAGGAGTTTATTTTGATTCAAAAATAGATTTTATACTAACTAAATTTGCCCATTAAATGATATCAATATATATATTGAATGTTTATTATTCATCGATGAATGTTATGTATCGATGCATACGGTGATACGTATGATGATAATAAATGAGATTGATTATGGGCAATCAATTAAACGTGATTGGATTTTATTTTAGTTGGATGCATGAATGTATGAGTTTTTATTAAATGGGGTCTCACAGATTCGCCTTCTCTAATTTTTCCGAATGTAAATTCTATCTCCTCCTATGTATTTCCCTCGATCACGATCAAGGTTTCTATTTATTTTAAATAGTTTTGTAATAGGAATAGTTAGAATTAATTTTGAAAATTGAGATCAAGGAGCAAGGAGCGCTTGAAGACCCGCTTTGTAATGGAGCCCGGGTTTAAATGTAATAGTTATATTTAAATATTATTTCTTGCACCCTGGGGGTTTGACCTTTTTTCACTTGTGGCTCTAGTGAACCAAACTAGAATAAAAGTCCATAATCAATCCGGTAGAATATAAGATTCTATATGCATGTTTATACTTTATATATATATATATATATGCAAACATGCTTCGTGATGTTCATTAATATGACGCGATTTTATATATATATATATATATGCATAAATGCCGCTAAACAAGATGAGACAAATTAATAACAAACCCTCAAAAAAATTTTATTAAGTCCTAAGCGCTCAAAGATATTTGGAATATCGAACGTCATTAGCTTTCTAGTATGATAAAATTAATAGAGTATTAAATATTTAATATGAGTTTGTTGTGTCACCACAAGGCAAGTATTAAGTATTTAAGATGTTAATTTATCACATTTGATGCTTATAAAGAAAATTGAACAATATTGTTTTGTTGTGTCACCACAAGGATGATATTTTTCTTTTTTGAATATATGGAGTGCTACGTCGGATTTAACTTGATAATTTTGATTCTTGATGTGCCACCACTGATCAAAATAATCTAAGAGGTAAAAGAAAAGGAGTTGCATAGTTGATGTAATCGACAAAAGTTGTCTACCTATTTATTTATATATAGTTTGTCAGTCACCACAAGGCTATATACATTTGAAATGGGATCCTTATTCTCACTAAAGCAAATCTTTAATTAGATTTTATTAAACTATATATATTGAGGGTAATATAGTTAAAAGAAAATAGTGGGAGATACCAATTTAAAACAAGACCTAATTTATTTTGGTAATTAATAAAAGAATGTATGTTAAAATATTGTTAATTACAAATTCATTTAAAGAATTTTACAATGTCTAAAATTACTATCATCATGCGAAGCATATTAGATGCTAAATTAACCGCATCAATTAAATCGGATTGGTTAAGGAATTTGAGAATAGTTCTCATAAATTTGAAAACTATCTTATGTCCTTAATACGCCTATCCTCGCAATGGTTGCAGATAATGCCTCGAGGAAGAGATTGCTACTTTTAGAAAGTAGCAAGATGATGCACAAATTATTTCAATGCATCATGCTCGCATCCACGAGTAACGAGCTTCAACACAAGACGAAACTATGGATGCTTCCTACTATATTCCCGCACATCAAGTAGTTGATGGTGAGGAAAGTAGGACCGATAGATATCGATATCTCAAGGAGCTCTTCCGATCTAGAACGGCCAATGGCACTATATAGATGCATAAAAAGTTCTTAACATAATCAATTTGATTGATCAATTAGACAACCGGTTTTGTCATGGATGGAGAGTTGAGCCAAGATTTGATCTTGCACTCACTCCCTTTACTTCTTTCACAATTGTTGTGAATTTTTCATATAAACAAGCTAGATATCACCTCACCGATTCGCTTAACATGTTGAAAATTTTTGAGAGTGACTTTCCAACCAAGAAAAACAAAGTCTTACCGGTAGGGGCCAAAGGATCTTCCTCAAAAGAAGAACGATTCAAAGAAGGTAAATGAAAAGGCAAAAACAAAGGATAATAAGAACAAAATCGATACGGATAAGAAAGGAGTTTGCTTCCACTACAATAAGCCCGACATCGAAAGAAACTCGCAAGAAGCATCTTGCAGAGGCTAACCAAAGAAGCTTAGTGAAGTTTTGGTTACAAATACAAATTTGTTCATGATTTAAAATAATTTTTTTAAGTCAAGGTTCTACTTGGTATTGGATACCGACTTTGGTTATCATAAATATAGATTTATGAAGGGACCAAATGTAAGTAGAAAGTTAAACAAAGATAAGTAATCCTATGTGTGGAAAATGAAGCAAAGGTTGCCACATTTAGCTATAGAAACTTATAGTTTAGCATCGCCTACGGCAAATCTATTAAGTCAATAAGTTGTTATTGTATTCCAATTCTTGTTAAAATATTATTTCCATTTTATTGTTGACAATAAAATTTTTTAATTATAATTAAGAACAATTGTTGTTTAATTTATAATAATAATGTTTTGTATAGAACTGAAATATTACTTAATGGATTTTGTATACTTGATTTACGTGAAAATATATTTTGCAAATTGAACAAACTAGTATAAGAAAATGAGATGATCATTCAAAGAGTTGAATGTGTGTATTTTCTAAAATACAAGTATGAATTATTCAAAAGGTTCAAAGAATTCAGAAGTAAAATAAATTGATAAAGTATTAGAATTCTTTGATCGGATCAAGGAATAAATACTTTTGCAATAAGTTTCTAGATCATCTCAAATGGTTTTCTCATAATGGACACATCCCGATACGCAATAATTGATTGATGTATCCGAATGGAAAATTCGTACACTTGTTGGACACGGTGCGGTCCATAATGATTTTACCGACATTCCAAAGATCCTTCAGGGTCATGTCCTAGAAATGGTCGACATATCTACGAAAATGGTAACCTCAAAATCCTACCCCAAGACTCCATAAAAGTTATGGATGTGAGGATTCCTAATCTTAAGTATGTTAAGATAAGGGTTGTCCAACTTATGTGAAAAGGTTTCAAAGGATAAGCTTGAGACAAAATTTGACATGTATGATTTGTGGGACATCCTAAAGTAAGTTTAGGGCATATGTTCTATAATCCTACATAGCAAAAAAGGTGTTTATTATGAAACACCACGCCTTCTAAGATAAAGGTGTTTATCATTAAAGGGACTAGTGGGAGGATAATAGATCTCAAGAGTTCATGATCCACAAAACACTATAAGTCAAATAAGAGGAACCTCATAGATGTAGACCTATTGTACCACAACCAATCAGAAATCTGAATAAAACCAAGATACCTGGAGGTATTGATTCATCATAGATGATGATGATGAGGTACACATCATAGAAGATGATGATCCAAATTATATACGATGAGGTAAGTGTTGTGTACACTCGTGAGAAATGGATCAAGCAAGTTTCTCAAATATGGAACATTCATTTTGATGAGGCAATCAAAAGAGTTTGATTTTATCAAAAATAAGAATGAACATAGTGTGTACAAAAGGGTCGATGGGAGCATCGTGACATTCCTAAGACTATATGTTGATATACTACTTGATAAGGAATGACATACCAATGCTACAATCAAGAAAGATAAAGTTGTTTTAAACATTCCTCCATGAATGATTTGGAAGAGTATCTTAATTGAGGATATAAACCTATATAGATAGATTTAAGAGGATGCTCGACTTAACCCAAGCGAACGATATTCATTTAATGCTAAAGTCGCTTAGCATGGCAAACTCAAAGAGATGTCTCATGTCGATGAGCTATGGAGTGTATCTCTTTAATAGTCCCCACGCACTCCAAAAAGAGAGAGTCGCATGAGTGACAATCATGTATGCAATGAAATGTACGAGACCCGATGTCGATCACCATATTATGGAGAAGTTCACTATGAGTCGAAAAAACATCTTAAAGTGCTTAACCCAAGCACTAAGGATGTGATCATATTCATGGTGGGTCTAAATTAAAACTAAAGGGCTTAATGCACTCAAGTTTTTCGTATGCACTAAGACGACGTAAAAATCCACTTTAAGGTAAAGTGTTACCTTAAACGGTGGCAAATGAATCGAAAGATTCAAAAAAAAGCAAAGAGTTGTCGATTTAGTGATAAAGACAAAGTAAGTAGCTATAAATGAAGTCGCAAGTTGATTGTTTGGATAAAAGTTCATTACGTAACTAGGAATAGTTCCTAAGTCTCATCTTGGATTTAAACATGTGTTGTGGCACTTTCATTTGATTATAAGAATCATTGAAAGATGGGAAATCACTATAGAAAGTGGACTCTCAAGAACAATATTACATATCCATTAACTAAAGCTTATCCAACAAAGCAGGATAATCGCCACTTGTAGAGAAGAAGAGTATAAGATACAACGACGATCGGCTTTAGTGCAAATGGGAGATTGAAAGTAATATGCACACAAGCCAATCATGTTTGATGATAAAGCATATACTTTGTAACAATCTTATTCATTTATTAATAAAAAGTATTAATTTATTAAAGGCTTTAATTATCTACACGATGTCGCTTTTATAATATGTGATAAACCCATAGTTTTAAGCAATGCTTTTAGAATAATGATGATGATCATTCTAATGAGATCTAAATTCTTTGAAAGCTTAAAACTAAAATAGTTCCCAATCGTTGATTACTAAATTGGGGATTAGTGAATCCGGATAGATTGGTACATACGTTGTCTTTATTCATCGATGAGGATGATTGATCTCATGATCATTTGTGTGGAGACACTAAAGCAAGTGTGTAGGTGCTTATTAGAGAATAAGTTCAATTTGAGCGTGGCTCGCTAAGGATTACCTAATGGAGTTTTACTTGTTCATCAATAGAATTCTCAGAGTGATAGTAGTAGAAAGTGATCCTCGACTTGAGATCACCATAGATCTTCTATGTATGATGAGTTATACTTTGACTTATTCCTTAAGACCCTTAGGGTATATCAAAGGGTATGCTTGGGTATAATAAGTTGTACATGGAGATAATGTATGATCAATAAAGAATCTACCACTTATTAAAAGAAGAGAAATGTCCTATGTGATTCGATAAATGACAACCCAAGTAGTCCTCGGTTAAGCAGTAATGAAATTAGAAAGGAGTTTCTAATTTGCATTATTTGGTGTTGTGCATTTAAGGATCGAAATACATATAATTAAATAAAATAAGACTTGACAAAGAATTCCATGCCTTATATTTAATCGGGACATCAGATGGTGGAAGGATTGAATCAGATGGTAAATATTTACTCAAAGGTTCTTTTATGATTAATGTTGAAATCTATATTATCCGGAAAGTCATTGATCGCTAGGAGGCTTATCCCTATCAGAATAAATATTATTTATTTAAATAAATTAATTGTTTAATTTATTTATTTAAATAAGATTATAATTGTTTTAATTGATTTATTCACAACCTTTTAATATGGAGAACCTAAAGGGTCACACCATAAAAGGAAGAATAATTATTTAAGAAGTTAATGGCATAATCATAATAATATATTATGTATATTTAATTTAATCTATGGTGATAGAATAAATTAAATAGCTTAATATTTATTATTTAATATTTTAGAAATATTAAATATAAATTAATAAGAGGAGTCTTATTAATGTTATTACAATTATTATTATTATTATTTTAATTTCTAAAAGAGTTTAGAATTAATTTAATATAAGTACTCTCATTTATTCCTAATTGGATTAAGAAGGAAAATTAGTTAAAGGAGTTTAATTAATTATCCCTAATAAGATTAGGGAGCCCTTTAATTAAAAAAAAGGGTTTAATTAAATAATACCTTATTTTAATAGGGTTTACTTGATATCTTTATAAGAGGAGTCTTATATCGATATTAAGAATACGTTATAATTCCAATGGTTGAGAAAGACGCCATTTTCTATGTAGATAGAAAAACTAGGGTTTAGCCAACCACTCATCTTCTTTAATCCTTCTTCTTTCTTGGTGGATCACCTCTAGAGGCCAAACACTGGGTGGCTAAGGTTGATCAAAGGAAGAAACCAAACCCGGTGAATTCAAGTTGAACGCGAAAGGATTTGGAGGTGAACTTGTACTGAGGAAGCTCGATCTTCAAGGGTATGATTTTATTCTTTATCTTTTCGCTTAATTAATAATTGTGCATAAAGGGTGATCCGCATATGGTTTGTAAAATTTTAAACTCGATTTTTACATCGCTTCAAGATATTTTGCAATTTGATCAAGGTTCATTTAATATTACAAAGTATTAAGAATCTATAAAGAATAATATAGGGGACGTGAGCCATCGTTGTGGACGTATTTGTTGGGAATATGAAGATTCATATGTGTGACGCACCCCCAAAATAGGTCCATTCCATCCAACCCATTCTCGAAATGCAAAATACATGGTGCATGTAAACAACTACAACTTTATTATCACAACAATAAAATCATGAGTTTAAATACAAATATTATCTTCTAGATAATATTTATACTCAAATAAATACTCATCACATTTATTGATACATTATTTTACAATAATGGTGAGGACTACTAAACAACTCTCTCTGTAACCTTCATTCCATACCCCACTAGTACTTCGCTACATTCTCGCCTCCGAGAAGAAAAATGGAACAACAAGGAAAAGGGTGAGCTCAACTAGCCCAAAAAGAATGTTATGACTAAGATAATATACAACAAATTATCGTTAGTCTCCAACAGGAAAAATCGATAGAATACAATAGACAACAAGTTTCGGATCAATATTCGCAATGAAAAATAATAATTCATGAAAGAGTTACGTAGAGAATGAAATCTACTATAATCTATGAATTTAACAAATTCATCATCATATTATTTTATCCTCCGTAACATCAATCAATATTCATCTCAAATCAAATATTCATCTTTGCACTACAAAAGATATTCATCAATCGGTCATGTTCATCTCAACACTGCTCATCTTTGCACTAAAGGCCAAAGATATTCATCATCGGCCATGTTCATTTAAACACTGCTCATCTTTGCACTAAAGGCCAAAGATATTCATCACGGCCATGTTCATTTAAACACTGCTCATCTTTGCACTAAAGGCCAAAGATATTCATCAATCTCCCATGTTCATCTCAACACTGCTCATCTTTGCACTACAGCCAAAAGATATTCTTTAAAATCATTCATCTTTGCTACTACAGCCAAAGATATTCTTCGAAAAGCATTCATCTTTGCACTACAGCCAAAGATATTCAATAATATCATCATTTAAGACCGAGGATGATGAAAAATATTTTAAAGAACGAATCCAAAGTGAAACAAAATGACAAGGATTAAGGATTAAGGATTCGTACTTTGTTTTATCCATGTCCAACAATACCTCAAAAAATAATCATAGTGGTGTAAAATTCAAGAATGATCAAAACACGGATACAATCAAAGCTAGTATCCGTAATAGATATTTTAGACGAAAAGAAAAATTTTCATTTTTCTATGAATAGTGCCGTATTCGTGAATAGTCGTCAGATAATGTGAATAGTCTTCAGATATCGTGAATAGTAATCTCGACACCAAAAGATAGAAATTCCACAAAAAAACATTTTCACGCTTCATTAATAAGACTCGTGAATAAGAACTCGTGAATAAGAACTCATGAATAGTAACTCGTGAATAAGAACTCATGAATAGTAACCCGACATGAAAAAGTTCCAAATTTGATAAAAACCTCGGATCAATATTTCAAAGATAATGATATCAAGAAATAATATCATTACGAAAAAAATAACATCCCTTACCTCGAAAGAATCAAGATTTCTAAGGAAAGGTCGAAAGTGATCTTTGAATGAAACTTGTATCAAATAAAGAACTCTAAAAGTATCTAAATACTCACAAAATACACTCAATAATATAGAGAGAGAGAGAAAAACTTTGTTTTCGTGTGATTTTCAATTCTAACTTAAATTTCTCTTTATAGGAAAATGTTAGCCACCGAAACAGACTTGACCTGCTACCTGATGGCTTTACCTGCTACTATTGCCACCCACCACATTTGAAATAAAATTCAGCACATTTTTTCACCAACCACAAGTGGGGCCCACTCAATTCTAGAATTTTCCACCAAAATCAATTATAAACCTAATTTCCGAATCCGACACCTCTTAAAATTCACAACAAATCATTCGTGCATTTTTAACGGTTCAAAATTTGTTGACATATACTCAACTTATGTATGTATAATATACCCAAAAATTACAACGATCCAACTATTTGATTAAAAATTATAACCCCCATGCATATATCTCTCAAAACCCCGATTTGATTTTTAATACCTCCAATCCGATAAAATACTGATAAAACACCTCAACATTAATTCCTTCATTAATAACCACATAAATAAATCCATCATTTATATTCATATAAAATAAATATTTCCTTATCATATGAATCAATAATTAATTATTCACAAATAATATTACGTAATCACAATTATGACAACCAGCCGCTCCTCAGAGGAAGGGGCTTTCCAATAAGGATCTCCTTATCGGGCGCGCAAATTAGGTGACCAAACCTCTCCTTAGATGTAACTTTCTAGACATTGCCAATAATGTTATCTAATAATATTATTCAAATAATATGAATTATTGATCCGATAATGGAAAATACCGTGCAAAGGACAATTATCAAACAACAATAATATAAAATATCAACGCAAAGAATTATCAATCAATAAAATAAAATATTGAATAAGAATTCACCGTAATAATTATCGAGTAGTGCCTTCTTACGTAAGGATCAATAATTCAACAATATCGCAGCAATACCGTGCATCGCAACCCACGCCAGACATCGTATTTTAACCAACCGGTATTCCAATGCCTTTAATTGTAAATAACTACGCCATTATTTATAACCACCCAAACTTTTCGCTTTTCCTCATCCAATCGCTTTTCGTTATGGGGCTCACACATGGTCATGCTGGCCGCATTTAATTTAATATTCTCACAAAGATTTAATATTCCACGACCAAACGAATATTCCCCACAACAATGAATATTTTATAACCACTGCTTATTTTGAAATATTTATGATTTAACCCTTAACTATCCACATTAATCAAATCAACCCTTACTATTTCAAAATAATAAATAAAGGAAATTCCTTTTATTTAAAAAAATTTCTGGTCTTACAATCTCCCTCCTTATGAAATTTCGTCCTCGAAATCGACGTGACGACTGTGTGTTTCAAAAGGTAAAGATACCTCGCTTTCATTTTCGCTTTCCAACTCCCCGTGTCATTTCCTCAATAGCATGGTTTCTCCACAAAACTTTAACTTATGGTATAACCTCCCAGACATAGGTCATGTTCTTTCCTCTACAAAATCTTGACAGTACACTCCCTCGACGTTAAGTTTTCGCTATCTCGTCCGGTTTCTAACTCAATGACGTGTTTCGGTCGTCCCACATATTTACGTAACATCGATACGTGAAAAACGCTATGAACACGCGCGTATACTTGGTGGTAAAACGAGTCTATAGGCCACGCTTCTATTCGATCGAGAATTTCAAATACATTAATAAATCGAAGGTTTGAGCTTTCCTCACCTCACCGATTCTCGCTTTTAAAATAACAACTTCTTAGACCTCCTTCTTCAAATTCATCACTCCGGTGTGTAGCTTGAATAATGCCTTTAACTTTATCGATTAAAGTCGATTATACTCAGATATCATCAGATATCATCACGTCACGGGTACCTGTAGTTTTCATCTCCATCTCTATTATTTGTATATTAAACGAAATGAGTCTTTGACAATATCGTACTCAGATTGTATACGATCTTCTACTCAACACGCCGCCTACCACGCTCGCTTTTCGAGAATGGCATGGTCGTAACATGTGTTGAATGAGTCTCCTCTTGAGTTCTTCAAGCTCTTCCCACATTCCTTGCTCCATTCGAATTTTGTATCTCTACGAGTCACCATGCGATAATGGAATAAATGATTCGAGAATATCCTTCAACGAATCTCCGATAATAACCAACTAAGCCTAGAAAGTTACGTATTTCGATTACCGACTTAGGTTGTTCTCAATCGTGACTCATATCCCAATCTTGGATAAGACGTCACAATGACACCTATCGCTTTACTTATCGCATCGAATATACGACGTCCCTACAGAGAGTTCAAGCTTAGTGAATTCCACAAAGGAAGTCACAAGATAAAGGCTCAGTACCAAATTTATAATTGAATTTTTAACTCCTCGAAGTTCAATAGAGCCATTCGATATGAGATTTTAGAAATGAGTTTTGTACCGGGTTCAAAGTCGATACAAAATTTAATATCAGGCTTTGGGAGTAAGCCAAGAAATTCTTCAGGAAATACGTCAGGAAAAATCAATAACAACAAGAATATTATTCAAATCTGACGTGTCTTTATTCAAATCCATAACATGGACTAAGAAAACTTGACATCCGTAATAAACGAATGACTTCATGGCTTGATATGAAAATGTTTGACTACAATGGTTTGATTTGCTGAGTTCAATAACAAAGTTGCTTAGGAATATGAAAACTAACAACCTTACAAAAGCAATCAATTTTGGCATGATGAGTAGTTAACCTTAAAATCACATCAAAAACAAATATCTCTATAGAAATAAGGTTAACAGGTAATGTGATAGTGCCAACTTGAATCAAGCAAGATTTTTTTTTTTAAACAACTGATGTAATGAAAGTTTCTCCTAACTGAGTCTCCATAAATAGGTCAAAGTCTAATTTCTCCGTAGTCAAGTTCAAACGCTTGGCGCAAGCAAGAGAGATAAAAGAATGGGTAGAACCCAGATTCAGTAAGGTATAAACTTCGCAAGAATTTATAATTAACTAACCCGTATAACTTCGCTCGAGTTCCTCAGATTTTGATCGGCCACGACAAACGCCTTCCGTGAATCGCCGACTTTGACTTTTCGGGGACATCCTTTTGAGTCACCATTCTACCGGATCGGTTTCGATATCGCATAATCTCGAGCGATATGTCCTTCTTTTCCACAATTATAGCATACCTTAAACTGCTAGGGGCGGTTTGGTGATATGTCCCTCTTCCGCATTTGTAACTTATACGACCGGTGGTCTTTCTCCTCCTTGGAACCAGGTTGCCCTACCGGCGCCGACGCCTTCACATGGTCGTTGTTGAATTTCCTCTTTTAAAATCTCCTCCCAACTCGCTTCTTCTATTTTCATGGCCACGATTACCACCAGAGTGGTTACCGCTTTGTCCGTATTCTTCTTTCTCCACCGGTTATCGTTATTCCGATGACTACTATCTTTGTATGATCCTCGGTTATGGTCCCTCGGTTGAACGTATCAAGTATCTCGCTTCTAACAATCGAGCCTCTGCTTAAACATCCGAATAGAGAGAAAATTTATGAGAATGAGATATCGACGATGCCGTAGTTTCAAACCTCTCGAAACATCCGCCATATCGCTCCTCATTCTCCACCAAATGAGGTGCAAACCTCGATAACTCCGCAAACTTCGCCAGTCTTCGGGACACACCGCCATGTTATTCTCGCTCCAATCTAATAAACTCCACTTCCTTCATATAACGAATACTTTCGTGGAAGTACTTGTCATTGAACTGCTTTAAAAATGTCTCCCACGATACGCCGAAAGTCGCAACTGGGATGGTACGCTTCACGATTCTCCACCAAAGAATCCCGCTTCGCCACTTTAACATAAAAGTAGCGAATGGAACCTTCGTCCTTCGTGCATCCCAAGACATCGAATATCTTGGTAATTTGCTTGACCCATGTTTCCGCCATGATCGGATCTCGCTTTCCTGCACTCGTGGTCCCAACTTTTGAACCGCTCAACATGTGACCACCGTGAATTGCTATCATCTCTCTCGTATTTTGAACACGAGTCTCCTCGTCGATTTTGCATGAACCGCAAAAAACTTCTAAACATCCCCTCGCTCATCATCCGCTTCAAGGTGTTATTCACAGAGGGTACATTGCCACTTGTTGCATCGCTCTCCTCGTTGTTAAGTACAGCATCTCCACTGGTCTCATTTACACCACTATTAATATTCTCAAATGACATTCTCAATTATCGCCATAAAACAAGGGTTAATTAAGGAAATCAATCACATAATATCCCTATATATCGACTAACTAACAAATAAGCTTAGGTAGACACACTAGCAGCAAAGGATTTACTCGCCTCTCCCTCCTAGTTCTATTCCCCGATCTCCGCCAGAGATCATATCCCTAAGCTCGATATTAACCGTGATTTGACCCCCAAAATAGGTCCATTCCATCCAACCCATTCTCGAGTCGCCAAATACATGGTACGTAAACAACTACAACTTTATTATCACAACAATAAAATCAGAGTTTAAATACAAATATTATCTTCTAGACAATATTTATACTCAAATAAATCCTCATCACATTTATTGATACATTATTTTACAATAATGGTGAGGACTACTAAACAACTCTCTCTGTAACCTTCATTCCATACCCCGACTAGTACTCGCTACATTCTCGCCTCCCGAGAAGAAAAATGGAACAACAAGGAAAAGGGTGAGCTCAACTAGCCCAAGAAAGAATGTTATGACTAAGATAATATACAACAAATTATCGTTAGTCTCCAACAGGAAAAAACTGATAGAATACAATAGACAAATAAGTTTCGGATCAATATTCGCAATGAAATAATAATTCATGTAAGAGTTACGTAGAGAATGAAATCTACTATAATCTATGAATTTAACACCCATCATCAATATTTTATCCTCGTAACATCAATCAATATTCATCTCAAATCAAATATTCATCTTTGCACTACAGCCAAAGATATTCATCAATCCACATGTTCATCTCAACACTGCTCATCTTTGCACTAAAGGCCAAAGATATTCATCATCCACCATTTAAACACTGTTCATCTTTGCAAAAGGCCAAAGATATTCATCAATGCTCATTTAAACACTTTCATCTTTTGCACTAAAGGCCAAAGATATTCATCAATCTCCATTATGTTCATCTCAACACTGCTCATCTTTTGCACTACAAAAGATATTCTTTAAAATCATTCATCTTTTGCACTACAGCCAAAGATATTCTTCAGAAAGCATTCATCTTTTGCACTACAGCCAAAGATATTCAATAATATCATCATTTAAGACCGAGGATGATGAAAATATTTTTAAAGAACGAATCCAAAGGAAACAAAATGACAAGGATTAAGGATTAAGGATTCGTACTTTGTTTTATCCATGTCCAACAATACCTCAAAAATAATCATAGTGGTGTAAAATTCAAGAATGATCAAAACATGGATACAATCAAAGCTAGTATCCGTATTAGATATTTTAGACGAAAAGAAAAATTTTCATTTTTCTATGAATAAAGCCAGATTCGTGAATATAGTGTCAGATATTGTGAATAAAGGCCAGATACGTGAATAAGTAACTCCACACCAAAAGATAGAAATTCCACAAAAAAACATTTTCACGCTTCATTAATAAGACTCGTGAATAGAATCGTCGTGAATAGTAACTCGTGAATAAGAACTCATGAATAGTAACTCGTGAATAAGAACTCATGAATAGTAACCCCGACATGAAAAAGTTCCAAATTTGATAAAAACCTCGGATCAACATTTCAAAGATAATGATATTGAAGAAATAATATCATTACGAAAAAAAAATATCATCCTTACCTCGAAAGAATCAAGATTTCTAAGGAAAGGTCGAAAGTGATGTCGAATGAAACTTGTAATTGAATAAAGAACTCTAAAAGTATCTAAATACTCACAAAATACGCTCAATAATATAGAGAGAGAAGAGAGAAAACTTTGTTTCGTGTGATTTTCAATTCTAACTTAGCCTCTATTTATAGAAAATGTTAGCCAACACCAAGCAGCACTTCGACTTGCTACTGATGATGGCTTTACCGCTACTATTGCCACCCACCACATTTGAAATAAAATTCAGCACATTTTTTCACCAACCACAAGTGGGGCCCACTCAATTCTAGAATTTTCCACCAAAATCAATTATAAACCTAATTTCCGAATCCGACACCTCTTAAAATTCACAACAAATCATTCGTGCATTTTAATTCGGTTCAAAATTTGTTGACATATACTCAACTTATGTATGTATAACATACCCAAAAATTACAACGATCCAACGGTTTGATTAAAAATTATAACCCCGCAATATATCTCAAAACCCCGATTTGATTTTTAATACCTCCAATCCGATAAAATACCGATAAAACACCTCAACATTAATTCCTTCATTAATAACCACATAAATAAATCCATCATTTATATTCATATAAAATAAATATTTCCTTATCATATGAATCAATAATTAATTATTCACAAATAATATTACGTAATCACAATTATGACAACCAGTAGTCTCCTGTGAAAGAGGGGCTTTCAATAAGGATCTCTCTTCATCTGCAAGCAATTAGGTGACCAAACCTCTCCTTAGACATGTAACTTTCTAGACATTGCCAAT
Organism: Panax quinquefolius; assembly: GCA_020205615.1. NCBI lineage: Eukaryota > Viridiplantae > Streptophyta > Magnoliopsida > Apiales > Araliaceae > Panax > Panax quinquefolius. The sequence continues at coordinate 3,803,707 of CM035167.1, read as the reverse complement.
AATGTTATCTAATAATATTATTCAAATAATATGAATTATTGATCCGATAATGGAAATATCAGTGCAAAGACAATTATTGAACAACAATAATATAAAATATCAACGCAAAGAATTATTGAATCAATAAAATAAAATATTGAATAAGAATTATTGTAATAATTATTGAGTAAAGGCCTTCTTACGTAAGGATCAATAATTCAACAATATCAGTAATACCGTGCTACATTGTCGCAACCACGCCAGACATCAGATTTTAACCACCGGGTATTCCAACAAATTTAACTGTATAATAACTACGCCTGTTATTTATAACCACCCAAACTTTGCTGCTTTCCTCATCCAATCGCTTTTTTAGATTATGGGCCCACACATGGCCGCGCTCATCACTAGTCATTTAATATTCCCCGACAAAGATTTAATATTCCACGACCAAACGAATATTCCCAAACAACAATGAATATTTTATAACCACTTGCTTATTTTGAAATATTTGCGATTTAACCCTTAACTATCCACATTAATCAAATCAACCCTTACTATTTCAAAATAATAAATAAAGGAAATTCCTTTTTATTTAAAAAAAATTTCGGGGTCTTACAACATGTTCCTTACTAGTCAACACCCAACTTAAACATGGACCACGTGATGTTCCCTACCACATGCACTTTATTAATCAAAAGCGTAGATTAAAGTAACTGAGAGATTCCTTTTCTTCTTCTTAAAAGCTTCCTTATACTTCGATTAGACTCAAGTTCGTTCGACGAACTGATTGCAGAGCCTTCACCTTCTTCTTCTTGTCGAACTGATTGTCGATTCTTCTTCTCGCAGAACTGGGCTCCACCTTTCTCTCGCCGAACTGGGCTCTACCTCCTTCTCGCGTCTTCTTCTCCTCCTCTTCGATTTCGTCTGTCTGTGAAGTGAAAAGAATTAGGACTTTTTTGCCCCTTTTGAAAAGAACGACTGCTTTTGTTCTCTCTCTCCCTAAGTGCCTAGTCAGTAAAAATGATCTACGTGTTAACAAAGTTAGTCCAAGTGTCAGGTCAGTTGACAGCAGGGGTACGGGTGACCTACTTTTCCTAACATTAAGGGTACTTTTGGAGAAAAAAAAATTAGTTTATAATGGAAGTGGGACATTCGTGTAAACATCAGGGGTATTTTTGGACCTTATCCCAATAATAATTTTCCAAAGTTACTATATGTATTTATTTTCAAAAGTTAAATACTTTAAATCACATAATTTTTTAATTTAAAACTAACTTATATTTATTTTAAAAAGTCAATTTGAAATATTTTTAAATTTAAAATTGAGACAATTCATTACAATTGATTAAACAATAAATTTTACAATGAATATTATTTTTTAAATAATTTATAATAATTCCTTATTCTTGTTGCTAAATATCACGTTTCGGACTATAATAATTTCTTCTTGTTACTATCGGAACAAGCTATTATTAAGGCCATTTTTATTTATTTAATTAGTTGTTATTCTGTTGAGGAACTTTTCCTGTTGGTAAATTAGAGGGAGCAAACACAAATAGAAGTAATTAAGAAGAACTTATATACATACATTCATAATGAATGAATATCCTTTTTTAAAGTTTCTTGGGAGTACGCAACTTATATTTGATATTTAATATTCGGATATTCGGTCAAGAAGAAATTTGTGCAGATGTACGTACATGCCTAATTCCAATGTAATACTCACTACGTTCCAAAATTAAGATTCAATTTTACTCGATTAAGGAAAATAAATAAATAAATAAACCATAAACTAATAACACCAACATTACTCGATTTGTGCAGTGTATTGTTTATGTCGATATCAATTTACACCAATCGAGTCGAGTTGTCGACTTTGAGATAAAATTTAATTGAGACTCGCTTAGTTATTGAAATAAACAAAATTTTGAATCGAGTCAGAATAGTTTGAACTATTTGAGCGAATATGATTCGAGTATCAACAAAAAATTATAATTTAAAAAAACTCGAATAATTTATTAAACTTTAAAATTTATTTATATTTAAATCGTTTATATTTTGAATCGATCTCGAATCAAATTTCTAGTCGAACAAATATAAATCAAGCCCAAAACATTTTGATTCATTTTAAAACCTTACTCCTATTATCCTATGCCAAAAGAAATGATATATATTACAAATTTATCAAAGTAATTCAAATTATCTCCTGCAATCCATTTGGCTAGAAATCATCTCACACTAAGGAGATATTTGATAAAAAATGAATGAATTTGAATCTGAATTTAAATGAAAACAATTGTTTGATAATTAACATATCTGAAACATCTGAATAACAGATTTTTATTATTTTATCTCTCTAAAAAAATTTAAAATTGTTATAATATATATTTAATATTACTTAATATAATAGTTAATAATATAAAAAAAACTTCATTCAGCCCAAAAAATAACACTAAACCATTAAGTCCAAATTGTCTGAATGGCTGATCGATTAAGTCATTAAGACGATTTTTTTTTCCAAAACAAATGTACTTAATAACTGACTAATTCAACTATTCAAACTTAAATAAACAGCCCCTAACTGCATTACTGTAGACAAACTAATAGTCTATTTAACATTCATCGATTAGGGGTAATTAAGGACCTAACTAATACAATTAAGAAAGTGTGTGTTATGAATCCATTCACCAAAGTATGAGCTCATTGTCGGATAATTTTTCTCAGCCAATAGAAAATGTATATATATGGTATTCATGACTGTCCAATAGAAAATAAATAAATATATAGATGGTGTTAAGTTGCAGCAGTAACGAAGCTAAAAATGTATACATCTCTCTTAAAATTATAGTGGGAGCAAAATTTTACAGAAAGGGTTCAATTTGTTAGATTTGCAAATATGTTTCAGGGATAACTTTTTCGTTAGTTCTAAATTATATATAACTGCTTTTAACATTTAGTCTCAATTTGAATTATTATTTTTCTCATATTTCGTACTTAATTTTTTTTTTTATATATATATATTATTAATCCCAAAATATAATAATTTTTTTACGTTGTTTTTCACGTTTAGTGATCAATCTCATGTTATTTTTCATATTTGGTCCCTTTAATTACTCTAGTTTTGTAAGGTTGAACAGAAATTGCAGAAATTATAAAGTGTAAAGATGAAATACGTCAAAAAATAGTTAAGAAACTAAACGTGAAAAATAACTATAATTTTAGAACTAATGAAGAGGTTATCCTGTGTTTTATGTAAACTTCTAAAATAATGGTACTTCTTTTGTATTATAATAATTTAAGGAAATCTCGTTTATAATATTTATAAATATTAAGAATATATCTTGTTTCAGACAATTTGAGAATATTATGTTATTTTTAATTATTATTTTTTACAACAAATAAGTAAAAGAAGACCGTTGTTGTGGACAAAATAAAAATAATAAATTGTTAGCTTAGCAGTAATGGTATAATAATAGATTATGATGTTAAATGTAAGAATATTTTGTATTTCTTTTATTAGAAAAATAAGAATACCAGACTCTTAATGTAGACCGACTAAAGGGAGTATATATTTTGCAAATGGTGTAATTATTTTAGAAAAATCAATATCTTTAATACTACTTGTATTTTAAAGTTTCCTGAAAAAAGTGACGTGGACAATAGTCTACCTTCACCACAAGGTACATAAGAAACGTACCAATAAGTACATAAACAAAGCACCAATTGTGTAGCGTAGAAAAATAAGTAACTTAATGCTAGCGGATAATATTATAAAATAATGTGTCAAATTTTTCTTTGTCATCATACTCTGGAGCCGAGTCTTCTTATTTTAAAATGTATTGTTTAATATGTCATATATTCTGAACTATACCGTGGTCTCTTCTAGCCATTTAATTTGGCAAAGTACCATATAATATATAGATTGCATTCTATCGGTTAAAGGCAGTAAAATAAATAAACAGTTCGGATTTAATTTGTATTTATTTGATTAAAAGTTCAATTTGAGTTCGATTAAAAATATAAATGATTCAAATATGAGCAATTTTAAAGTTCGATAAATTACTTGAACCACTTTAAATTGTAATTTTTTTATTAATACTTGGATCATATTCGTTCGAAAAGTTGAAATTGTTCGGACTAGATTCGAGATCGTACTCGACTCGGTAGCTAAACGAGCCTTAATCAAACCTCAATTTATACTCGATAAATTTTGTAAATCAAATCTGAGCAACTCAATACTCGACTCAATTCAGTTCATTTACATCCTTACTCTCGGTCAACATGACAATATGAATCCGAGTATATTCTCTTTTACCAATAACCTTTTTGTCTTTGCCAAAAAAACAAATTAAACAAACGTATTAATTACATCATTTCAAGTTTCCAATTAACGACCTATAGTCCCTATCAAAATGATTTCTACTTTTTGTTTCAAAATATATAGTTAAATGACTTTTGGAAGAATAAAATTACATGCAAGTGAGTATCTCATCTCTCAAAAAATGAATTATCTTCTTAATTTTTATAGTTTTACTTTTTTAAGTAAGTTTATCTTATATTTTAGAATGGAACTCTATCCAAATGAAACAACCAAAACATCTTTTGAATGGATTAATTCATATAAATAGAAAGGTATAGAGCTACGTACATGGAAGACATCACAATTAATTTTATTTAGACAAACATACCCTTAATACCTATATATTGTGGTGGTCCATACAATTTTAATAACAAATGCATGCCATTTGTTTAAAGTAAATGCAATTATTTTATTTTAATTTTTTTGGCTTGCTAATTAATAGCAACTCTCATAAATAATTTACCTTAAATGTCTTTAAAAATAATACATAAAGCTCCAAGACTAGACTATATTTATTGAAAAATAATATTTTCACATATTAAAATAATATTTTCACACGAATCTCTCGTATAAAGGTGAGACCCACTCACTATTAATGTGAAAAAAATATCAATTCTCTATTAGTTTTGATTTCATTACAATGCAGTCGTGAAAGCAAGTAGATAAAGGCACATATTACAAAATAATAAAATAATTAGGCAGATAGATAGTAATGATCCGGATGGATCATGGACCAGCTCCACTGAGATTAGGAAGTTATTTATATTTTAAAATAGAGTTTGTAAAAGAATTAAACATTTGGGAATAAAACTTGAATCCACTTGACTCGGGTTTATTTAACTAGTCATTTTAACTTTAGTAAATTTTGATTCGTTTAAACTCATTTGTTTAAAAATAATTATTATACCATTTAATATTTTATTATTAAATTATTATTATAATAATAAATATAATATTTAATATTTTGTTATTAAATTATAATAATCAAAATAATAAATTTTTATGTAAAGATGAAACTCGGATTCGACCAAGTCGGTTAAGTATGACTCACAAACAACTCGTTTATTAAATAAGTCGAGCTTGCACATTATATTTTGACTATAATTTAGGAACTCAATTCGATTCATTTAACTTTTTTCATGAGCTCTCAAACTCGTCAACTAAAAACACGACTTATTAATTTATAACATTGTCTAAAAGATTCATTGAATTTTAAAGAAAAAACCATATTACATTTTACAAGTTTACGATCTGTGCACGGACTAGCTTTTAAAATAGTTTTATTTATACTATGTTATATTAAATCTCTATTAAATGTCATATTTTAGAGTTATTTTTGTTAATTCTATAAGCTATAATGTGACGCCCCCAAAATTAGGTATACATCACCCATCTTTGGTCGCCACTTACATGGTACAGAATTTAAATACAACTTATTAACATAACATGTCAAGCAATAATACTTACATAAATCGTGAGCTTAAATACAAATATCGCCTCTACTAGATATTATACAAACTCAAACAAAAAGTCCTCATTATAGCTTATTATCACACTATTTTACGTAATAGTGAGGGACTACTAATGCTATCTTCGTGACCATCACTGCTTCCCGACTCGTCCCAAATATATTCTCATTTCAAGAGAACGAAGGAAAGAAAGAAAAGCTCAACTAGCCCAAGAAGAAATATTATGACTAAGATAATGCAGAATAAATTATCAATAGTCTTCAACAATGTTAAACCGATAAAATACAATGTATAACCCGTTTAATCATAATGAATATACAATCCATTAAAAGAGTCAAGTAGAAAATAAAGTCTACTATCTTTTAGGTTTTAAAAGGTTTTTCATCATCATATAAATGAGACTCACTTTTTTAATAAATATTCCACATCATCGAATCACCCCCGCACTACTAGGCCATGGATATTCTTTAAGATCACGACCACAATTATTCATGCACTACGCCCGAGAATATTTGTGTATTCATTAATGGTCATGATCATGCCAACAATAATCGGCCCACCAATGCACTACTACCATCGAGGATTTTTATCACATCATTTGTAACATTACGTTATGATTACACAATCAATAGTCTCTCGGTCATAATCATATACCAAGTCCATCTACGCACTATTCTGCCACTGTATTTACTTTCAAACATAATATAAACATACGGATGATGATGACAATGATATAAGAATTCAATAAAACAAGTTCAAGAATTATTTTATCCAGTGAATTATTAACGCCCAAATTAGTAAAATTCAAGAATGATCGTAAGAATATTTCCATGAAAAGATATCTTCGGATGAAACGCAAATATCAAGGATATTCTACTAATTTCATGGAGTATAAAGTCAAAGTTTTAACCAACCGAGTATAATAAAGAATAAAATAACAAAAGAAATCACCATGCATGCGGTGATTGCATGCAAACGAAAGTTATTCCAACGGTAATAATAATAACGGAACCAGTCGGTGAAATTCACAAGCGACAGATGTTCCAATGTAATAATAAAGATGGAACCGGATCCGGTAAAACATACGAGATAGATATTCCAATGAGAATGATAAAGATTTTAACCAGTCCTGTAAAACACACACAGCATGTGATGTTCCAACAGAATAATAATAAAAAGACGGAACCAGTCCTGTAAAAACACACGTATAGGATGTTCCAATGTAATAATAATAAAGATTTTAACCAGTCCTGTAAAAACACACGACATATAATGTTCCAAATGTAATAATAGAAGAATGTCACCAAGTATAGGTAAATCATGATACAAAAGTTATTCCAATGTAATAATAAGCAATGGAATAACAATGCTTCTCTCTATGAATAAGAAAGATTAACACCCCTTACTTTTGGTAGGAGATTGAATAATCGCAAAGAACAGTAGTAACAAAATACTCTTCTTCTTTCTCTTTATTCTTTCTATACTTTCTCTCTATAGCTTGAATGAATTAAGTGAAAATAAATGAAGCCCTAGGCCTCTATTTATAGAAGATTTCTAGCTTAAGACTCGCCGCCGTGGTGAAAAGCAAGTGGCTCGACGACTAATGATGTGAAAAGAAAAGTGGTTTGACGCACCGTAATGTGAAACGACAAGTGGTTCGACGCCTTTTGTAATGTGAAACGACAAGTGGTTCGACGTCTGGTAAAGGTAATTACTATTAACGAAGGTAAATACTATCGACGAAGGTAAATACTATTCACAAGGGTAATTACTTATCGACGAAGATAATTACTATCGACGAAGGTAAATACTATTCACAAGGGTAATTACTATCGACGAAGGTAAATACTATCGACGAAGGTAATTACTATTCACAAAGGTAATTACTATCGACGAAGAGACTCTTAGATGATGACATATGAGCCCCCATAAAATAATCAAACTTACCACAAATCATAACACATATTTAATCTTTCAACAATTATTAATCATTTATAACTTGTCGTCTCAATTATTGATTTAATACTATAACATATTATACGATGATACTCGTGACAATAATTGAATCAATAATATAAGAGATATGATGCAAAAATTATCGTAGCAATAATTGAAAGTAAATTGAGTGACTTCTCACGTTAAGATCAATAATCAATACCGTGCTTACTATGCAACCACGCCAGATTCTCGCATTTTTACCACCGGGTAGTTCAACAGCTTTTAACGGTAACACCTCCGCCGTTATTTTATAAAAATTTTTTATCGTTTTCTCAATCCGATAATAATTCGTTGCCAGGGGTCCACCAATGATTGAGTAGTTATGCTTTAATATTCCCTAAAAAGAATATTCCCACCAAACAAATATTTTATAACAACTTGCATACTTTGCAAAATTTATAAATATTACCCACAACTATAACATTATATCAAATTTATTCCATAATATTCAAAAATAATATTTATAGAAAAATTCATCTTTATTTATAAAAGTTGGGGTCTTACAACCTCCCTTCTTATGAAATTTCGCCCTCAAATTAGGTACGACTGGTATGTCAAGAGGTAAGGATACCTTGATTTCATTTCGATTCTAACTCCCAAGTCATTTCCTCAACATCGTGGTTCCTCCACAAAACTTTGACTTGAGGTATAACCTCGAGCGTAGAATATGTTCCTTCTTATCCAAGATTTGAACAGAACCTCTTCATACGCCAAATCTTCCGCTATTTCGTCCTGGTTTAACTCAATAATGTGGTTTGGGTCTTTCACATATTTACGTAACATGGATATGTGAAAACGTTATGAACACGAGACATATTTGCACAGAAAAGCGAGTCTATAGGCCACGCTTCCTACTCGATCGAGGATTAAAATGGACCGATGAATCGAGGATTAAGTTTTCCTCTCTTTCCAAATCTTGTAACTCCTTTCCATGGAGCAACTTTTAACAACACACGATCTCCTATATCAATTCCACGCCCTTTCGATGAAGATCAAGATAACTCTTTTGTCGATTTTGTGAGGTTTTTATACGTTGTCGGATCGTTTGAATCTTTTTCAGTAGTCATACGTATCAACTCCGGCCCCAACAACGTTGCTTCACCCACCTCATCCCAAAGATAATCGAGAACGACACTTTCTTCCATACAACGCTCGAATGGAGCCATACCAATACTTGCTTGATAACTCATTGTTGTAAGAAAACTCCACCAATGGTAAGAACTTGTCCCAACTCCCTTGAAATCAAGGACACAGAGTCTTAATAGATCTTCAAGAGTTTGAATAGTCCTCTCCACCGTCCGTCTGTCTTCGAGGATGATATGCTTAGCTAAACCGTAAGTCTGCGCCCATAGCTTTTTGCAAACTAACCCTAAATCGTGAAGTGAATCTTGGGTCTCGATCGAAACTATGGATACCGGCATACCATGCGATCTTACAATCTCGTTTATGTACATATGAAAGCAAGACGTTCAAGTGTATAAGTTTCTCGTGTCGGTAAGAAATGAGCAGACTTAGTCAATCTATCAACAATGACCCAAATCGCATCAATGCCTTGAGAAACCTTAGGAAGACCGAACGAAATCCATGGTAATGTGCTCCCACTTCCTTTCCGGAATTTCAAGTGGTTGCAATGGACCTTTTGGTACTTGATGCTCCGCTTTAACTCGTTGACAAGTTAGACACCTTGAGATAAACAAATATATCTCTCTTCATATATTGCTCCACCAAAATGTATAGACGAATATCATGATACATTTTGGTACTCCCAGATGGATTGCAAATGGTGTGTTGTGCGCCCCATCATGATATTATACTTTAAATCAAGGTCGTTAGGAACACAAAGTCCGGAGTCGACTCAAGTATTCCTTCTTCATCGATTCTTGCTTCCTAAGATAACACCTTCTTGCACTTTCTTCTTCATACGCATCACCTCCAGTCCGTAGCTTGAGCGCCTTTAACTTTATCGATTAAAGTCGGTTCTACTCAGATACTTGCTATCATCACACGCGTCCCTCAGAGTCTTTAACTCTATCTCCATCCTTTGCAAGTCACACAAATGGGCCTTATAGTTGACAATATCGCACTCATTTCTTGCATATGATTTTCTACTCAATGCGTCCACCACCACGCTCGCTTTTCGGGATGGTATTGGATGGTATGATCATAATCTTTCAATCAGCTTCAAGCCAACGTCGTTGTCGCATGTTGAGTTCCTTTTGAGTGAAGAAATATTTGAGGCTTTTATGATCCGTAAAGATCTCCACTTTCTCCCCATACAAGTAATGCCTCCAAATTTTAAGTGCAAAGATAACAAATGCTAACTCTAGATCATGAGTAGGATAATTCCTCTCATATTCTTTGAGTTGTCATGAGGCATAGGCTATAACTTTTCCATGTTGCATAAGAACACATCCCAACCCTTTGCTCGAAGCATCACCAGTAGATGACAAATCCTCCGAGCCGATGGTATTGTCGTAACAGTCTTGAAATAAGTCTCCTCTTGAGTTCTTGAAAACTATACTCACATTCTTCGCTCCAACCGAACTTTGTATCTTTCCGAAGTCACCGAGTCAATGGAGTAGCGATTCGAGAAAATCCTTCCACGAATCTCCGATAATAACCAAATTAAACCGAGAAAGCTACGTGATTTCGGTCATCGATTTAGGTTGTTCCCACTTTGAATAGCTTCAATCTTTGCTGGGTCAATGATATTCCATGACTTGATACCACGTGCCCAAGGAATGCTACTTCTTCAAGCCGTAACTCACATTTCTTCAACTTGGCATATAGCTTATATTCACGAAGCTTTTGGAGTGTCACCTCAAGTGTTGCTTTCATGATCTTCACGGCTTTTGGAATAAATAAGGATGTCATCAATAAAGACGACCACAAAGTGATCTAAATATTCCTCAATACTTGGTTCATCATATCCATTAAGGCAAGAGGAGCATTAGTCAATCCAAAGGACATGACTAGGAATTCATAATGCCCGCATCGAGTTCTCGAAAGCCGTCTTTGGAATGTCAAATGCTTCTAATCTTCAATTGGTGATATCCTAACGAAGATCAATCTTTGAAAAGAATTTGGCTCCTTGCAACCGGGTCAAACAGTCATCAATACGCGGCAATGGATACCTATTTTTGATGGTGACATGATTCAACTCCCGATAATCAATACTAAGTCGCATACTCCCATCTTTCTTCTTCACGAATAGAACAAGAGCACCCCAAGGAGAAGTACTAGGACAAATAAAGCCAATGTCTAACAATTCCTCGCAGTTGGGTCTTTAACTCCGAAGTTCAATAGAGCCATTCGATATGGGGCTTTGGAAATAGGTTTTGTCACCGGTTCAAGGTCAATACAAAATTCAATTTCACGCCTGGGGTAGGCCAGAAGTTCTTCGGGAATACGTCAGAAATTTATTAACAATAGAAATATCGTTCAAAACTCGACGTATTTTTGTTTAAAATGTGACATGAGCTAAGAAAGCTTGACATCCGCTTTTTCAATAAACGAATAGTTTTATGGCTTGAGATGACCGTGATTGATTTTAATGGTTTGGTCGTTTGAATTAAGCATAATAGGTTGATTAGGAATATGAAAGCTAACAACCTTACGAAAACAATCAATTTTTGCATGATAAGTAGTTAACCAATCAATCCCTAGAATCACGCCAAATGCAAGTATTTTAATGAAATAAGATCGACGGTAGTAATGTGAGGGTACCGATTTGAACCAAACAAGACTTATAAACAAATGGATGTAATGAAGGTTTCTCCCAACGGAGTTTCCACAGATAAGTCAAAGTCTAATTTCTTCTTGAGTCAAATTTAATCGATGAGCGCAAGTAGAGAGAAATAAAAGAATGGGTAGAACCTGTTATCAAATAAAGTATAGACTTCATTAGAGTTTATGATAAGCTTACCCGTGATGACCTCATTTGGATTCCTTGCTCTTTTTTGGAGGTCACAACAAACGCCTCCCTCAGACTACTGGCTTTGAATTTTCTAGGATGGCCTTTGGTGCTCTCCATCCTAGCTTTGAATTTGTCTTGATGAAAACGACAAAATCGAGCTAAGTGACCTTCTTCCACAATTATAACATGCTTTGACTGGCATGATAGCAGCTTGATCGATGTGTCCTCTCTCCGCATTTGAAGCATATGATAGGTGGTCTTTCTCCTTCCTTAACAATGGGTCTTTGGTCTTTGACGTCTTTCCATCATTGTTGAATCTCCTTTTCTTGAAATGTCCATTCTTATTGCTTTGGCCCGATTACCACCGGCGTGGTTACCATATCCGCCCGTTGATTCCTCCACGCTTGTTGTCACCGCTCATGACTACTCGGCCGGTATTATAATTTTTCCTACGCTTCTTTTTAGTTACGTTGACTCATTATCGCTACTTCCACTAATCGAGCCCTATTTACAACATCTGAATACAAACACGCTTTATGAGAAATAAGATGTTGACGTATCTCCTAGCTTTCAAACCTCTTAAAAACATTCGCGCCATTCTCTCTTCATTATCCACCAAGTGGGACGAAAACCGTGATAACTCCGCAAATTTTGCCTCGTATCATGGCGACACGATCATATTGTTTTATTCCAACTTGATAAACTTCACCTCCTTCATGTGGCTTAATACTTTCAGAAAGTATTTGTCGTTGAATGCCTCCCTGAACTTCTCCCAAGATATCTTAAGACAAAGAGGTTGAGTACGCTTTTACCGATTCCCACCAAGAATCCGCCTCCGCGCAACATAAAGGCGGCAAAGGAAACTTTTTGCTCCTTCGGAGCATCCCAAGACATCAAATATCTTGGTAATCTGTTTTATCCATGCTTCCGCGTGTGGTTTTGCTCACCCTTAAACTCCGGTGGTCCCAAATCCTTGAATTGTTTAATGCGGTGACCGAGAGTTTTCCGTGTTTCCACCTACGTTTTTGGACAGAGTCGCTCAAGCTCATTGCATAAATCGCATAAAGCCTCCGAACATTTGCTCATTCATCATTTGGTCAAGGTTGTTGTTTGCATGAGGATTGTCGCCTTCGATGCACATTATCCTGATTATTGATATGCAGGTGAATCAACGATCGCTCGCTATTCCATCATATTCTCAACATTCTCGATGTCATTTTCAGATCATCGCCACAAAACAAAAGGTTAATTGACATGTAACAAATTATCCCTATCTTCCGCCAACCAATAAAATAAAGACATAAACTTAGGTAGGTCATACTAACAAGGTATTCCCTGCCTCTCCTCCTAGTACTATTCTCACATCTTAGCTGGGGATCATATCCCTACGCTTCGATACTAACCGTGACGCCCCCAAAATTAGGTATACATCACCCATCTTTGGTCGCCACTTACATGGTACGTAATTTAAATACAACTTATTAACATAACTGCTGTATACAATAATTACATAAATCCGTGAGTTTAAATACAAATATCGCTCACTAGATATTATACAAACTCAAACAAAAAGTCCTCATTACGCTTATTATCACACTATTTTACTGAATAGTGAGGACTACTAATGCTATCTTCGTGACCATCACTTGTTTCCGACTCGTCCCCAAATTGCTAGGTTTGTAATATTCATGAAGCAATCAAATTGCATAAAAAGTGCTAAGTAAAGCGTGGAAAATCGAGTTTAAAATTTTACAAACCATATACCCTTGATCACCCTTTATGCACAATTATTAATTAAACGAAAAGATATGAAGAACAAACATACCCTTGAAGATCCGAGCTTCCTCAAGTACAAGTTCACCTCCAATCCTTTTCGCGTTCAACTTGAATCCACCGGGTTTGGTTCCTTCTTTTGATCAACGTTAGCCACCCAAATGTTTGGCCTCTAGAGGTGATCCACCAAGGAAGAAGAAAATTCAAGAAGAAGGGTGGTTGGCTAAACCCTAGTTTTTCTATCTCTATAGAAAAGGTTTACTCCCAACAACTTGGAATTATTACGTAGTTTTTAAAGTCAACAACCCTTACCACCCATAATAAGACTCCTCTTATTTATAGATGTGGGCAACCCACCTTAACAATTAAGGAATTGGGTTTTAATTAATTAATTCTTTTAATTAATTAAGCTCCCTAATCTTATTAGGGATAATTAATTAAACTCCTTTAACTAATTTTCCTTCCTAATCCAATTAGGAATAAATGAGAGTACTTTATATTAAATTAATTCCTAAACTCTTTTAGAAATTAAAATAATAATAATTGTAATAATATTAATAAGACTCCTCTTATTAATTTATATTTAATATTTCTAAAATATTAAATATTAAATATTAAGCTATTTAATTTATTCTATCACCATAGATTAAATTAAATATACATAACATATTATTACGATTATGCCATTTACTTCTTAAATAATTATTCTTCCTTTTATGGTGTGACCTTTAGTGTTCTCCATATTAAACCTATTGTGAATAAATCAATTAGAATAATTCTAATCTTATTTAAATAAATAAATTAAATAATTAATTTATTTAAATAAATAATATTTATTCTACAATAGGGATAAGCCTCCTAAATGATCAACGACTTTCCAGATAATATAGATTTCAACATTAATCATAAAAGAACCTTTGAGTAAATAGTTACCGTGATAATTCAATCCTTCCACCATACAATGTCCCAATTAAATATAAGACATGGAATTACTCACAAGTCTTATTTTATTTAATTATATGTATTTCGATCCTTAAATGCACAACTCCAAATAATGCAAATTAGAAACTCCTTTCTAATTTCATTCTCGCTTTCGCCAAGGACTCACTGGGTTGTCATTTATCGAATCACATAGACATTTCTCTTCTTTTATTAAAAGTGGTAGATTCTTTATCGATCATACATTATCTCCATGTATAACTTATTATACCCAAGCATACCCTTTGATATACCCTAAGGGTCTTAAGGAATAAGTCAAAGTATAACTCATCATACACAAGATACTATGATGATCTCAAGTCCAAGGATTACTAGACTTTACTATCACTACAGAATTCTCTATCGACAGCAAATAAAACTCCATTAGGTATTCCTTAGCGAGCCACGCTCAAAGAACTTATTCTCTAATAAGCACCTACATACTTGCTTTAGTGTTCCACACAAATGATCATGAGATCAATCATCCTCATCCAACGAAAGAAAGAACGATGTACCAATCTATCCGGATTCACTAATCCCCAATTTAGTAATCCAATGATTGGGAACTATTTTAGTTTTAAGCTTTCTAAGAATTTAGATCTCATTAGAATGATCATCATCATTATTCTAAAAGCATTGCTTAAAACTACGGGTTTATCACATATTATAAAACAAAGATCATGTAGATAATTAAAAGCCTTTAATAAATTAATACTTTTTATTAATAAATGAATAAGATTGTTACAAAGTATATGCTTTATCATCAAACATGATCGGGCTCATGTGTGCATACTACTTTCAATCTCCCACTTGCACTAAAGCCAATCGTCATGGTATCTTATACTCTTCTTCTCTAAGTGACGATTATCCCATTCATTGGATAAGCTTTAGTTAATGGATATGTAATGTTGTTCATGAGAGTCCACTATCTCTATAGTGATTTCCCATCTTTCAATGATTCTAATAATCAAATGAAAGTGCCACAACACATGTTTAGATCCAAGATGAGATTTAGAACTATTCCTAGTTCAGAATGAACTTTTAATCCAAATAATCAACTCATAGCTTCATTTATAGCTATATACTTTGTCTTTTTCACTAAACCAAAGAACTTTTTGTCGTTTGGAACCTTTCCAATTCATCGCACCAATTGCTCAAGGTAACCCTTTACCTTAAAGTGGATTTTTCGTCGTCGCTTGGTCCGTCTGAAAAAACTTGAATCATTAAGCCCTCCGGTTTTAATTAAGACTCACCATGAATATGATCACATCCTTAGTGCCGATTAAGCACTTTAAGATGTTTTTCACTGACTCATAGTGAACTTCTCCAGAATATGACTGATCAACATCAGGTCTCGTACATTTCATTGCATGCATGATTGTCACTCATGCGACTTCTCTTTTTAGGAGTCTGTGGGGACTATTAAGAGAGATACACTCTATAGCTCATCGACATGAGACATCTCTTGGAGTTTGCCATGCTAAACGACTTTAGCATCAAATGAATATACGTTCCTTGGGTTAAGTTGAGCATCCTTTTAAATCTATCTATATAGATTTTATCCCCAATTAAGATACTCTTCCCAAACCATTCATGGAGAAATGTTTAGACAACTTTATCTTTCTTCGATTGTAGCATTGGTATGTAATTCCTTATCCGTAGTATATCAACATATAATACTAGAAATTTCACGACGCTCCCACTGACCCTTTTGTACACACTAGGTTCATTCTTATTTTTGATAAAATCAAACTCTTTTGATTGCCTCATCAAAACGAATGTTCCATTTTGAGAGTGTCTATAACTCTTACCTCATCAGATGTAATCGGATCATCATCTTCTATGATGTGTACCTCATCATCATCATCCATGATGAATCCATACCTCCTGGGTATCTTTAGGTACTATTCCGATTTACGATCTTGGTTTGTGGTACATAATAGGTCATCTATAGTTCCTCTTATTTGACTTATAGTGTTTTGTGGTTCTTAAACTCTTCAAGATCTATTATCCTCCCACTAGCCCCTTCAATGATAAACACCTTTATCTTAGAAGGCAGCGTGTTTCGTAACAAACACCTTTTGCTAAGTAGAATTATAGAACATATACCCTAAACTTACTTTAGGATGTCCCACAAATCGACACTTGTCAAATCTTGTCCCAAGCTTATCCTTTTGAAACCTTTTCACATAAGTTGGAACCCCTTATCTTAACATACTTAAGATTAGGAATCCTCCTTGTCCATAACTTTTATGGAGTCTTGGGGTCGGATTTTGAGGTTACCACTTTCGTAGAGATATCAAACCATTTCTTTGTGACATTATCCCGTAAGGATACTTTGGAATGTCGGTAAAATCATTATGGACCGCACCATGTCCAACAAGGTACGATTTTTCATTCGGATACATCAATCAATTATTGCGTATCGATGTGTCCATTATGAAAACCATTTGAGATGATCTAGAAACTTATTGCACAAGTATTTATTCCTTGATCTAATCAAAGAATATAAATACATTGCCAATTTGTTTCACTTCAAATTCTTTGAACCTTTCAAATAATTCACACTTGTATTTCAACAAATACATACATTCAACTCTTTGAATGATCATCTCCTTTTCTTATACTAATTTGTTCAATATGCAAAATTATTTTCATGTAAGTCAAGTATACAAAATTTATTAAGTAATATTCCGCTTCTATACAAAACATTATTATTATAAATAGAATAACAATTGTTCTTAATTATAATACCAAATTTTTCATTGTCCAACAATAAAATGGAAATAATATTTTAACAAGAACTAGAATACAATAACAACTTATTGACTTAATAGATTTGCCCAGTAGGCGATAAAAACTATAAGTTTCTATAGCTAATGCAAAGAACCTTTGCTTCATTTTCCACACATAGATTACTTATCTTTGTTTAACTTTCTACTACGCTTGGTCCCTTCATAAATCTATATTTATGATAACCAAAGTCGGTATCCAATACCCAAGTAGAACCTTGACTTAAAGAAAATTTAATTTCAATCATGAACAAAAACTATATTGTAACCAAAACTTCACTAAGCTTCTTTGGTTAGCCTCTGCAAGATGATTCTTGCAGTTTCTTTCCAGTGTCCAGGCTTATTGCAGTGGAAGCAAACTCCTTTGCTATCCGTGACGCTTTTGTTCTTATTATCCTTTGTTTTGCCTTTTCATTTACCTTCTTTGAATCGCTCTTCTTTTCGAAAGATCCTTTGGCCCCTACCAGTAAGACTTGATCTTTCTTGGTTGGAAAGTGACTCTCAACATTTTTCAATATGTTAAGCAAATCACCGAGGCTGATATCTAGCTTGTTCATATAAAAAATTCACAACAATTGTGAAAGGAGTCCGGGAGTGAGTGCAAGATCAAATCTTGGCTCAACTCTCCATCCATGACAAAACCAGTTGTCCTAATTGATCAATCAAATTGATTATGTTAAGAACTTTTTATCATTATATAGTGCCATTGCCCATTCTAGATCGGAAGAGCTCCTTTGATATCGATATCTATCGGGCCCCATTTTCCTCACCATCAACTACTTGATGTGCGGAAATATAGTAGAGAGCATCCATAGTTTCATCTTGACGCTGAAGCTCGTTACTCATGGATGCGGAGCATGATGCATCGAGCCAAATGTGCATCATCTTGCCACTTTCTAAAAGTAGCAATGTCTTCCTCGTGAGGCATTGTTTGCAACCATTCACGAGGGATAGGCGATTAAGACATAAGATAGCTTTTCACCATATGAGAACTATTCTCAAATTCCTTAACCAATCCGTTTAATTCGGTTTGATTAACATAGCATCTAATATGCTTTGCAGTGATAGTAATTTAGACATTGTAAAATTTTGTAAATGAATTTGTAATTAACAACATTTTAACATACATTCTTTTATTAATTACCAAAATAATTTAGGTCTTGTTTTAAATTGGTATCTCCCACTATTTTCTTCAAACTATATTACCTCACTTATATAGTTCTCTAAAAATCTAATTAAAGATTTGCTAGTGAGAATAAGGATCCCATTTCAAATGTATATAGCCTTGTGGTGACACAACAAACTATATATAAATAAATAGGTAGACAACTTTTGCCAATTACATCAACTATGCAACTCCTTGTATTTTGCCTCTTAGATTATTTTGATCAAGTGGTGGCACATCCGAATCAAAATTATCCAAGTTAAGTCCGACCTAGCACTCCATATATTCAAAAAGAAAAATATCATCCTTGTGGTGACACAACAAAACAATATTGTTCAATTTTTTTTATAAGCATCAAATGTGATAAATTAACATCTTAAATACTTAATACTTGCCTTGTGGTGACACAACAAACTCATATTAAATATTTAATACTCTATTAATTTTATCATGCTAGAAAGCGCTACGCTCGATATTCCAAATATCTTTGAACGCTTTTAGACTTAATATAAAAATTGAGGGTATTGTTATTAATTTGTCTCATCTTGTTTAGCATGCATTATATATATATATAAAATACGCGTCGTATTAATGAACATGCGAAGCATGTTTGCATAATATATAATATATATAGTATAAGCAATGCATATATAGAATACTATATTCTACCCGGATTGATTATGGATTTTATTCTAGTTTGGTTCACTAGAGCCACCAAGTGAACCAAAAGGTCAAACCCTAGGGTGCAAGAAATAATATTTAAATATAACTTTTACATTTAAACCCGGGCTCCATTACAAATGGGTCTTCAAGCGCCTTGCTTCTTGATCTCCAATTTTTTAAAATTAATTCTAACTATTCCTATTACAAAACTATTTTAAAATAAATAGAAACCTTGATCGCTGATCGAGGGAAGTACATAGGAGGAGATAAAATTTACATTAAGAAAAATTAGAGAAGACGAGGTACGCAGAATTCCCCATTTAATAAAACCCATACATTCACGCATCCAACTAAAATAAATCCAATCGCATCGGGTCAATAAATTCATAATCAATCTCATTTATTATCATACACATCACCATATGCATCAATAAATAACATTCATATCATGAATAATAAACATTTAATATATATATTGATATCATTTAATGGGCAAAATTTAGTTAGTATAAAATCTATTTTTGAATCAAAATAAACTCTTTTATTTTAATCCAAATTTAAATCAAAATAAAACTATTTTATTTTAATTTATCCAATTTTGAATAAAATAAACTATTTTATTTTAATCAAAATTTTAATCAAAATAAACTCCTTTATTTTAATTAATTATGGAATCCAATTCCATTTATATAAAAAAAATCTTTAATTAAAATAAACTCTTTTATTTTAATTAATTATGGAATCCATTTCCATGTAAAAAAAAAACTTTATTAAAGGAAACACTTTATATTTTTTCCTATTCACAAATAAACTCCTTTATTTAAGAAATATGGATTCTCTTTCCTATTCACAAATAAACTCTTTTTATTTTGAATAATATGAAATCTATTTCATATCTAAATAAACTCCTTTATTTAAGGAAAGATGGAATACAATTTCAACTCCAATTAGTTATCATGGAATCCAATTCCAACTCTAATTAGTTAAGATGAAATTTAATTTTAAAATTAAAATAAATCTTTTATTTTAATATTAAAATAAACCTTTATTTTAAGATTAAAATAAACCTTTTATTTTAATTATAAAATTATTAAAATTAAAATAAAACTTTATATTTTAATATTAAAATAAACTTTTATTTTAATTATATAACTAAAATAACTTTTAATATATATATATATAAAATACATTAATATATATATAATAATATATATATATATATATATATATATATATATATATATATATATATATATATCCTAAAAAAAAAGCTAATGAGAACCTTTTTCTTTTTTTTTTTTAGCTTGAATACTGACTACATGATTTACGTCTTGACCTCAAGATTCCTGTTTTTTTTTAATGTTGCCGGATATAATATATATATACATTATGAATCCGCACTTCTCAAAAAAAAAAATATCGATTCCTTGAACTTAAAAAACTAACTTGATTTCCTTTTTTTTTTTTAAAACCGTAACGCAAGCGTGTTTCTTTTTAAAGACACATTAACTGTAATTGCGTGAATAATTTGAAACGGTTTTTTTTTTTTTTTTATAAATTTTATACAATAAAATTATGCCCAAATAAATTGTTCTAAACACATATCAATATACATATCAAATCAAAACAATTAATAATTTGCATAAAAGTTTGGCTCTGATACCACTGTTAGGTTTGTAATATTCATGAAGCAATCAAATTGCATAAAAGTGCGGAAGCGTGGAAAAATCAGAGTTTAAAATTTTACAAACCATATACCCGGATCACCCTTTATGCACAATTATTAATTAAACGAAAAGATATGAAGAACAAACATACCCTTGAAGATCCGAGCTTCCTCAGGTACAAGTTCACCTCCAATCCTTTTCGCGTTCAACTTGAATCCACCGGGTTTGGTTCCTTCTTTTGATCAACGCGTAGCCACCCAAATGTTTGGCCTCTCAGAGGTGATCCACCAGGAAGAAGAAAATTCAAGAAGAATGGTGGTTGGCTAAACCCTAGTTTTTCTATCTCTATAGAAAAGGTGTACTCCCAACAACTTGGAATTATTACGTAGTTGTTAAAAGTCAACAACCCTTACCACCCATAATAAGACTCTCTTATTTATAGATGTGGGCAACCCACCTTAACAATTAAGGAATTGAGTTTTAATTAATTAATTCTTTTAATTAATTAAGCTCCCTAATCTTATTAGTAGATAATTAATTAAACTCCTTTAACTAATTTTCCTTCCTAATCCAATTAGGAATAAATGAGAGTACTTATATTAAATTAATTCCTAAACTCTTTAGAAATTAAAATAATAATAATTGTAATAATATTAATAAGACTCTCTTATTAATTTATATTTAATATTTCTAAAATATTAAATATTAAATATTAAGCTATTTAATTTATTCTATCACCATAGATTAAATTAAATATACATAACATATTATTACGATTATGCCATTTACTTCTTAAATAATTATTCTTCCTTTTATGGTGTGACCCTTTAGGTTCTCCATATTAAACCTAGGTTGAATAAATCAATTAGAACAATTTAATCTTATTTAAATAAATAAATTAAATAATTAATTTATTTAAATAAATAATATTTATTCTACAATAGGGATAAGCTCCCTAATGATCAACGACTTTCCAGATAATATAGATTTCAACATTAATCATAAAAGAACCTTTGAGTAAATAGTTACCGTCAATTCAATCCTTCCACCATACAATGTCCCAATTAAATATAAGACATGGAATTCTCACCAAGTCTTATTTTATTTAATTATATGTATTTCGATCCTTAAATGCACAACTCAAATAATGCAAATTAGAAACTCATTTCTAATTTCATTCTCGCCTTGCCAAGGACTACTTGGGTTGTCATTTATCGAATCACATAGACATTTCTCTTTTTATTAAAAGTGGTAGATTCTTTATCGATCATACATTATCTCCATGTATAACTTATTATACCCAAGCATACCCTTTGATATACCCTAAGGGTCTTAAGGAATAAGTCAAAGTATAACTCATCATACACAAGATACTATGATGATCTCAAGTCCAAGGATTACTTGTACTACTATCACTACAGAAATTCCTATCGACAGCAAATAAAACTCCATTAGGTATTCCTTAGCGAGCCACGCTCAAATGAACTTATTCTCTAATAAGCACCTACATACTTGCTTTAGTGTCTCCACACAAATGATCATGAGATCAATCATCCTCATCCAATGAAAGCAAGAACGTATGTACCAATCTATCCGGATTCACTAATCCCCAATTTAGTAATCCAATGATTGGGAACTATTTTAGTTTTAAGCTTTCTAAGAATTTAGATCTCATTAGAATGATCATCATCATTATTCTAAAAGCATTGCTTAAAACTATGGGTTTATCACATATTATAAAACAAAGATCATGTAGATAATTAAAAGCCTTTAATAAATTAATACTTTTTATTAATAAATGAATAAGATTGTTACAAAGTATATGCATTATCATCAAACATGATCGGCTTGTATTGCATGCATACTACTTTCACCATATATTCTCATTTCAAGAGAATAAAGAAAGAAAGGGTGAGCTCAACTAGCCCAGTAAGAAATATTATGACTAAGATAATGCAGAATAAATTATCAATAGTCTTCAACAATATTAAACTAATAAAATACAATAGACAACCAGTTTAACCTGCAGCGAAATATGCATCCATTAAAAGAGTCAAGTAGAAAATAAAGTCTACTATCTTTTAGGTTTTAAAAGGTTTTTCATCACTGTTATAGCTGAGACTCAGCTTTAATAAATATTCCACATCATCGAATCACCCCTGCACTACGGCCAAGGATATTCTTTAGTATCACGACCACAATTATTCATGCACTACGGGCCAAGAATATTTGTGTATTCATTAATGGTCATGATCATGCCAACAACTGTCCACCAATGCACTACGGCCACTGAGGATTTTTATCACATCATTTGTAACATTACGGTCATGATTACATTACAAGAATAGTCTCCAGTCATAATCATACCAAGTCCATCTACGCACTACAAAGCCATGTAGATGACTTTCAACATAATATAAAATATGAGGATGATGACAATGATATAAGAATTCAATAAAACAAGTTCAAGAATTATTTTATCCAGAATTATTAACGTCCAAATTAGTAAAATTCAAGAATGATCGTAAGAATATTTCCATGAAAGATATCGGATGAAACGCAAATATCAAGGATATTCTACTAATTTCATGGAGTATAGAAGTCAAAGTTTTAACCAACCGAGTATAATAAAGAATAGAATAACAAAAGAAATCACCATGCATGCGGTGATTTCAGATGTATGCAAGTTATTCCAACGTAATAATAATAACGGAACCAAAGTCGTGTGAAATTCACAATCGAAGCGGGATGTTCCAATGTAATAATAAAGATGGAACCAGATCCGTGTAAAATATACAGATAGATATTCCAACAGAATGATAAAGATTTTAACCAGTCCTGTAAAAAACACGATGCATGTGATGTTCCAATGTAATAATAATAAAGACGGAACCAGTCCTGTAAAACACATGATATAGGATGTTCCAATGTATAATAATAAAATCGGAACCAGTCCGGTAAAAACACACATGCATGTGATGTTCCAATGTAATAATAATAAAGATTTTAACCAGTCCGTAAAAACACACGTATATGATGTTCCAAATGAATAATAGAAGAATGTCACTAAGTATAGGTAAACGGCATGATACAAAAGTATTCCAATGTAATAATAAGCAATGGAATAACAACAGCTTCTCTTCATGAATAAGAAAGATTAACACCCCTTACTTTTGGTAGGAGATTGAATATCGCAAAGAAGTAAGAATAAAATACTCTTCTTCTTTCTCTTATTCTTTCTATACTTTCTCTCTATAGCTTGAATGAATTCGTGAAAATAATGAAGCCCTAGGCCTCTATTTATAGAAGATTTCTAGCTTAAGACCGCCGCAGAAAAAGCGCAGTGGCTCGACGACTAATGATGTGAAAAGAAAAGTGGTTTGACCAGTAATGTGAAACGACAAGTGGTTCGGCCTTTCGTAATGTGAAACGACAAGTGGTTCGACGTCGTGGTAAAGGTAATTACTATTAACGAAGGTAAATACTATCGACGGTTGTAAATACTATTCACAAGGGTAATTACTATCGACGAAGATAATTACTATCGATGAAGGTAAATACTATTCACAAGGGGTAATTACTATCGACGAAGGTAAATACTATCGATGAAGGTAATTACTATTCACAAAGGTAATTACTATCGATTTAAGAGACTCTTAGATGATGACATATATAGAGCCCCCATAAAATAATCAAACTTACCACAAATCATAACACATATTTAATCTTTCAACAATTATTAATCATTTATAACTTGTCGTCTCAATTATTGATTTAATACTATAACATATTATACGATGATAATCTTGTGACAATAATTGAATCAATAATATAAGAGATATGATCAAAGAATTATCAGAAGCAATAATCGAAAGCATATTTGAGTGACTTCTCACGTAAGATCAATAATCAATACCGTAAGCTACTACGCAACCACGCCAGACATCGCATTTTTTACCAACGGTAGTTCAATGCTTTTAATTCGAACACCTCCGCCGTTATTTTTATAAAATATTTTTGTCGTTTCAATCCGATAATAATTTCATTAGGGGTCCACCAATGATTGAGTAGCTGTACTGAATATTCCCTAAAAAGAATATTCCCCACCAAACGAATATTTTATAACAACTTGCATACTTTGCAAAATTTATAAATATTACCCACAACTATAACATTATATCAAATTTATTCCATAATATTCAAAAATAATATTTATAGAAAAATTCATCTTTATTTATAAAAGTTGAGGTCTTACATATAATATATATATATATATATATTTGTATTTCTCAAAAATTAAAGAAATTAAATTTGTAAAAGTATTGAATAAAATAAAAAAGGGAAGAATTTATATTGATTATTTTGTTGAGTTCCATCTTACACATACAAAAGAGAGGTGGTGTTAAAGTACATTGTAGTGACAAATTAGATTTACGAAAAGAAATGAATTAAGGAAAGTGAAGGAGTACTTTTTATCTCTTATCCATTATATATAAAGAACTAATATTTTTATATATATTTTTAATATTTTTACGTTATCATTTCTCACATGAAAGATACAATGTGTTTCACCTTTATGTGAGATAAGTAATATTAATTATATGTATTTTTTGTAATGAATATGTATAAGTAGTATAGAGAAAATATGCACTTACATGAATTTAAAATGTGAATAATTACATATATTTTATTCAATTTATAATATTAAAGTTGTGAAGTTTTGCTGCCTAATAAGAAAGGGGTGGGAAAAGGAAGAGAAATAATTAATATGGGAATGAGAAATTGAATGAAATGAAAATAAAAAAATTAATAAACAATTCATTAGTGCAAATTTAGTGAATAATAATTTATTAACTTAGTTTGAGTTAAATCATTTGAATTAATTCGACCTTGCAACTAAATTAATCTAATAATTCAATTGAGCAGTGAATAACTTTTTGATTTATTATATATTAGTATCGATTTTAAAAAAAAGAAATTTTTTATAAGCACACGCACTTGTGACTTACCTCCACCAAAAGGCAACCACACCAAATAAAATTAATGGCTAGTATTTAGTATATATAAAAATTATTTATTTTTTTACTATATACACACATGG
Organism: Panax quinquefolius; assembly: GCA_020205615.1. Classification (NCBI taxonomy): domain Eukaryota; kingdom Viridiplantae; phylum Streptophyta; class Magnoliopsida; order Apiales; family Araliaceae; genus Panax; species Panax quinquefolius. The sequence continues at coordinate 3,777,843 of CM035167.1, read as the reverse complement.
TATACAATAGTGGAAAAACGCTTCTTATTTTTGTTGTACAAGTGCCTCAAGTCTTAACTCTCAAGTTTCTCCCCGTCTCTTAGATTTCCATATACTGTATACGGGTCTCTTGAATCGCTAACGGTGGCCGGAGGTGCAATCGTTTTAATCTTTCCGGCGAGCTCTGTAAGTTTAAAATGCAATAGAAGTAGAAGGAGAAGCTAGTACTGGCAGGTGATAATTAACCTATAATGAGGTTTTTTAGTTTGGTACTGATGGTGACGGTGGCGGTTCTGGTCAAAGCAACGGCGGCGTTTGAAAATATTAACGGAGAAATAAAAGATCATATAGTAGCAGAGAGAAATAGTAATAAGAATCAGAATTATAAGAATGCTTATGCGACGATGATGTATATGGGAACTCCGAGGGACTATGAGTTTTACGTGGCCACGCGCGTCACGCTCCGATCTCTCTCCCGTCTCAGAGTCGAAGCCGATCTGGTTGTCATTGCCTCTTTTGATGTTCCAATTCCTTGGCTTCAATCTCTGTAGGTCTCTTTCTCTATACTACTATATTATTTACGCTATAAAGATGAAGTTTACGAGTAAAAATATTAAATATCAATCCATTAATATAAGTCATTTTAGAGTTAGTCTGAAATATTAAAAAAATAATTGTATAATATTAAATATAATATATTAGTTGTCTATATTATTCTTGTATTTAAAAAAGAGAATTTTATTTACTGGACAAAAAATAATAATGGAAGAATCAAAATTATATTTAATATATACTTGAGGTAATATTTAAAAACTAAATAATTAATATTTACTTAAAATTCTCAAATGACAAATATTAAGAGCCAAAATATTTCTCTAAATTAAGAAATTTGTTTCAGATCTTGTACATGACATTAAAACACACGGATTAAGGAATTTGTTTGATACAATATTGTCAATAACAAATAACTATAAAAGATGGTAGTACTAATTAATATCTTCATAAGTATATTCTATATTTAACTAGGATTTTATATAAATAGTAAATAGGCTCTACAATGTAATCGGATTAGATCGTGAGAAATATAAATATAAAAAGTTTAGTCCCTAAAGATTTGGTAATTTGTGGTGAATTAAGTGGCATGATAATTTTTTTATATTATTTTTTTCGCTTTTGATCCAATAATTACCTTCATTTTTAATGTTGTATCTGAAATATTTGTTTTTCGTTTTTGAGTATCCATTAAGATTTAGGAACAATATTAATGTTCACGTTAATTAGTGTACTGCATATGTGCACAAATTTTGGTAGGATACCTTTATATTAATAGGGTTTGACCAAGGATATATAAAACTTAGTGCTCCTACTCTATATACGATATATTGAGATAAACTAATGTCTAGCTAGATTTAGGATATTAAGCATGCAGGAAATTAAAGTCAATATAATGAGTAAATCACATGAACCCATATCAAATTTAGAGATGTAATTTCAACTTTTTGCAAAAATCTTCAAATCGATTTAAAAAAAACCATGTCGATAATTAAAATTTGAAGATTTAATAGAAATTTTTAAGTCACAATGAATTTTTACCTTATAGAAATTTGAAATCTTGCAAATCGAGTTAGAAATTATGAAAATAGTGACTCTTCCTCTTTTCCCTTCTCTCGCGTTCCTCTTTTCCTTTTGCTACTCTTTCTCGCTTTGCCTTATCGTTCCTCTTTTCCTTCAAGGTGCCTTAGGTTTTCTCAAACCGGATAAAGTAATTAAAATAATCTCAAATACATATAATAATTAAAATGATCTAATCTGTTGAGAACGCCCATCCTCAAATAGTGTTATTTGAGGGATCCCTCAACCGAATCTTAACTATATATATATATATATATATATATATATATATATATATATATATATATAAATAATAATGATATTTTTTTGTTTAATATTAAATTACAAAGCATCATCAAATTCTTACCTTTTATGTAGTACCACAATAATATTGTTGCTTGCACAAATAAATAAAGCGAATTGATTGTTGATTGCTTATGTTGAGCAACTATGTGAATTACTCCTCCGCTTATTTTTAATTTACGTCTTAGATAAAAATATAAATATTAAAAAAATATAATTAATATTTTATTTAATTGACCAAAATAGTTATATAATCTTAATATTATCATTCAAAAATTCATTAATTAGAACAAATGAAAGAGAAAAACAAGTTAGTATTAATTTAACGTGTAGATAATATGAGAAATTAAATTATTAATACTACCTTAAAATCTATCAAATGACAAATAAAAAAAATATATGTAATAAATTTCACTCTCAAAAAATAAAATAAAAAGGAAACGAATTGAGTATTTCCTTAATTTTAGATATTGTCCTATAGATTTAGATCATTCTAGGGCCATTGCAAATTACTTATATTATATATCATAGTTAGTATCAATAAAGATCTCACCATTCCACAAAAGGAGTTATGTTTGTTAAATATTTTGTTTAAAGAAATCTCATTTCTTTTAATAATAGTACTATACAATGATATATATATATATATCTTATGTATTTATATACATTGAATAATTCAGTATTTAATATAAACATAAATTTGTCGTAATAAATTGAAACATATATTAAAGCTTCTATTGCAATTCAATATTAACTACATATATCTTCAACAAGTTGAATACCATCATCCAGGGAACAGGAGGATGGGGCAAGGGTGGTGAGAGTTGAGAATCTAAACAATCCGTACAAGAGGCAGGCCAATTTCAACAAACGATTTAAGTTGACCCTAAACAAACTCTATGCATGGAGGCTGGTGGACTATGACAGAGTCGTCATGCTTGATTCTGATAACATCTTCCTCAGAAAAACTGATGAACTCTTCCAATGTGGCCAGTTTTGTGCAGTTTTCATCAATCCATGCATCTTTCATACTGGCCTTTTTGTATTGGAGGTACGTACGTATAATTTTAAATTCACCGGTCGTAATATTATTTATGCGAGAGCAAATATATATTTACAGACACTTTTATATTTATTTATACGTGCCTACATTTAGTAATGATGGTATGATAATTAAATTGGCATCCTTATATAAAATTGGAATTGCAGCCATCATTGGAGGTTTTCAAGAACATGATATATGAGTTGGAGAATGGAAGAGAGAATCCGGATGGTGCAGATCAAGGTTTTATCGGAAGCTACTTCCCAAATTTACTTGATCAGCCAATGTTCCATCCACCCCTTAATGGCACCAAGCTTCAGGGAACTTACAGACTCCCTCTGGGATACCAAATGGATGCTTCTTATTATTGTAAGTACCAAATTAAATAAATGTCACTTGTTTTGATCGAGTTCATCATAATATATTCACAAATTATGTTTTCATTTTGTCATTATTTGTTACTTGTTCTTCTTATCTTTTTGTTGTTTAATTAACCATGTTGTTATATATTGGCTCCAGATCTTAAACTCCGTTGGAGTGTGCCCTGTGGACCAAACAGTGTGATTACCTTCCCTGGTGCACCTTGGCTGAAACCATGGTATTGGTGGGCTTGGCCTGTCCTGCCTCTAGGCCTCCAATGGCATGAAGAACGACGTCAAACTCTAGGGTACCATAATTCTTGTTCTATCTGTCGCACAAAAAGAGTCTCATTTACAAATATTAAGCGTATTGCACAAGTTTGGAACACACAAAAAGTAATACTTTGATTCTTGTATGGGGGAATGTTATTTACACAAATAATTTTGATATTTTCAAATTCTAAAATCTAAATTGTAAAATTTGAAACTATTAATAGTATATTTTTGTTTCATACTTATAAGTTTTGTTGGTTTAGCAGTTATACATGGCAATTCCACATATATAAGTTTTGATCGTTACTAATTAAATAGTGTTTCACATTGCAACAGGTACGGAGAAGAGTTACCATTAATACTAATCCAATTCATATTTTACCTTGGAATAATCACAATTACTCGTTTGGCACGCCCCAATTTAGCTAAGCTTTCTTACCACCGCACAGATAAGACTATTCTCTCTTTCCAAACAGGCCTCAAATTAATTGCTATATTGTCCATTCTTGTAGCCTATGCAGTCCCTTTCTTCCTAATTCCTCACACAATACACCCACTACTTGGCTGGACTATTTACTTACTTGGGGCTTTTGCCCTTTCTTGTATAACGGCTAATGTATTTCTGCTGCCAATGCTAGCCCTACTAACACCGTGGATCGCGATATTGGGGGCCCTTTTGGTCATGGTTTGGCCTTGGTATCCAGATGGAGTTGTGAGGGCTTTGGCAGTTTTTGGGTATGCCTTTTGTTGTGCACCCATTTTGTGGGATTCATTGGTTAAAGTTATGAGTTGTCTCCATTTTTCATTAGAAAGAGAAGCCTTCTTGCCAAGGTTGGGTGATTCTACGCCGCCTACGGGGTTTAACAAGTTGTATTGAGAACTAATAACAAGTGACAATGTAATGTTTCTTTGACTCATTGCCATTGTAATTTATATAACAACAATTGCTAGAGGAAAATTTTGATCCTTTAGTGACATCTAGTATTTATATTTAGGGATGTAAATAAATCAAATCGAGTCGAGCCAAATACTGAGTTGTTCAGATTTGATTCACAAAATTTTTTGAGTATGAAATAAAGTTTGATTTCGAGTTCAAATTGAATTTTTAATCGAACGAGTACAAATCGAGTTCGAACTGTTTTATTCATTTTACAGACTTATTTAGTATGAAGTATTAAATAATTAAACACATGATGATTGAAATCATTAATAAATAAATATTATATATATATATATAATTACTTTATCACATAAAAAGAGTGAAATTGGGAATTTTTTTAATAATATATTTTATGTTTATCTTTAAATTTATTTAATTTATAATTTAATAACAATTACGTGATAATAAACGGAAAGATATTTAGTCAAATGGACTCCTATTCCTAAATAAATGTATATATTGAAATTAAATATAAGTTGCACGTAAAATTCTTTTTGTAGCGAGTAACATATATTTTTGTCTTATGGTAGATACCAAAATAGAAAGTACTTCAATATTTAACCTAATAGTGTGTATATATATGTTATTTTTTGTTAAATTATTTTGGATCGTTGACTTACGTAACAAAATGGTAGCCACATGAAACTGGCAAAGAACAGGCGGGCTGCCAGATCCACTCATCGGTTTATCTGTTTGAATATGGTGGAAAAGGATCAGGTCACTATCTTAACTTTATGATAAATTAATTAATACGCAAAGATATTATTTTTTAACTTGCATATTAATATTGTATTAATAATTAATTAAAATTAACTTTATATTAATATCTTTCAATGTAAAATTACTCATTCACTCGTATAAATGAAGAAGTCTATAGCAGCCTAAGTGGCTCAAAATATTTCATTAATTTTAATACACAAAATTATATATGTTTGCTTGCCTATTTATGCTTGTTTTTATTAATATTTTTGTTATTTTATTGTAGTAAAATGATATATATATATATATATATATATATATATATATATATATATATATATATATGAAAAACTACTGCTTACCCCGCTTATAATATGGAAAAAATGATGCTAATTAAGGGGAAATTAATGATATGATTTCCATTTATAACGGTCGAAAATATGTATTGTCTTTATTTCTATTGAGTAGAATACCTGCAATAATATGCTGAAAAAGATAGTATTAGCTAAGAAGGTTAAGGGTAAGAAAATAAGAAAACACGGGTTCATAGTCATGGGTGTGGGATGGAGGGATAAATATATTGGGAACCAATAATTTAGTCTCTTAATTATTACAATGACCTAATTAAACCTAGCTAGCTTTCTCATAAACAAGGAGACCATATAGGTGAGCATCTTTGTTTTCTTTTCAACAATAATCATTCAACATTTTCACCTCCCTAACAAAAAAACTAAGAAATTGAATACATTCTTTGTATTTTATTTGTTTTAAAGTCAAAGATATATTTTCATAAGTAACTTATAATGTTTAAACTTTCAACTTTAAGATTATCATGAATTGAGTGATATCATTCGGATAAAAGATCTTCGATAACTTTATATATCATTTCGTTATAAATAAATAATCTCATTAATTGATCATATAATAATAAAAATATCAACCCTAATCATCCTTTTTATATTTGAGTTAGTTATAAGTTTTACCAATTTAAGATATTCATTCGAAGAGACTAGTTGAAGTAATGAGCCCAAATATTAGGACCTCATTACTTCAATAATATATTATATATATTACCCAATTGGCATTTTATTTAATAAAATCAAAATTTAGCACTCCTACCTAGCTAGCTATATATAACTACAAGACGATCTTGACATTGAAATGTATCTACGTACGAATTTGGATGTTTAATTTTGTTTCACGTGATCCAAAATGCTGCCGGTGGGCGGAGGTTGTCGTTCCAACGTTCGAAAAAGCTGCCTTTTTCCCCGAGTGGACCCCCAACAATTCTGATTCTGCACACTGTCTCCAGTCTCATGTCATATGGAGTAACTAACTAAAAGGGAGAGATACACACACACATATATATATATATATATATAGAGAGAGAGAGAGAGAGAGAGAAAAAAAGAAGGCAGAATTACAAAATGGTATTAACCCATGCTTGGACCATCACTACGCTTCCTGCCTCACCACCACCCACTCATACACCCCCATATATTAATTACCGTTTTAACACAAAGGCGATTGATTAATTCTATCTATGTCTGACCAAAATTAATTAATTTATTTATAGTATGCGCCATTAATCAGTTGTTAAGCAACCTTTTTTTTTCCTTCTTATATTCAAGTATAATTAAACAAAATACAGCTCCTTGATTCCTTAATTCCTTCTTTCCTTTCAAGAAATAAAAAATAAAAAATTACCATGTTGGCCTTTTGAAGTCAAAAAGATTGCATTAAATAAGGTCAAATAAACACATGACTTATTTTCAACTTGGAGATCCAATTTTTAGAAAAAGATAATTAAAATACAACTAACTCGTAGTGTGAAATAGAGAGATCAAGTAATAATGAATGAACATACTCCAAGTCCAAGCCAATGTATTGCACAATATATGGACCTCGATCACTTTTCAGCTGACATGCATATCTGTAAGCAACAGAATCCAAATACTAGACTTGACCTCATATTTCTGAGAGCGACTCTCAAAAAATGACCGTTACAATTTAATTGCCCCAACCCCTTCCTTCCCTACCAATTCCAATTCCAATTCCAATTACTTCATCATACGTCGTAGCCTATATATATAATTAGTGTATCCCTCTCCCTCTCCCTCTTTGTACAACATTGTGCAGTTCAGTTGAGTTGTTGAATACATTCCTCCAATTAATATTCAGACATCATATATATATATATATATATATATATATATATATATATACATATATATATACTCTATATATATATATATATATATAATTAATTAGCAGTACTTGATGCTTATTAATTAATTTATGGCTTATTCCTTCAACTCTCTTCTCTTTGCCATTATATTCTTACAAAGTACTGCAGCATTAATATTTTCAGCAACAGCAGCGAAATCGTCTAACTCCACCAGGCAGCACAAATGGGTGGGACCATCAGGCCACTTACTTATCACCGTCGACCTTCATGGCTTCGGAGACTTCCAGTCCGTTCAAGCTGCCGTCGACTCCATCCCCGATAATAACCGAAAGAATGTCATCCTTCAAATATCACCCGGTTATTACATGTACTCCCTTTTACTTCATCCCTCCCAAAATGCAAAATACATCTAGTTCCAAAATACTAATACATACATTTCTGTCGTTTTAAAATGGAAGTATATATATATATATATATTATATATATCAATATTAGCATCAATTTTAGCTCCTCATCTTACACTTATTAATTAATCTAATTGTTGAGTATCTCTAAATCTTTTTAATAATTTCAATATGTCAATTTTTTCTAATGAAACTTATAAGATTAAATGCATTATGCACACTACGTGCGTAATCTATCTATATATATATATATATATATATATATATATGCGTGTTAATTTGTGTTTTCATGTAAAATAAATAATTGTACGTGGGAAAGTGGTACTTACTAAAATAGTGATCATGTGATTGTCCGTGCATTGTGATACTAATAGAGAGAAAGTGGTGGTGCCGGAGTCAAAGCCATACGTGATGTTCCAAGGTGCAGGGAGGGACGAGACGGTGATCGAGTGGCACGATCGAGCAAGTGATCGTGGCCGGGACGGCCAACAGCTGCGGACTTATCAAACAGCTTCCGTCACTGTTTATGCTACCTATTTCTCTGCTCGAAACATCAGCTTCAAGGTATATTTTTAGTTCTTGCATCGCTTTTCACTTCTCCATTAAATGTAACACCCTCATTTTTTAATATTTTTTGATTTGAAGAAAGGGTCTTATTTTGTTCCAAAAAAGAGTATCATTTAATTACTAACAATTTTTTCTGGCTGTGCAACTATGGTACGTATCAGCACCCTTTCTTTTGATGATACTGATATATTGTAAAAAAGAAATTTTCAAGTTAATTAAATCAATAAATTTACGGACAAATATAATTAAGACTTTCTTATGATGATATGTACTATGATAATTAATGTAAAAGAATGTCTCTAACTATATATTTAACATTTTCACAATTTCAACTACACAATGAATCCATATCTAGAAGCAAACATGTAAACAAAATTTATAAGTTTGTATTTTAATTATTATTATTATTATTATTATTATTTTGTGCATGTGTGATAGAGGTGGGGAGTAGTAATTTACTGGTTGCATGCACGAGTCATGAATATTATTAATTAATTGGTATAGAATACTGCACCCGCACCCATGCCAGGGATGGAAGGATGGCAAGCAGCGGCGTTTCGGATATCGGGAGACAAGGCCTACTTCTCCGGCTGTGGATTCTACGGCGCACAAGACACTCTCTGCGATGACGCAGGCCGGCATTATTTCAAGGAGTGTTACATTGAGGGCTCTATAGACTTCATTTTTGGCAATGGACGTTCCATGTACAAAGTAATTTACTTACCTATCTCTATCTCCTTAATTGCTTAATTCACTCCTTATATATTATGCATTTAATTCTACTACCATCTGTCATTACCTTTTCAAGGACCTAATATATCCTAATATATAAATTAAGCCTTATTTTGAACAGATTATTACAAGATGAGTACTTGCATTGCAGGGGGGCACGCCTAATTAATCCCTTTAATACAATATTCTTTTCCCAATACAGACCTGTCTATATAAAACTGATTATTAGACAGGTTTATTGACTTTGTTAAATATTTTCCTTTAATAAACCTCCAATGTGTAGTAAAAAGAAACTTCAATCACACGAACAAACAAAACTTTTCTAGATGGACATGAAAATTGAACAGTAGTGTATTTGAATTTTATCTATTTGTATTTTTATCCACTATTGGGTGTCAAAATACAAATAAGTAAAATTTAAATACACTCATGTCCAGTTTCCATGCCCATAGAGTTTTTGCAAACAAAATAGTTCATATCAATCACACTTAATTTAGGGGGATTTTGTGAGAAAAATGATATGTATTGCTAATATTTTTGTCGATTTTTTAATTATCAGTTACGTTGATAAGTATTAATAGTAACCTTCTTGAAGAGATGTGTAATAAATGAAGTTCTTTTATAATTTCTATAATTCGACATAAATTTATCGCAATACATAAAACGACTCGTTTTCATACATCACATAAATTGATAGAACTTTATTCATAATATTGACATATATTTGAGTTGATGTTGATTTGGAGCAGGACTGTGAACTGCATTCAATAGCAACTAGATTTGGTTCTATTGCGGCCCAAGATAGAAACTGTCCGGATGAAAAGACGGGCTTTGCTTTTGTACATTGCAAGGTCACGGGTACGGGTCCACTATACGTAGGCCGAGCCATGGGCCAGTACTCCAGGATAGTCTTCTCTTATACATACTTTGCTGGTATCGTGGCCAATGGTGGCTGGGATGATTGGGACCATGCCAGTAACAAGAACAAGTAAGTTAAAACGCACCAATTCTCTAGCTGTAATTTATTTTTGATTAGACTTTAATAGTGTCTGATGCTTGAAATTCTTGATTTGCGTGCATACAGGACTGTCTTTTTTGGGGTGTACAAGTGTTACGGCCCAGGAGCCGCAGCAATTAGTGGCGTATCATGGGCCCGAGAGCTAGATTATGAGTCGGCCCATCCATTTCTTGTTAAAAGTTTTGTCAATGGAAGGCATTGGATTGCACCTTCCGATGCATAGATCCATCTCCCACGGCTAAAATTCCCAAATCCTTACAATTCTTACACAAATTATTTATTTCATTTATTTATTTTTTAAAAATTATTCTCATATAGTCAATATGTATAATTGTTTTTTTTATTTTTTTTAATCATAATCAATGTAAAACAATATTGACAACCTTTATTGTGTGCTTGCATATGATGAATAAAACATTACCAATAGTAATAACAGTAATGTAAGCCACAATAAGCAATTTAATCCATAATATAATGAAAGAATTCTCATACATTATTCTAAGTATTGAAACTAGATATAACAAATAGGGGAACATCCAGAGTTAACCTGCTAGTGGTTTACTCAACTCTAAATTCTTTTCTAATGATAGGTATGAAAATCAGCAACTAACAAAGGGTATGAAATCTAGCATCTACTTCCATTCACCAGTGGACAGTAATGATTTTTGGCAACTTACAATTCCAGATGAACAACATTTGTTTCTTGCAACTATTGGAAAAGATAATTCATAACAATGGAAACTGCAAGTGCACAAGCGACGAGGCTTATGATATTCTCTCACATTATACAACAATTTTGTTGAGAGTCGAGCTCTGGTGACCTGCAAGGAGATAAATAACCTATTTAGATTATTATGGAGAGGCAAACAGCGAAACACAATCAAAAACAACTATCGTTGCATATTTTGATGCTCCTCCGCAATCTTAGAACTAGCAAATCTTTACAACACCACAAAAAGAGGGGAGAGGGGGGAGGGGGGAGGGGGGAGGGGGGGGGAACAATATGGAGTTGAGCACCAAATTATCTTCTCTTCCCTAAAACTATCGGATCATCATATATAGTCTTCCTGACATCATCTCACCACATAATTCAATCCAAAGGCTGAGACCGCAGCATTAAGGACCTTTTCCAGATATTCGCTTAAATACAAAGCAGTATAATTAAACTCCCAAGTTCCAAAGTTGGCCAATCTACTATCAAAATTATGTATTTGTAATGCATATCAATCAAAATTGTGTTTCAATAAAACACCCTAGAAATGTAATAGAGGAGGTAGCCTAATATTGTCTTCATGGTTACCAGGAAAGCTGATCAAACGGGTATGCAGACAAAATTGGATATGAGTAACGCTACCTATGGTAGAATGCACCAGATATATTAGTTCTAGTGCCACGATTTAAAATGATAGTACTCCGTACACAAATGCATGGTAATTAGAGTTCCCCAGTAACTCTGGTTCACTACTCACATACTTAAAATTGCTCTATACCTAAATTAAGACCTCGTAAGAACAACCCAACTTACGCCAGAGTAAACACATCAGACTAAACACACCCCTAAACACATACACACACACACACACACACAAATAAGGACAACCAAGACAGGGACAGGAAAGAAAGGACAATTACGGCACAATAGTTTTCTAACAAATCTTCAATATTAACGTATAAACAATATGTCGTTGACTATATGCATGCCGTGCCATTATTTTCATTTGGGCAGTGCTACAAGTAACAGAATAACCACTTACAATTGGCCAAGAGTTGATATATCAAAGTCAGGAGCAAGCTCTTGCACGATATCGTTGGGTGGTTGGCCACACTCTTGCATTTTCTGCATTAGCTCAACAATCTTGTTGAAATTACCAGGCTCAGTTTCATAAACACCATTTAGATCTTTTATGAGTTCATACTGGTGGAAATAACGGTCGTAGTCTTCTTTGCTTAAAGTAGCTTTATGGTCTTCCAACCATTTTGGATATCTTTCACCAATTTCTTTCATAGGATCCTGAAGCACTTCTTTAGATAATAGCTGTTGCATCATGGTCTCCACGATAGAGTCCATGTCCTGAGCACAATGAATGTAAGAAAACTTATGCACTTATTTATCAGTAGATCATATATCAAAGAACCACATAATTGTAACAGCTGATAAACTTATTATAAAGCACGACAAAAGCATTATGAGTTCATCAATTGAAATAGTACAAAAAATATAAGAGTAGGAAAAGGTTAATGGATTACAAATGCAAGTCTTATTCACTTTCATAGTTTTATTTGGCGGCAGCAGTTTGGGTGGGAGATTATCTCTTTCCCCCTGCTTTTACCCAGAAGTTAACATTCACATACAAACCACTTTGCCAATCTAGATGCCTGGTTCCCAAAGTTATGTCCCTCGTATATATAAAATATTAAGTATTAACATTTTATAAGTTGTGAATGAAGACTGTAAAATTTCAAATTTTTATTTTTTCATCTTAGTCCTTTTCCAGCTTTTTAGGAGGTGTGAAGCTAGTATAAGGAGACCTATGACATTTCGGTTACCCCCTTGTCGTGTGTAATTTCTTTTTTTTATACACATGTACTGAAAATAACTCATAAGTAATTTATATAGTGCTTACAAGCTGTCACTCAACGATTAAGTTCTAGGCTCATATCAAAATTATTACCACAGTTTACAGCATATTCTGAGGCATAAGCAGTGTTCTTAAAACTGAAGTATGCCATTCAAACCGGTAAAACCGGGACTCAGTCCTAAAAATGGTCTGGCTTAACCCCCAGAATCGTGCAAGCCAAAAAAGCTCAAAGTAATGAGAAATGTTGGTTTAGCCGGTGACCCAGTTGAAGTAACAAAGTGAGCAAACCATCAGGGATTTTGCCACTATAAAAGAGAGGAAAATAAGGCCAAATAACGAAAATATTCGGACTCGGTCTTCATCTCTCGAGATCTCTCGTACCCAAACGAGAAATTAGGGTCATTCCTGGTGCCTTCGTTTCCGAAGTCAAGTCGACAACCATCAGCCATTGGGCTCCACCACCTACAGGGATGTCACTGAAGCCTGAAGACTAGGAAGTTGTGTTGTTTGGTGTGTGTGAATCGGTACTTGGTCAATCTGTGAATTGATTTCTTTGATAGTGTGATTTAGGTGGTTTTGTCACATAGTCTATCAGAAAACATATGATCTCCTACTTGTTACATAGTCTATCAGAAAACATATGATCTCCTACTTGTACTATGGGGCTGGAGATTGTAAACTTGCTTGACTTGGAGATTTTTATATATAACATGTTTCCACCTATGGCATAACAGCATACCCTTTGAGGAGTACCAATGAACACTCTCCTTCCCCCTTTTGGGAAAATCCTAATGTAGACCTCATGTTCAGTCATAGATGGCAATGGAGGCACCTATTCATTGGGTTTGTCAATTAGTTGATTATACATGTGATAAGGGTAGTCATTATCCCACAAGTGTTGACACATTTCCATAAGGCAAGCCCCACTTGAAGTTTCAGTTGTTGGCAAAACCAGCCGATTGTTCATCAAAACAGCCATGTTTTAAATCACAAATATACGAATAATTAAAGAGAACCCATTACCCTAATAAATCACAAATATACCAATAATTGAAGAGAACCCATCATCCTAATCTCAATAATTGAGGAAAATAAATACCTGAGAGCCAGCAAGCTCTTCAAACTGCTTGACCCAATCCTCCATCAATGGATCAATACCAAACTCGGATTTCGAAGCAGTCATGGATTCCAATCCCTTTACAGTCTCCCTAGTTTGCTCTCTGAGCTTATCAAGAGCCTCAGAGACATGCTGGGGCTCCTTTGTAACCTTTTGCTTACCCTTCTTCTTACTTTTCAAATCAGGCAAACCCATCCCCAGTCCTTGCACTCCCCCAGCAGGCATAGAAAAAGAACCACTATCTGTCTTGTTTCCACCATTATCTCCACTTCTATAATCAAATAACGATCAATTTTTCTTCAAGTTTATAAGTTATAACTTTAAACCCAAAAAAAATATTCAAAAACAAAAGACTGAAAAAATATAGACCTTTGAGCAGCAGAAGTGAGATTGAGGTTCTGGAAATCATCCAAAGCGCCTGAATTGAATTTTTTGGGTCAATTGAAGATTAATTCAATTGTCAATTTAAACATATGTACGTACGAGAGAGAGAGAAATTCGAGTTCTTACTGTCAAGGAGTACGTCAAAATCGTCGGAGTAGTCGGCCATGATTGCTGATTGAATCTCTCAATTTATCTCTATATATATGTGTATCTCTCTCTATATATATATATATGTATATAGCTTTGGAGTCTGAAATCTGCAAGCTTAGTTAAGTGCGTGACGTTATCCGCCGTCGGTGTAAAGTAAGTAACCGATAAATAAAGGTATCAAAAGACTTTGGTCTTCATCAGTGGGCATGGAACCAAAGTGATGGACGGTTGAGATTCAATTAACGTGGAGAGACAGAGACAGAGACTATTCTTTTTTGGGGTTGTTTTTCTAGTTTGGATATTATTTTACTATTATTATTGATATGAACTTTATTTTATTAATTAATAATAAATAGATTTATAAAAGCGAAGAAAAAAATTCCATTATTATTATTATCAAACTTTTATGATTTAATCTAACTTTACAAAATAAATACTCAATTTTCCAAAAAAACTTTATCCTTTTGATTTTTTACTTTGTAAACATTGAGCTGATCCTAAATACAAAGTGAAAAATTTTCAAATAAATTCAAAAAATTGAAAGAAGTCGTATCTGAAAACATCATGCCAAATAATCAAACTCCAGCTGATTAAGCTGGATTGACCAACAGTATCATCATAGGTAAAAATCACACAGAGATAGGTGCATTTCTTCAATTTTCAAAAGGCATTTACCAAAAATACCAGATTTAGAGAAAGGCTTCCCTGGTATTCAAACCACAATCTTATTTGAATTGGCATCAATCTGAAGTAACCAAATCAAGCAAACTGTGGGCTAAAGCTTTAAATTGAGAGATCAGAAAGAAGAGGAGAAGAAGAAAAAAAATGCCACAAATCCAGCTCACTAACAAAACTGTATCACATCAAAGAAAAACATTCTTTTGTTCAGGAAATTAACCAATAACCCGAAGATTGAACATGAACTTTTTCAGTATTCCTCCATAAAAAGACTTGAAGAATGAAATAGTTAAACAGTGTCTCTGGATTTCACAAAATACTATTGTATTCCATTTCCATGTAAAATGGGAATAAAAAAAAGGCATTGTAGGGTAGTAGTCAAATATACTACTTCTTTCTGCAGGTTAGAGCCTCAAAAATAAATATAAGATAAAGGAAAACTAAAGCAATATCATGGGTCCTTCTGTTGTTGGCACGTCAACTCCAAGCAAGATGACATGATCAGAATTGACTCCATAATAAGGAACTGGAGCAGCCCCTTTAGTCTCACTGAATTAGCCTGCAACCCACCCGCGTCTGGATTCAGCCTGATAATTTCAGATCCTGCAATGCCATTCCTAGGATACATATCTTTCAGTAATTTAATTGGCTACTGGTTCAACTGAGGCCGACTGCTGCTGAGCTTTCTGGACACCAGAATCAGGATTACCATCTGATAATTGGTTGGGATTTTGCTGGAAACCAGAATCTATACATGTTGCTGCTTGTGCTGCAGGGTGAACTTGAGCAGTAATATGATCCACTGGAGGAATATATGAGCCCTCTGGGCCATTGAAGGTTTGTTGAGGGCCTTGAGGTTGGTATAGAGTGCGTGCAATGGGGTTGGGGGGGTAAAGAGCCTGAAGCCCCAATGGTCCGTACATAGCTTGGTGACCTTCAAAGCGCTTAAGCTTAGAAATGTGCTTCTTACCAGATACGTGACGATCAAAAACCTCTTGTGTGTCACACTTGACATTGCATAAATCACATATTAAGGGAATTACCACTTTGTGTTTAGAAGGTTTTATTGGTCGCCTAGGTGCATCAGAAGTCTTCATACGCTTCCCTCCACGACCACCTCTCATCTTCCGTTTCATTCCAGGTCTCTGGTTGTCAAACTGATTTAACCCAACCTGCCTTGCTTGCATGGAGGACGTCCCCTCTTCAGGGTTTTGAGGCTGGTCCACTTGATTGTGTTTTTGTTCAGCCTCAGCTTTATTTTCATCAGTTATGGATTCAGTTGGGAATTTTTCTGGCAGGGTCAGTTTGTTTTCTTCACCCTCCTGGGCATTCTCAGACTGCAACTTTCCCTCAGGATTAGCATCAGCAACACCTTTTCCATCACTTGATACGTTAGCAACAGGTTGATAAGTCTTTTTCACTGCTTCCAATCTTTGCAGGTTCTTTTTATGCTTTTTTCCGTTCTTGTGCTGTTCAAGGATTTCCATACTATTGCAATCAACTCTACACAGTTCACACCATGCAACTCTAGTATGCTGCTGTGTAGGAGCTGCATTACCCTTTTCTGCTACAGAAGGTTCTGCAACTACTTCAGTAGACTTAACCTTCTCAGCATCAAAAGTTCCTGGATGAGCAGATGATGATGCATCTTGTGGTGAGAAGTGACTGGGAATTCCCCTACCCCCACACCCTCTCCCACGGTTTCTGAAATTTCCATGACCACCACGTCTATATGGATCTCCACCCCTTCTACCGCCAACCCTATATGGAGGTCGAACAACCTGCAGGATGGGTAAGGGTATCCAGAATATAACAATTAGAGCAGAAATAGTTGTATAAATTGTGCTGAGAAAGCATAATGAAACTATATTGAATCATTAAATATGAGAAAACAAGAGACTAATCTTCTCCAGCTTCAACATGATAAAGCTTCTAACAAATGTTCAATCATTCCAAGCTCATAACTAGGTACTCTGAAAAACAAGCAGTGTGCCTATTTATCTCACCAAGTTCTTAAGCCTTGTGAGCTTTTCACCCTAGCGGTGGAGATTTTTTATCAACAATCAAGCAAAAATGGGTAATGCACAGTAATATCAACCTTTTTCGTGATGAGTATGACGACTACAGAAAATGTGAGCTCCTGATACACCTCCGAGTTGACTACAAAGTAAAACTCTATTTAAGAATACTCTATATAAGAATAACCTCTACAATATTATAAAAAAATTGGTCCCAATTTGGGCTTGTTATAAATAGGAATAACCTCTAAATTGTAATGTGTTATATACTTTTTAAGTCCCATTATTAAACTATACCTCTATATAGTAATAATTTCATATATATATATATATATATATATGAGAGAGATACAATATTAATTTTAAAAGACTACATTTTCTATAAAAGATTACATTTCCTATAAAGAACTACATTTTCCTATAAAAGACTACATTTCCTATAAAAGGACTACATTTTCCTATAAAAGACCATTTCCTATAAAAGACCACATTTTTCTATAAAGACTACTTTGCATAAATATTTTTTGAATAATAATTATAAGGGAGTTCTTATTGATATTTTTGTTAAAGTGGATATTTTTGGGTGTTCAGAAAATATTTTGTACCAATACCTCTATTTAGTAATAACCTCTCAATTAGAATACAAATAGTTTGGCACCAAGTCTATTCCTAAATAGAGGTTTTATTTGTATTATCATAGTTTATCAAATGTTTTCCTTATTGAAGTTAGCAATCTATCAACGTCAACACAGTATCACAAAATGAATATAGTTTCTAGGGCCAGTTCAACCAAAAGCCTAAGGTCAAGCTCATAACAGTCTTGGTGATCTCATTCTATACATATATCAGAAATGAAATACACTCAAGCTTGGTTTGAATCCATTCAATTGGTTTGCAAACCTCTCTTCCAGCTCAGGCTGCAGCTGAAGCACAATGTGAATAGAGCAGCCACAATTACTGATATGTGGTCCTCAGCTACAACCCATGATGACCTAGCCTCACTTTGCTCATTAAACATACATTAATGCATCAAAAAAATGTTCCCAGCAAGGTACAAAATAATATCCACCGACTTGTTTCTCGACATTGTTCATTTTAAGGACCAATTAGAGTTCACTGTAATATCAAGTAGTAGGCCAAATAACTTACCAAGAGTCACACAGGTTTCAAGCATCGTAGAACAAAATATGTCTGAGCTGTGCTTGTATACTGGGAAAACTGAAAAAACTTCTCAATATGCATTATACAACATGATTTACCAGAGTTATATTCCAAAAATGTCAGTCTACTTGATATTTGAGGCAAAGATTTCCTTGCCTCAAGATAAATTTTTTCCTCAAGATTACTTTTTAAAGTGCTCTTTTTGTCTTTTTCCGTTAGGCTATGTTTGTTTGCAAGGATTATAATTCCGGGATTATAATTCATGGGATTATAATCTCAAGACTATTAATCCTAGGATTATAATTCCGGGATTATAATTATAATCTAAAGACTATTAAGTCATTTTATATAATCCCTAGACTAATAGTCCCAAGTTTAAATTTGAAAACAAACAAGACACTTGGAATTAATAGTCCTATCCCGAGTATAATTCTTGCAAACAAACATAGCCCTAGTTCAGTGTGTGTCCCCTTATTATATTGTTCTATTAATAAAGTTTCCTTTCCTATAAAGAAAAAAGCATAAATAAAATTAGTGAAAAAAGATAAAATCATTTGCATTTTTTCACATTAACGACTTGAAAAGAAAGAAAAAATTGATAAGGTACACTACTTCATGTTAATGAGTAAATAAAAGTCACCAAGAACATTGGAAAACCAAATTTTATGTGATCTTAGGATAAACCAGCCAATCACAGAATACTAGAATAGTCATTTCTCAGTTAGCAACTAAGCAGGATTTAATCAATGAACAAAACTAGATATCATTCTAGTTGATTTAACCCCAGTTTCCCTAGGTAAAAATAACCTAAAAAATCACTAAGGGCCCTTGAAACCATAAGGAATATAAGTTCTGGAATCCCCATAGAGGGAAAACCCTAAAGATAATATTTTTATTAGTGAAAAATATCTATAAAATAGATTATTAAAGAGGCTTTTATACAAGAATGGACTACAACCGAGAAGGAAAGTAATTGGAAATTAAATGCATGATATAAACCACTAACAATACGCCTAAAATCTACCTCAGTGATATATTGGATCGTAAAATCAAGAGTAAAATCTTCGTAATTGATATGATAACTTAAAGTCCCTTATTAGAGCCTAGTTCACTTTTAGATTAACTGTAAAAAATTACAAGCATTACAAATTCATTTATGATATAGACATTTTTTATGCATTTTAATATTCCCATTTTTATTATTTTATAAGCATATTTTATTTAACTAATAATGTTTATTTTATTTTGTAGGATTTCTTATTTATTGATCTTGATGAGCAAGTAATGGTTTCCAGCTTTTAAAGGAGGAAAATGACTACAAGATTACCCTGTAGAGGTTGAAGTGAAGAAGTAAAGAAGAAGAAGGAAACAAAAGAGAACAAGTTCAAAATCTAAATTAGAGCACAAATTATTTTTTCCTATAAATTTGCCTCTTGTTTTAGAGAGGGAGAAATTATTTTATTTTATTTTTCTTCTTACTGGACGTGTAAAAGGAAGTGGGCAGCAGTGAATGTTCGGTTCCTTAATTTGCTTTTCCTCTTCCTTTTGCGGTTTTGATCAGGGAGTATAATTACATCGGTTGTACTTGTAACCATTTTATAATTTAATGTTACTTTAGTTAATTAAGTTGATTAAAGTTATCTTTTATTTTTACTCGATGCAATTGTTAGTAGTACTTTTTTATTTTAAATTTCATGGCTAGCTAAATTTTTAATACCTAGGATGATGATAAAGGTATTACATAATAATTAATTTATTTCCATTCCGAAATTAGTGTCTGATTATTTTCGCCTTCATTTTTAGCTTCGCGCAAAATTCATTGTGGTTAGGTTTTGATAAGTTATAGTTAATCATAACTTATGATTGTCCATATTAATTATATGAATCATTATTTTTAAAGTGAAGGAAAAACTAAATTATGAATTAATTTGGAAAACAAGAAATTATTTATTATGTTAATATTTAGTGGATTTGGATTCCTAGGTAATTTTTCTCATTACTAGTTTTTATTATTAATTTTAAACAGGCATTATTTAGTTAATTAATCATCTCCACCATTTTTATTTCTAATTTGTCTGAAATATAAATTAGGGAGTCTTTGTCGCTCGACATGTACTTGCCAAGTTTACAATAGACACTGTGCACTTGCTGTTACTAACTTTTATCACATCAATTTACTGAATACAATAGAACAAAATATATTCCTCAGCAGAGATAGGGGATTATGTTTAATGTGATGTGTGTATACTTAAAATAACTATAGGCCTCTAGTGTCTGCGGTTAGTACTTTAACGTTTGCTCCACCTCAAATGCATCCTTGATGGTGATAGCACCTGCAAGCTATAACCATGATTACACAACACTTAATTACAACAAGGCATATAGGAAATGAAAGATTATTTTCAGCACCGCATTCAACTCCCCTGCCATCATGATAGAAATTTTTTCATAAATTTTTTTATTTTGATAATTAAAAATCACTTCCTCTAATTCATCCAACCTCCACAAGGTTTAGTGCAAAATATCCTATTGAATCCTAGTAAATGGATAACGAATTACAAAGCTACAAGGATGATCACATATGATTAAACACCCCAAAATTTTATCTACTGAGACTAATTATCATGGGCTACACACAGTACGAACAACCTTCCAAATAAGATAATTAAGTTGTCCGAGTAATGATTCCAGCACGCGTATTACCAATTAACAATACAGCATCTTCTAATTTAAGAAGCACTTGATAGTGATTTTAGTATCAGCATAAAATTGCATGTTACTGTATCTGTTACTGTCTCTAAGAAATCATGCAACGCCTTAACTGCACTACTAAAAATTGACACTCCAAAAATAGGGCGACACAAAATATTATATCATAATCCCCAAGGATGGTTGTTGAAGCTGAATGAAAACTAGGTCACGAATTATGTAATTATAATCGTCCTCATGCTCCAGAAAGTCAGTAGTTTTTTCTTTTGAGAAATATTAAAGCAGCACTAGGACAGTTGTTGTTTACTCGTAGTTTACACTTATATCTTCCTAGCGATGAAACTTTGGTAGAAGTCTCCCATATATAACAAAAGAAACACTATTAAGGCTATGTTTGTTTAGGTACGCGCTAGTTGAAAATCGATGCTAACTGTTCTCCAAAACCAATGTTCTACTCCAGGTTCCACTAGAACTCGATAATTAATATAGTGAACACCAATTGCCAAATTCTCAAAGGCTTTGTTTGCAAGTTTAGAGCATGGGATTGAACAGTTAGTCCTTTTTAAAATAAACAAGATTTCTATAGTTAATAAAACTTTTACTTGAAAAATCAGAGTGAGTATCAATTGCCAATTTTAACCAAAAAAGAATTATACTTTATTGCACAACTGCAAAAATAATTGAATCAAAACCCTAACAAATAAATGAAGGGAGAACAATGACTAATACAAAAAGAAAACAGCCTACCGATGGACCACCGTAATGCATAGGCCCTGGACCCATAAACTGACCCGGAACTCCACGACCCATCATGGGTCCATACCCCTGCAACTCCACCATTGCCCTCTCCGCGGAACCCATTGTCCCAGCAAATTGGGTCAGCTGCGAAAGTGCCGCCACCGCAGCAGCAGCTGCCGGATTCATAACCGGAAAACCTGAATTCAATTGA
Organism: Panax quinquefolius; assembly: GCA_020205615.1. Classification (NCBI taxonomy): domain Eukaryota; kingdom Viridiplantae; phylum Streptophyta; class Magnoliopsida; order Apiales; family Araliaceae; genus Panax; species Panax quinquefolius. The sequence continues at coordinate 3,755,983 of CM035167.1, read as the reverse complement.
TCCCCACCTGGCCCGGCTTGTTGAGGGTAATACGCATTCTGCTGATGCTGCAACTGAACCTGCCCCTGCCCTAACCAGGCGGTCCCACCGGACTCACCCGCCGGCAATGGGGCTTCCGAAATCCCGGCCGATTTAATTTGCCCAACCGATTCGGGTTGTGCAAAATGTTGTTCATGGTGCTGATAAACATTGCTGTAATAATCGTACTGCTGGGCTGGTTGTGGTTGTGATTGAAAAGAGTGTTGTGGGTTTTGTTGATAGTAAGAGTAATAAGATTGATCGTATGAGGGTTGGGTTTGACTCTGAGAGGAGTCATATTGTTGTGAGGAGGCGTAATCTTGGGCATAATACTGAGTTTGCTGTTGCTGTTGATGTTCTTGAAACTGTTGTTGGAGTTGTTGAAGCTGTTGCTTTTGGGCTTCTGGAAGAGATGACAAATCCATTCTTGTTGATGTATTTCTTTACCCAGTTATCTTTCTTGAAAATTAGGGGAATTATTGGTTTTCGTCTCTCTCGCTTTGGGGAGATGAAAACTGTGAATGGAAACTGTGAATCCGTCCGTATGTTATGCATTTTATACTAAAATTAATTTATCATTTTTAATAGTAGAATTTTGATATTTTTTTTCTAAAATTAATTTATTTTGAGTCCAGCTAGTATGAATCAAACTCTGATTTATTTTACTGTTTTATTTATAAAGTTTGAGTGTTTTTCTTTTAAAAAAATCCACCAAATATCCCAAATTTACTTTCTTGGTTATTCTTGAGCTACATAGAACGGATAACAGAAAAAAAAAAAAAAAATGAACAACTTTAGATTCAATTAAAAAAAAAATCTTTCAACTATTTCTTTTTATTTTACTTACAAATATATTTTTTTCTTGTGTTTTAATTTTTCAAAATTTGTTTAGTGTTTTTAATTTAACTTTTTATGAAGGTACATACTTCTTCTGGCTTCAATTTTCACAATAGACAGTGCTGTGGAAAGAGAAAGGCTGGGGTTTAATGGCTGCTGCTGTTGCTCTATCTCCGGCCACTTCTCTCCGCCTGAAACACTTCTCCACCAGCGTCCGATTCCTCTCCGTCAACCGCAGAATATGCTCTAAAAGCCTCCCCTCAGCACCCAAAACACTTGCCACCAATTCCCCTTTCCCGCCAAAATCCCACATTCACCACTATATTCGTACGCCTTTTCCTTGCGTTTCAAATCGGCTGCAATTTGGCAGCGTGATTGCGTCAGCTCTGTCCCCCGGAGAAGCTACAGAGAAACAGAAAACAGAGGTTTTCGAGACTCAGAGAGTTGGCAAATTTCGCAAACGTTTTAGGATTGTGGATATAAAGGAGGACCTGATGAGGGTTTGGATCGAGTAGGGCATAATTTTGTTGTTAAGGGTTGTCTGACCTCCGTCTGCAGAGCAGCGTCACATTTATCGAGGTATTCATTTCTTAATTGTATTGTGGGGGGGACAATTAGATTTACTAAGGGATTTTGAATTGACTTATGTATTTTGTTTGCCTTTTCTTGAAATGTTTTAAATAAAAATGGAAACTTGAATGCATAGGTGAATGATGGTTCATGCCTTTCAAATATGCAATGTGTTGTCAATTCAGATGCCGAAGGTTATGATCAGGTAATAATAATAATAACTAAGAAATGATTTATACATGTGTAGTAGTTTTGGGTGGTTGCCATTTATGTACTAGTTTCTAATATGCTGTTACGAGCATTGAATTTTATTGATAGGTGAAGAGTGGCTTAACAACAACTGGTGCATCTATATGTGTAGAAGGAATTTTAGTAGCCAGTCAAGGCTCAAAGCAGAAAGTAGAGTTGAAGGTCGAGAAACTCACGACGGTAAAGAACTTCTTTTCATTTTGCTGAATTCAGCAATTATGAGTGACATTTGATGTAATTGTTTATATTCCTCTAGTTTTTTGATTTCCTTGTAACTGTAAAAGAGCAACAACTGCTTCAGGTGTGTATTAGAAAATTTTAATAATTGCTGAAAATGTATGACTAGAAATATATAATCTTTTTATTCATTTAGTGTAAATTAATCGTGAGCAGTTTAATTGATAGAAAAGAAAGTTCGTTAGAGATAATATCATAATATAAGCAGAGGGTTCAAGGAGTCTACCCCCATCCTATATCAAGTGGTAATAAAAGAGAACGTTAAATCAGGAGCAGCTCTCCAATTTCTGCAAGGATCAGCCAAAGACCGCTAAGGTGCCCATTGGTGTGAATAGTTTTTGTCTTCTATTTTTCTTTGTTTTTGTGAAATTTTACGGAAATGGTTGGATATGTATATGGGAGAACTTGGGATCAACCATAAACCCGGATGTCTTGAATTCAACTCCCGCTGACATCAAGCATAGGGGTCACGGACCGCAGGTGTAAGCCTGTTTCGGAAGCGTTGTTCGGGGTGGGGAGACTGACTGGTCTTACGGAACTATACATATAAAAAAAAAGAGGGCAAATCCATGTTAAACATGACTAATGTGTGGAAAATTAAGAAAATATGATTTACAACGTAATATTCATTGTTATTTTAATAAAAACTATTGTGTATTTACATATGCCATTTTGGTATGATATACCACTTTTGTGGTAAGTCTATTTATTTATTTATTTTATTGAGACAATAATCCATGTATGTTTATACAAAAGCTTGATTCATTAGCAAAACACTGCCATCTGTTTCAAATTACTTAAGCTAGTTTACTCGATCGATAGGTTCAAGAATGTAACTACATAAAAGTTTACTTATAAATATAATTAGAAAAAGTTGAGAAAACTTTTGGACATCTTTATAGTACAGTTATTCTTAACTACTCAATTTCTGCTGAGATTAATTTCTCTCACTGTCTTTGTATGCTGTTAGGCAACGTCAAATCATCCAAGTTTTGTTACTCTGCATTGTAAAGTGAACAGCGTTTGATACAAATGAACTCACGATAATAAGTGAAAATAGAGGCACAACAGTTTCATAGTTAAATTAATAATGGCAGTATTTTTATAAGCTCAACAGTCAGTATTATAGACTGGTTGGGTAATAACTGGACTTGATTTGCCTACCTTCAATAAGGTAAATTGAGTTCCAATCTTGATTCTGTGATGCTATTCCTATTTTTTTTTTTTGGTGTCATTGTTAATAGTTTGACTTGTACACGTAAATGAATGGTTTATCCACAAATTGAAAGTTGCTAATAGCCTTGCAATTTGTTAACTTTATGCATTCTTTCTGTAAATTTTCTTTTTATTATGCACCTATGTTTATCTACTTTACAAGTAAAATGTTGAGGAAGTCGATCCTCCTGCGCTGAATTTCTCAAAGTATTGTACTCCTCCATCCTCATTAAACGTCCCTAATTAGTTTCGCACACTAATTAATAATATATTTTTTTACCTAAATTGCCCCTTCTAAATTACTTATTAATTGAAGTATCCATTCACTTTTCTATGACCCCAACATTAATTATTCCTTGCTAATTTCTTCATGAATTCTCTAAATCATTTTTATTATTATTCTCACATTCCAATAAGTACATTTCTCTCCCCAAACCCACCCACTAATTATATGCATATGTCCATACATGAAAACTGTCCACATTTGTTGGTATAACATTCCAATAATTATATGAAAGAGAGAGTGGTATAACAATACATCATTTCCCAATGTAAATTTTTTATCATTTCTTAAGTTTCCAACAAAAGTTGACTAAAAAGATTATGAGGTAAGTGGAAAAATAAGATAAAAATAGTTACTAATATAGAAATAGGACATTTATTTAGGAACATCCTAAAAGGGATGCGACAATTAGATTTACTAAGGGATTTTTGAATTGACTAATATAGAAATAGGACAATTAGATTTACTAAGGGATTTTTGAATTGACTTATGTATTTTGTTTGCCTTTTCTTGAAATGTTTTAAATAAAAATGGAAACTTGAATGCATAGGTGAATGATGGTTCATGCCTTTCAAATATGCAATGTGTTGTCAATTCAGATGCCGAAGGTTATGATCAGGTAATAATAATAATAACTAAGAAATGATTTATACATGTGTAGTAGTTTTGGGTGGTTGCCATTTATGTACTAGTTTCTAATATGCTGTTACGAGCATTGAATTTTATTGATAGGTGAAGAGTGGCTTAACAACAACTGGTGCATCTATATGTGTAGAAGGAATTTTAGTAGCCAGTCAAGGCTCAAAGCAGAAAGTAGAGTTGAAGGTCGAGAAACTCACGACGGTAAAGAACTTCTTTTCATTTTGCTGAATTCAGCAATTATGAGTGACATTTGATGTAATTGTTTATATTCCTCTAGTTTTTTGATTTCCTTGTAACTGTAAAAGAGCAACAACTGCTTCAGGTGTGTATTAGAAAATTTTAATAATTGCTGAAAATGTATGACTAGAAATATATAATCTTTTTATTCATTTAGTGTAAATTAATCGTGAGCAGTTTAATTGATAGAAAAGAAAGTTCGTTAGAGATAATATCATAATATAAGCAGAGGGTTCAAGGAGTCTACCCCCATCCTATATCAAGTGGTAATAAAAGAGAACGTTAAATCAGGAGCAGCTCTCCAATTTCTGCAAGGATCAGCCAAAGACCGCTAAGGTGCCCATTGGTGTGAATAGTTTTGTCTTCTATTTTTCTTTGTTTTTGTGAAATTTTACGGAAATGGTTGGATATGTATATGGGAGAACTTGGGATCAACCATAAACCCGGATGTCTTGAATTCAACTCCCTACCGACATCAAGCATAGGGGTCACGGACCGCAGTGTAAGCCTGTTTCTAAGCGTTGTTCGGGGTGGGAGACCGACTGGTCTTACGGAACTATATATATAAAAAAAGAGGGCAAATCCATGTTAAACATGACTAATGTGTGGAAAATTAAGAAAATATGATTTACAACGTAATATTCATTGTTATTTTAATAAAAACTATTGTGTATTTACATATGCCATTTTGGTATGATATACCACTTTTGTGGTAAGTCTATTTATTTATTTATTTTATTGAGACAATAATCCATGTATGTTTATACAAAAGCTTGATTCATTAGCAAAACACTGCCATCTGTTTCAAATTACTTAAGCTAGTTTACTCGATCGTATAGGTTCGTTAGAATGTAACTACATAAAAGTTTACTTATAAATATAATTAGAAAAAGTTGAGAAAACTTTTTGGACATCTTTATAGTACAGTTATTCTTAACTACTCAATTTCTGCTGAGATTAATTTCTCTCACTGTCTTTGTATGCTGTTAGGCAACGTCAAATCATCCAAGTTTTGTTACTCTGCATTGTAAAGTGAACAGCGTTTGATACAAATGAACTCACGATAATAAGTGAAAATAGAGGCACAACAGTTTCATAGTTAAATTAATAATGGCAGTATTTTTTATAAGCTCAACAGTCAGTATTATAGACTGGTTGGGTAATAACTGGACTTGATTTGCCTACCTTCAATAAGGTAAATTGAGTTCCAATCTTGATTCTGTGATGCTATTCCTATTTTTTTTTTTTGGTGTCATTGTTAATAGTTTGACTTGTACACGTAAATGAATGGTTTATCCACAAATTGAAAGTTGCTAATAGCCTTGCAATTTGTTGACTTTATGCATTCTTTCTGTAAATTTTCTTTTTATTATGCACCTATGTTTATCTACTTTACAAGTAAAATGTTGAGGAAGTCGCATCCTGCGGCTGAATTTCTCAAAGTATTGTACTCCCTCCATCCTGTATTAAACGTCCTAATTAGTTTCGGCACACTAATTAATAATATATTTTTTTACCTAAATTGCCCCTTCTAAATTACTTATTAATTGAAGTATCCATTCACTTTTCTATGACCCCAACATTAATTATTCCTTGCTAATTTCTTCATGAATTCTCTAAATCATTTTTATTATTATTCTCACATTCCAATAAGTACATTTCTCTCCCCAAACCCACCCACTAATTATATGCATATGTCCATACATGAAAACTGTCCACATTTGTTGGTATAACATTCCAATAATTATATGAAAGAGAGAGTGGTATAACAATACATCATTTCCCAATGTAAATTTTTATCATTTCTTAAGTTTCAACAAAAGTTGACTAAAAGATTATGAGGTAAGTGGAAAAATAAGATAAAATAGTTACTAATATAGAAATAGGACATTTATTTAGGAACATCCTAAAAGGGATGCGACAATTAGATTTACTAAGGGATTTTTGAATTGACTAATATAGAAATAGGACAATTAGATTTACTAAGGGATTTTTGAATTGACTTATGTATTTTGTTTGCCTTTTCTTGAAATGTTTTAAATAAAAATGGAAACTTGAATGCATAGGTGAATGATGGTTCATGCCTTTCAAATATGCAATGTGTTGTCAATTCAGATGCCGAAGGTTATGATCAGGTAATAATAATAATAACTAAGAAATGATTTATACATGTGTAGTAGTTTTGGGTGGTTGCCATTTATGTACTAGTTTCTAATATGCTGTTACGAGCATTGAATTTTATTGATAGGTGAAGAGTGGCTTAACAACAACTGGTGCATCTATATGTGTAGAAGGAATTTTAGTAGCCAGTCAAGGCTCAAAGCAGAAAGTAGAGTTGAAGGTCGAGAAACTCACGACGGTAAAGAACTTCTTTTTCATTTTGCTGAATTCAGCAATTATGAGTGACATTTGATGTAATTGTTTATATTCCTCTAGTTTTTGATTTCCTTGTAACTGTAAAAGAGCAACAACTGCTTCAGGTGTGTATTAGAAAATTTTAATAATTGCTGAAAATGTATGACTAGAAATATATAATCTTTTTATTCATTTAGTGTAAATTAATCGTGAGCAGTTTAATTGATAGAAAAGAAAGTTCGTTAGAGATAATATCATAATATAAGCAAGAGGGTTCAAGGAGTCTACCCCATCCTATATCAAGTGGTAATAAAAGAGAACGTTAAATCAGGAGCAGCTCTCCAATTTCTGCAAGGATCAGCCAAAGACCGCTAAGGTGCCCATTGGTGTGAATAGTTTTGTCTTCTATTTTCTTTGTTTTTGTGAAATTTTACGGAAATGGTTGGATATGTATATGGGAGAACTTGGGATCAACCATAAACCCGGATGTCTTGAATTCAACTCCACGACATCAAGCATAGGGGTCACGGACCGCAGTGTAAGCCTGCTTTTAAGCGTTGTTCGGGTGGGAGGCTGATCGGTCTTACGGAACTATACATATAAAAAAAAGAGGGCAAATCCATGTTAAACATGACTAATGTGTGGAAAATTAAGAAAATATGATTTACAACGTAATATTCATTGTTATTTTAATAAAAACTATTGTGTATTTACATATGCCATTTTGGTATGATATACCACTTTTGTGGTAAGTCTATTTATTTATTTATTTTATTGAGACAATAATCCATGTATGTTTATACAAAAGCTTGATTCATTAGCAAAACACTGCCATCTGTTTCAAATTACTTAAGCTAGTTTACTCGATCGTATAGGTTCAAGTAGAATGTAACTACATAAAAGTTTACTTATAAATATAATTAGAAAAAGTTGAGAAAACTTTTTGGACATCTTTATAGTACAGTTATTCTTAACTACTCAATTTCTGCTGAGATTAATTTCTCTCACTGTCTTTGTATGCTGTTAGGCAACGTCAAATCATCCAAGTTTTGTTACTCTGCATTGTAAAGTGAACAGCGTTTGATACAAATGAACTCACGATAATAAGTGAAAATAGAGGCACAACAGTTTCATAGTTAAATTAATAATGGCAGTATTTTTTATAAGCTCAACAGTCAGTATTATAGACTGGTTGGGTAATAACTGGACTTGATTTGCCTACCTTCAATAAGGTAAATTGAGTTCCAATCTTGATTCTGTGATGCTATTCCTATTTTTTTTTTTTGGTGTCATTGTTAATAGTTTGACTTGTACACGTAAATGAATGGTTTATCCACAAATTGAAAGTTGCTAATAGCCTTGCAATTTGTTGACTTTATGCATTCTTTCTGTAAATTTTCTTTTTATTATGCACCTATGTTTATCTACTTTACAAGTAAAATGTTGAGGAAGTCGCATCCTGCGGCTGAATTTCTCAAAGTATTGTACTCCCTCCATCCTGTATTAAACGTCCTAATTAGTTTCGGCACACTAATTAATAATATATTTTTTACCTAAATTGCCCTTCTAAATTACTTATTAATCAAGTATCCATTCACTTTTCTATGACCCCAACATTAATTATTCCTTGCTAATTTCTTCATGAATTCTCTAAATCATTTTTATTATTATTCTCACATTCCAATAAGTACATTTCTCTCCCCCACCCACCCACTAATTATATGCATATGTCCATACATGAAAACTGTCCCACATTTGTTGGTATAACATTCCAATAATTATATGAAAGAGAGAGTGGTATAACAATACATCATTTCCCAATGTAAATTTTTTATCATTTCTTAAGTTTCCAACAAAAGTTGACTAAAAAGATTATGAGGTAAGTGGAAAAATAAGATAAAAATAGTTACTAATATAGAAATAGGACATTTATTTAGGAACATCCTAAAAGGGAAATTAAGACGTTTAATACGAGACGGAGGGATTATATGCTAGAACTAAACACATTTTTTTCTTGTGTAGCTTGTGACTCCCCCAAATTAGGTCCATACAACACATTCTGAGTCGCCAAATACATGGTACAGAATTTAAATTCAAACTTCATTTATACAATTATTAACTGTCGTGTAAAATACAACAAAACATAAGCTGTGAGTTTTAATACAAATATTGTCTCGTAGACAATATCCAAACTCAAAAAAAGTCCTCATTACAATCATCTTGGACCATCACTCCATTCCCCGACTAGTCCCAATTATATTCTCATTTTCTGAAGAGATCAATGAAAGAAAAGGGTTAGCTCAACTAGCCCAGTAAAAATATTATGACTAAGATAATGCAGAATAAATTATCTTTAGTCCTCAACAGAGAGAAATCTGATAGAATACAATAGACAACAAGTTTTAGATCAACAACTGCAACGGAAATAACAATCCATTAGAAGAGTCAAGTAGAGCATGATGTCTACTATTTTCTATGATTTAAAAGTCCATCAATATTTTATTCCTGTAACACTAATTAATAATTTTTTCCAACCAACGAATTATCTATGCACTACGTGCCAAAAATAATCGTTAACATCACCAGTGGTCATGATCATGTCAAATACCTGTCAATCTATGCACTACGGGCCAAAGAAGACTTTCACCACAAACCTTTATCTGTAAATTAAAGGTCATAATTATACCAATACACAATTCCTGGTCATAATCATAATAACCAACAGTCCATTTTTGCACTATAGGCCAAAGATGACTTTCAGCACAATATAAGCATGAGGATGATGACAATGATATAAAGAATCAATCAAGTGAGATCAAGGATAAATATTAGAGATTTATAATTCAATTTATCCAGAGTTCAAGAATATCTAAATTGTCAACATGATAACTAATTGTGGAGTAAAGTTCAAGAATGATATTCATGTATCAAAAATAATTTGGACAGAAAGAAACCAATATTGTCATGAATAATAACTCGTGAATAGTACCCCGAGAATAGTATCCCGAATGAAAATATTAAAATTTAACAAGAAGATTCAGACAAATATTTCAGTGAAACGATACTAGATGAAGCGCAAAACTCAAGGATATTCTACTAATTTCAGGGATTATAGAAGAAATACTTATCAAAATAAGTGTAGATTTAGGAATATGAAACGAAATAATATCACTTACATACTATAGAGTATGGAAGAAAATAATATTCCTTACGAATTTGAACGAAAATAATATCTCTTACCTTAGTAGGAGATTAAATCTGACTGGTATAGCAGAGATATTCTTGAGGAAATCTTTCACTATTAGTAACACTCAAAGTATTCTTATATTAGAAAGAAATACGCACAATATTACAGAAGAAGGATTCTCTGATTCTGGTATAATTTTCATTTCTTAACTAAGCATCCTATTTATAGGAGAATGGCATGGCACTATTTAAATACAATAATCACGAACGCACAGAAAAAATTTCACGGACGAATTCGGCGAAAATTTGATTTTACTATTCATCATTGTGCAATAAAATATTCTAATAAAACAAAAATTTTATATAAAATATAATATATTCTAATTATAATCTAATAAAACAAATAACTTTATATATATTATAATAAGTATTCTGTTTTATATTAAAAAATTCTGTTTTATTACTATTATAATAATAATAAAACAAAATTGAGATAACTTTTTACCTACGGTTTGACAAATTGGCACATAGGGGTCCATGAAATAATAAGTCAAACTTACAACAAACCCTTCATAAATATCTACCACAAATCACTTATCTTCAATCAACCCATTTTTAATCTTTCAACACTTATTTATTATTAGTATTATAACTCACAATATTGACAATCAGATCATTTTCAGGAAAGAGTGGGTTTTCCGATAAGAATTTCTCCTTATTGGCACGCAATTAAATAACCTAACTCATTTCCCCGACAGAACTTTCTAGACATTGTTAATAATGCAAATAATAATATGAATAACTGTGTCGTCTCAATTATTGATTTAATAATATAAAATATTGTGCAGATGATACTGTGACAATAATTGAATCAATAATATGAGATACTATCGCAAAGAACTCATCGCTGCAATAATTGAATAAAACCGAGTGACTTCTTACGTAAGCATCAATAATCGAGATACCGCGGTAATACCGCGTGCTATCAGGCAACAACGCCAGACATCGTACTTTTTTATCACTGGGTATCTCAATAGTTTAACGGTAAAAGTCTTGTCGTTATTTTATGAAAAGGTTATTTTTGTCGCTTTCTATATCCGACAGTTATTCTGTTGTGGGGTCCACCAATGATTGCGCCGTCGTACGAATATTCCCCGACAAAAAGAATATTCCCCAACCGAATATTTTATGACATCTTGCTTACTTTGCAAAATTTACACATATCACCCATAACTATTGCATTATATCAAATCAACACCTTATTATTCAAAATAATATTTGGAGAAAATAAAATTTTTATTCATAAAAAGTTGGGGTCTTACATAGCTTCTTCCAAATTTAGTCCCTATGCTATGATTCTTAGTATATGCTTATTGCAGTCACTTTTGTACTTATTTTATTCATCTAGTCTTTTCTTAGGTTGGTAAGAGCGATCCTTCATTTCCTATCCAGAAGAAAAGGGTCAGCAGAGAATTTTTGAGAACGATGTCTCATCTTCGTCCAAGAACAAACACCTTTGGTGCGGTATGGTAACTATGTTTTGTTTAGTATTCCATCATAAATATTTCTTTTATATTTCTTCTTAAGTTTATTTGATAGTCAGTATCCTACTTATCTTCTTTTGTCATATGCTCTTGCTGTATAAAGATTTGGTGGCTTAATTTGTTCCAATTTAATTTTTCTTAATAGCTTTTCTGAGCATGTAAATTTCTGTTGCACCTAATGTACACTTCAAATTCTTAAAATGTGATTCTGTTTCCAAACCTGGCAGCTTATTGTGGTTTTACTATTTTCTAAAGGTTGAGAGGCTTTGTTATGGATAGCGATTACTTTCATTGCTATAAATTGCACTTTTTGATCAATAATCTAGTCACTTTTTTTGCAAGATGGTTTCAGGTAGCGAGGGTGAGAAATGCTCTGGCCTATGCAACACACAAGTTTTTCCATGAAAATGGCTTTGTCTGGGTCTCAAGCCCTATTATCACAGCTTCAGATTGTGAAGGAGCTGGCGAGCAGTTTTGTGTGACCACTTTGGTATGCTCTTTTAAAATAGGTTTTCTACACTTTGAAATAATTTCTCACTCATGTTTTATATTTGCATTTCAATTGTAAGGATTTAGGAACTCGTGGCTTTCTAAAAAATATAAGTATTGCGCCTTGAATCTGTAGTTTTCTTATTAACTCCTTATTGTTCTTATGTGTGTGGGTATACTATACATGTATCTGTGATTGTGGTGATAAGTACATGTTCTTTATTTAGGAAGTTTCCAGATTATAGTTGCCAACCTTGCATCATTTTTCTGAATCAATGAATATTTCTTTTGCCCACCCCAATTAGCCAAACTAAAATTATGTTGTTGAGTTGAATTATGTTTGGGCTAAATTATGTTCACAAAATTAGATTTTCTAATGAATATTCTTTTAGCAATGTGTCAGTTCTAATGGGATATCTTTTTGTTTCCCTTTATTTTGCTTGAAGTAGATTGCTATTGATTTCACTTGTCCTACATAATTTGGTATTTCTTTAAGATATTTGCTAACTTAACAGATACCAAGCTTCAGAGAAGCTACTGATTCTTCAGCTGATGCCATCCCTAAGACAGAAGATGGTTTGATCGATTGGTCACAAGTGAGTAAGATTTGTTTCAAACTCTTCCTTCAAACCACAATAGTTAGTTTATTCATTTGTGAAACAGACTAGGAAAGCACATTCAAGAAAATGCGTTTCTGAAGTTTTGAAATGTGTGTTTATACATGAACTGAACTAACCTCATTCAAGAGCTTGGCTTTGGGAATAAAGTTACTTCTGTTACTAGTGTTGCTCAACATGTCAGTCTGGTTAGCCACTTAGTGTCATAATTTGTGGTTTTTAATTTTATTTACTATATCTGTTAGGATTAGTAAAAGCTACCATAGTTGTGAATTAAATTTCTTTTCCAGGAAGTGTTACAAATATTGTCATTTCACCCAAAGCTTTTATTGTCTCCTCATTCTTTTGCTGTTACATTGCAATATTAGTGGTATGTAGCTTCATGCGTTTCATGATTTTGCACTTCACATTATGGGAACAACCAATGAATTGTGCACTGGCCTATTTCATAATTCAACATCTGGTTAGGATTTGAACAATATTGGTGGTTGGCGTACAAGATGAACTCTGTTTCTTAAAGATAAATTGCTAGCCATGACTAGCCAAATTTTACAAAAACCATGCAATTTAGTATATTGAACATAATCTTGTCTTACATGTCCAACAATATGGGGCATTTTTGCTGATGACTATGCATCATATCTCTAGGTACCATTCCTAGACTATAGCAAAAATTGTTGCACTGCCTTAAATTTATTAAGAACTCTTTTCATTGTTACGAGGTTAAACATATTTATTTTTAGAACTTGGTTGTTCATGGAAAGATTTAAGATAATGCTTCCATGTGAATTAATGCTGGACATGAAGCTCTCGGAGCAATAGACCTAAGCCCCCAAAACACAATTTTTTTATTTTTTTTTTTTTTTTTTTTTTTTTTTTTTGGGCGTGAGGAGGGCTAGGTGGATTGAACATTTGATTCATCAAATTATCTAAGGTTTAGTGACTGTTGATTTGAGAGATTACTATATATTTCCCCAATGTTGAGGGATACATTTTACACTAGTTTGTTTGGCAACTATTATTCTATAAATCTTCCAGGATAAAAGATTATATCATTTGCCAAAGAACTGTCATCTTTGAAATGTATTAACATTTATATTAGTTATGCCAGATTTGTAGCTGTAAACTGCTTTTGATATGACTTCCATTTACATCTCTCATGAGACAGGATTTTTTTGGGAAACCAGCGTTCTTAACCGTATCTGGCCAACTAAATGCCGAAACATATGCTACTGCTCTTTCAGATGTATACTTTTCATCTCTCATTCTCAACGTCAATTTAATATAACTATTGGGTGAATTCCGTCATTTCTTCTTATTCACCATGCATAGTTTAAGAAATTAATTTACATTTGACAGGTGTATACGTTCGGTCCCACATTTCGAGCAGAAAATTCTAACACTTCAAGACATTTGGCAGAATTTTGGGTATCTATTGATCCTCCCCCTGGGACGACACCTAAATGTTTGTCTTTCACTGATATAGATCTTTATAAATTAACAAAATTCTCATACAACTGTTTATCCCTTTGATCTAAGATGATTGAACCAGAGCTCGCATTTGCCAATTTAGATGATGACATGGCCTGTGCAACTGCCTATCTCCAGTATGTAGTACGTTACTTTACATACTTTACACATCTACTTATAAATTAATGTGGCAGGTTACATTATTTACAGTGTTTTCTCATTGTTAGTATATTCTTGTATTTTTTACTTCTGAATTGGTACAAACTGTATTATGCATGCAAGGTAAAATATGTTCTTGAAAACTGCAAGGAAGATATGAATTTCTTCAACACTTGGATTGAGAAAGGAATCATCAGCCGACTGAGTGTATGAAATTTCAGCATAAAATATTATTCTGTTTCAAGTAATTATGTACTATGATTAGGATCTATCCAAGTACTTGCAGTCTGTACTACTTATATCCCATAATATTTTTGTATATTTCTTACAAATGCATCCAATTAACAGGATGTGGTTGAGAAAAACTTTGTCCAATTGACTTACACAGATGCAATCGAACTTCTTCTGAGAGCCAAAAAGAAGTTTGAATTCCCGGTATTTAATTACTCTAGTTTTGCAATACATTAGCAATGAGAATGGCTGCTATATGAAATATTTTTCTTTTAGTATGACAAATCCAAATTATTCTGCAGGTTGGCTGGAATTTCTGATCTTATTCCAGTCAAATTAATTTGATGCGAATTAGAGTTGTTTTCTTTATGATCCAAAAATTAAAATACGAAGACTTATTTTTCCTGTACATATGAATGGATAACTACAGTCACCAATGGATTTGCAGTCTCTAAAATCTAATACACATTTATTTTAATAATATTTGTTCATTTTATAGGTAAAATGGGGGTGTGATTTACAAAGTGAGCATGAACGTTACATCACCGAGGAGGCATTTAGTGGATGCCCTGTAATAATAAGAGACTATCCGAAGGCATTATTTTTTTTATCCTTACCTCTTTCTGAGATGGAAAACTAGTGGCCTGATCTTTTAACTTAGTTATACTTTCAGGAGATTAAGGCCTTTTATATGCGGCAAAATGATGATGGAAAGACTGTTGCGGCGATGGATTTGTTGGTTCCTCGGGTACTAAATGCATTCTCACTTCATTTCAGTTACCGTTTTGACTTGTGAGAAGTCTTTTTATATTGTGACTTGATTAGGCTTTTTAAAGCAATTGTGATTGTATAGTTTCTTCTTTACACAGCACTAAATTCTCTGAATCATCTTAGCTTCTTGATCCTGAGGTCTCCCTTACTGAGCATTCGGTTAATAACCGAACCGAACCAGTATTTCGGTTATAACCGAAACTCGAAAATACACTGTTTTAGCTATCCGAACAAGTAACCGAATTTTGTACTAACCAAATACCCGAATAGGTTATTCGGTTATTCGGTTATTCGGTTAATAACCGAATTAAAAAGATTTAGCAGCAACATAATTCAGTTCCTACAATCCATAAACATAACAAACATAAGTCTGCAACTCTGTATTCACTAGCTAAAAAAAAATGCTAGAAAGTCTGCAAGACACTGCAAGTAAAGTAACCATCTCTAATTTCGTTGCCTTTGCAATTGTGGGAGAGACGAGAGTACTCGATTCCTCGTTGGGCCGCACAATTATTCCCAACCCAACTAGACAAGTAAAGTAACCATCTCTAATTCTCTATCATCACTTTCGCTCATGAAATACTCCAACGAAGTTGAAGAACAAGTTGCTCATTTTCTCCCCCAAACATGTCCTTTAAAGGAGTAGTAGGTACTGTACAGAAGAAACCCTCATCTTCTTCATATCCAGATTCTATTGCTAGATATGAAGAGCATCACTAATTAAGAATCGAAAAAGACACTAATCGTCGAGGGAGGCGATGCCGTCGGTCGAAGAGCTACCGATGAGTTTGACGGATGAGTGATGACCGATGAAAAGCCACCGAAGGCGATGAGGGTCGAGGGAGGCGATGCCGTCGGCCGAAGGGAGATTGAGACTAGAGAGTTCAAGATTTAGGTTTGGGATGAAAGATTGAGACTTGAGGGTTAGAGATTTGGCCTCTGGGTTTGGGAATTTGAGAGAATGACTGAATGGGAATGAGTTACGACTTCAGTCTCAGAGACAGAGATTGAGAGTGGGCTTACTTAGTTACTTACTGGGCTAGATTCATATTATTATTTTAAGTAGACTAAGGATTTGTTCGGTGTTCGGTTACACCGAATAGCTTAAAAATAAAACCCGTATAAAGTAACCGAAACCCGTAATATAATTCGGATATAACCGAATTGTTACAAATAACCGAATTATCAGAAAATTTCGGTTAAATTATTTCGGTTCGGTTCGGTTCGGTAATTCGGTTATACCCGTTTTTTGCTCACTCCTACTCCCTTCTTTTTCCTTTCCTGAGTTATTAGAGTAACACTACTCTGTCTCCTCGCGCTGTGTATCCCTCTTTTCTCTCTTTCAGTTCTACCGCTTTACTTTTCATTACGATTGTCACTCTCTCAAGCATCACGTTTGTAAATCCTGTGCTTTTGTTGTTTAACGGCTTAAAGTGTCAGATATCTGCAAAGTTTTGCTGAAGAATTTGTTTTCGGTTGAATTATTCTTTAGTTTCCAATTCATTATTTTCTCCAAAAGTTGAAAATTGTTTCCTTACTGTTATGGATACTGAAGTTTCTTTCTTGGCTTCACAATTCTAAGTCTGATTTCGGGAGACTCAAGTTTAACTCTAGTTTTTTAAATTCATCTCAGCAGGGGTGGACCTCATGCATTTTCTTGTCAGGGGCCGAAGTCTATACACACATGCGTGTGTCTGCTTATCTACCTATAATTGTATATATGCAAAGTGCAAACGTGATTGACAAGGAGCCTAAGCATAAATTAACAATATATCGAATAACAAGATATCGAATATTGCATGGTTTTAAATTTGGAACCAAAAAATATGGCTCTTGTTAAATCTATTTTTATTTTCTTTTCGTAAATTATTAGTTATACTTTTTGACATAATTAGATAAGGTGTTTTATTATCTCAAAAATTTCATTGACATACAGACTAATATTCGTTATCATGCGTAATATGGATATAATGCTACAGCCAAAAAGAATAAAATAAGATGTTGGATAACTTCATCGGGCCCATCCCCCAACAAAAACTCTATCCTCTTCAAGCTGATGCCCTGCATCTCAAGCTGTTAGGTTTGAGTAAAGATCGATTGATGCTCAGGGCTCAAGTACTTCTTAAATATAATATATGTTTGCACGCATATTGTCAGGTTGGTGAACTAATTGGTGGAAGCCAAAGAGAAGAACGCCTTGAATACCTGGAAGATCGATTAGATGACTTAAAGCTCAATAAAGACAGCTTTTGGTGGTATCTTGATCTGCGACGTTATGGTTCTGGTGAGGAATCCATCTGCTATTGAATTTTGATGTTTCTGTTGTATTACCAGTCTACGTGTTTACTAGTGTCCTGGAACTGCTAGTTGCTTTTTCTCTTCAATTGTTGGGGGTTTTCAAGAGGCACCATGGCATTTAGCAGTGATGTCTTGATATAGAATATAGTAGGCATTCTATCTTTCAAGTGGCTACATGTTCAGTTGTTTTTAAAGACTCGATACCCGGATTCGGTGCCAAGGGGCTAGATACCGCTGGTCCCATTTTATATTCAGTTGCACTTGCTCTAAATTGTGCAAAAACTCAGTAATCTCGTTTAAAATAGTGAACTCAATTCTCTTGTTTTTCTGTCTTCCCAGTTCCTCATGCGGGCTTTGGATTAGGCTTTGAGAGGCTTGTGCAATTTGCCACTGGGATAGAGAACATAAGATATGCAATACCTTTCCCTCGGACACCTGGCTCAGCCGAATTTTGATGGCTGCCATAGCTTGCACTCATTTCAATTTGGTTCCGCTTTCCATTTGGTTTTATTACACAATTGTTCTTTTATTTGCACTATTTTAAATTCTTGGGCAAGAGAAATTTATTTCAGTTTCTGATCGTACAATTATATCAATACATGTAAAGGAAAATGGCATTAGGTCAACTTACTGTATATTTATAAATATTCATGAATCAGAATTGTGAACACTGTTTATGATTTATCATAGTAACAGCAGGTTAGTAAGCACCATTCGCCCCATGGTTTAACGGCCGTGTAATTTACAATTTTCATTGTTTTCATTCAGAGAAAATTATCCAGGTTATGCGTTCAACCTGTAGTCTATATAAACAAAATTCTCAAGCCAGAGGAGCACTGTAATGGGGGAGAAAAAAAATTAATCTTATTTTCCAACTTGGTACATTTTCTTTTTCCAATGTGAAGGTTCCCAAAGTATTTATGTCCAACTTCTTCAAGGGATGTTCCCTCTCCTCAATAAATGAAAAAAAAAATGAACTGTACAGCAGTGTGCTAGCACTCTTTCTTTGCTATATTGTAAAACCATCAGGCTCCTCAAGCACCAGATTGCGTGACTTTCTGATAGATAACAAAACCTAATGCCTAAAAATACAGTAAACAGCTAAGCCAGATGATTTTAAGCATACAACGGAGAAAAAAACAAAAATACTTCTCTGCGCTCCTCGCACAATTCCAATTCCAACATTTACCATCATTGACCTTGTGAGAAGTTGAGCTGGACGTGTGCGCATTAGTTGCAAGGAGCAAAACGAGATATTTACATCCTTTGGCCTCAAAGTTCCACTTCATGAAGATCCTCCCCATAACTGCCACCATTCACTGATGAGTGTGTCAAGGCAGGGTTATTGGGCATAAACGATGTTGGGGGCATGCCCAATACCTCTCCTAGAGGTTTCATTTCAGCTCTGCTTGGAGGACTGAGAGACTCAGCGAAGCTGCCACTCCATGATGCTGTTCGTCGAGAGTGGGATGAAAGGGAGCCACTGCCACTGCCACTGCCAGTCAATGTTGTCCCCTTGTTTGAGATGCTGCCCATACTAGCGAATCTTTGCATGTTCGGAGATGATGGTGGGCCAAAGGACTGAAATGAGTTATTCATAGATGACACCGAAGGATTTTCATTACCAGATGTAGTTTGTTGGATGTTATCTGCAGTGGCGTTCACAACCTGTTCGACTGAGGATACTGGCGTGGGAACAAAAAAATTTGGATTGGCATTGCTATTGGGTTTAATTGAAGGCACAGATGGTGACTGGAACAAGTTTGCTGGGTTTCCACCACCTTGGTTAAAGGTGTCAACATACCTGCCAAAACCCAAGAAAAAATGCATTAACCGAAGCTGAATCAAATTAGACCTCAATACAGTAATGCCAGTAAGTTTAGGCACTTCTATTCCGTTCATACATGAATCCTATTGAACTTGAATGCAATCTAGTTATTCATTCCAAACTAGCCTACAAACTCAATAACCCTCCAAGGTACACTTTGCTTGTCAACAATCAAAACTCCAAACTAGGCAAAGTTCACCAGCTCTAGAATTGGTGGGCTAGCTGATTCCTGAGTTTTAGCAAGAAACCCTGCTATCGTAGTGCTCTTTTTACAAAAGGACGACTAAAGATATCAGTACCAGAACTGAGCTAAAAGGGAGAAATGGGTTCCCTTTCCAAAGCTGAGTAAGCAAGATAAATAAGGCTATAATTTCTAATCATTACACGATATACAACTAACGACCAAAAAGTTGTGATACCACTAAATGCATTCAGATTCTCCTAGAAGAGCTTCATATTGTTACTTGTGATACCACTAAATGCATTCAGATTGAAAGACTAAACACAGTAATGATACTTTCTCGTGGAAAACACTTCATTACAAAAGTAGAAGCTGTCTTCAGGTCAAAGCCTACATGACATATCAATCCTTTATGCCATATTCTCCTATGCAATTTAACAACGGGAATATGTTTGACAGGAAAATTCTAAAGCAGCATCAAAAGAAACAATAGAACTGATTTTGTAGTTACCTTGATCTAACACCCATCCGTCCGCGAGCAGAGAATTGGTTTGTGGTGGGTGGAATTGGTGGGATCCCTGAACTATGTGCCAGAGAAGTCGGGCTTCGATATTCTGGGCTTCCATTGCTTGGCGACTTTTCACTTTTTAATGCACTATTCAAGTTGTAATCTGATGTTCCATTCGGGAAGGCCGCAGTTGTAGGTGGGGGTGGCAGGGCTGCTTCCTCTGCGGGCGGGTCAACACCTTCCTCTACCCATCTCTTAAGTTTCTCATCATAATAAAACTTATTTGTTTCACCCAGTTTAGCCTTTAAGAGAAACGCCCAGCCGAATTAAAATTAAAAAAAAAAACAGAAATGAAACTCATTATTCCTAAAATAAAGAAAATCATGGCATGCTAGTGTGGAATTAACCAAAAGAGCTTACCTGTTTATCTTGTCGGGGCTTCAGTATTTTTTGTAAGATCTGGGAGCCAAAGCCAAAGCGACCAAATCGAGATGTCCCCCAGAGACTGATGCTTTACCTTGTGCATTGGCAGAAGTTACTTCTTTTGATGAATCAATATGATCCTATGCCAATGCAATAACTCATATTAATTCTACTTTGGTCATAAGACCACAGTAACAAATCAAGCTATTGGGTAATAAAAAACATGTATCTTTTTAGAAGTTTACAAGTATATATCACCAACCTGTCTAGGAGTTCTACCAAAGTCTGGCTCTGAAACACTTCTGTTATGCATTGTCCTTCTATTGCTATCGGCAGTCCATTCACTTATGGGTTCCATTGATGCCGAAGGAATTAAGGATGACATTGCCATTGTTGATTGACTAGTTGATACTCTAGGACCCGGGGATTGGTTATAATGTTCACTACCTTGTATACTGCCAGCTGTTGTTGATGGCGCAGGAGGTGGCAAGCCCCCAACAACGCGATGAGCAGTACTATCAAATAGGTTAAGCAATTTACCCACTAATTTTGCAGGAGCCAAGTTAGTTGAAAAACCACCCTACACAAAGAAAATCACCTCACTAGGATATGTAAGCCAATAATAAGATGTAAAAACTAGAGGAAATGGAGGTACCTGTTGGTGAGTTTTTATCCTCTCCTCAAGGGATGATGCTAATTGTCTCCATGTTTCAACTTCAGGTGCACGACCAGTTTTCAGAGATTTTGATACTGCCTGACAGTACCTGAATTGGTAAAACTATAAGTATGGTTAAAGACAAAAAACTTCTATCAATAAAATAGATAAGGTTTCAAGCACGTACTTAAGCGAATCCGATACTCTTCCCACTTCAGCTAACATGTACGCATATACAAGCTTATATGGTTGAAATGGTAGCAGGACAAACTGAGAGTTACCGAGTAACTTTGAGTATTCATATATCTCTGTCCTCTGCATATTAGTTAGGAGCCTTGAAAAAGATCAAATAGCAAAGAAAAACTGTACACAAAAATAATTGCTGGGCACCTTAAAAAATCAAAGTATATATGAAACATCCAAGAAACTATATTTACTTAGTGAATTGTAGATTGACAGGCCCAATAACTCTACAAGCTTAGTAGCATGATTAATATTTTTTGACTCTGATACTAACTGATGTAGAACATGGATAGATGGAAGGTAGAGATAAAAAGTGATAATTAGGTGACAAAAGCCCAAATAAAAGGCCAAAGCTCAAATATGATAAACTTAACAATCAAGTAAAAACCTAGGTAATCTGCCTAATATATTAAAATTTAAAACATAATTAATAACTACATATAATTCATCATTCATTAATAATAATATCAAATATCAAATAATTATAATAAATTTCTTGTTGCCTTGCTCTGCATCACAATATTCACATGGCTGATGGATGTCAGGTGGGAATTGAATATCACCTGAATAGCTTCTGGAGTAGCATATGTTCGGGGGAATTTAAAGTGATTTGCACCAACAAGACACAGTCTTGCACTGTCTGAATATGGCTCAAAGTTTGCTTCTGCAACTAAGTAGCATATGTGTGCAGCAATAATCTGAACCAAAAATTTTAGTAAAGCCATAAAAGCAAATGTCAGGACTATAAAGATATATTATAATGGAAATAATGACATGTACAAGCAATAAGATGTGCATCGCATACTTCACTTCTTTCTTTCCACAAGCAATCTCCAAGATGAATAAG
This sequence comes from Panax quinquefolius, assembly GCA_020205615.1. Taxonomy (NCBI): domain Eukaryota; kingdom Viridiplantae; phylum Streptophyta; class Magnoliopsida; order Apiales; family Araliaceae; genus Panax; species Panax quinquefolius. The sequence goes on along the minus strand of CM035167.1, from coordinate 3,733,890 downwards.
CACAAGTTCATCATCTTTTGTTCTATTCGCAGTTATCACTGCCAAATTCTCTTCCCAGTCATCAAGCATGACATTAGCACCGAGCTGAAGTTAATAACAAAGCAAAGGGTGAGTTTACCAAGATAAAAGTTTGCCAAATGCAAGGCAAAATCAAACAAGCACTTATTGGATTTAGAATGCTACAAATAAACAGGTGTTGCACACAATTGAGGCATTTTTGTGTGTGTACAAAGTCTGACCGTATTCTTTTCTTATAATGTAACTGTTGAAAGTCTGAGCATGTCCTCCCATATCAGTGAGCGCTTGAAGATAGCCTATAAGATACTTGAGAAAGTATAATTCCCACAGCACATATTAATGTGAGAAAATACCTGTGCAGGTGGTTGAGACATATTTACAGTGCCCGCAGAAAACACCTCTGCGGGTTGACCAGCGATTAATAGGCATAATGTTCGCAAAGGTGACCCTGCTACTAGCTGGCAAAGTGCCATTTGCTTCACAGTATCGGCATAGAACTGCATGTAGACCCCCACCACCACCAGCACGGAATAAATAAATAAAAACAATGCGAGAGTCGAGAACAAGCAGCAAGAATAATGATTAAAAATACAGTAGAACAAACCTGATCACCAAGTTGTGCAGCAAGAACAAGTGCAGGCCCCCACAACTGACCCTCTTGTGCACAATGCAAAGCCTCTTTCTTTCTGCCAGAAACCAGAAGAGTTTGAACCTCAGCAGCTGTTGCCTGAAAAATATAAAGGTAGCAATTAGGAGAGGAATAATTTCCATTTATTAGGGTACAGGTTTTTTATGTAATGAATACCCGCATCTGTCCTTCAGAAGGCAATTTCTGCAAGCAGTGGGCAAGAGCACCGTAGTCGCTGCTATGTGAACCATTCCTGTTGGCAGATGCAAAAAGTCTAGCAACCGCTGATTCTGGAGCATCATTTTCCTATCATAAGTCACAAGCACAAAAGAATTTACTCCAGTCTCAATACCAGTTAATACATTTGCAGGTAGTAGAATATGTGAGAATCCGCTTTGACTTCATAAAGTACACAAAGAACAATTTTTATTACAAAGATATCGTGTATGAACTCAGTTACCAGGATGAAGTGTGAATACAGGTATAGGTGTCAGATCACCTAATCCAATACAAGGGATGATGGGTAGATAGAAGATCTTCAAAATAAATGACATTTACTTTAGCTCCTAGAATAAAATGGTGGGCTTAAGCAGAATCATATCTAGCAGGGGCTTGATTTTTTCTCAGGAGCTTACGTCACACAAGAAACAAACTTAAAAATTAACAGACAATCATATACCAAAAGTTATCATATAAACTTGCTAATGCATGTATGATTATATGGATGGGCTCTGATATGCATACTTCACATATTCTGCTATGTCCAGATGATAGGCCTCAAGCAGATAGACAAACACTGGCATAGTCTGCAAGAATACTTTCTCTTCTTTTTTTCTCCAGCAAGTAAGAATACATTTTTTTATTGATAGTTGGTCAGCAGAATACTACTGAGCACTGCTCATATTCATGATGTGACCTGTCTATTAGGCATCATTACGTTTCTTCCATATCATCATTTCATTTGTAAAAGTGTGCAACTGATAATTTTAGTATATGAAGATATGGCAAAGCCTCAAATAGTAAGGGTAACTTGCACCTTCATTGTCACTCTGTTTTTGGGTAATTTGATAGGTCAACTCAATTTATTATGTTCTCAGAGGTTTCTCACTTTAAGTTCCTATAAGGCCTGAGATCATCAACCTAAAATGCAAAACCTTTTTTATTTTTTATTCTTAATATAAGTCAGTTCAAGACACAAGTTGATGGACTGCTGAGAATCTTGTACTACACCTTGTTAGCACCCCACAGACGGGGAAAATAGGATACAGGAAACACTGTATGCCCTCAAGAAAGTATGGTGACCTGTCAGTCTGTCGTTTAAGGGTAAGATGTTTTCAAAAACAATCCCAGAGCCAATGCTCAAGCATTTGGCACCACAGTACTGATAATACCAAACTCTCTCAAAATTCTCAAATGAATTTTAAAAATTGGCACCCATACACAAAATCTGACACATGTTGGTAGGTATAGAATACAAAAACCATTTTACTACTCATCTTTTAGTGATTGGCTGATATCTTTTTAAGGATTCCTACGTTAATTTCCCAATATTTATCTGTACGTGTCTATGGATTTTTTTTATATAAGTGTGTCTATGTGAATGTATCTAATGCATGTGGGCATGCATGTTGATGTATGTATGCAAGCTTGTTATTTTGACATAAGCCCCACATATTGATTAGGTAAGTGAGTTATATCTCTATAAGATGGATTGGAGTAACAAGACAATCTGACTATTTATCATATCATATCAGGGATGAATTTGACTATTTGTCACATAAACAAAGCCACCAAATGCTGGGAATAGAGTCATTAGACTACAAGATGGAATCTTAGTAAACCATGTTGCTTGTACAATCAAAGAAGGGGTTCACAAACAAACATAGTCTAAATACAATGATCATATCATCGTGATCCTTAATGCCAGTTATAGATTCAAAAGCAAGTTTAAAGGAAAAGTAATTGTTAACCTTCAACATGGTGTCAGTGCCAAAAGGAGAACGAAGCTTTCCATAATGCTGAAGAGCTATTTTGAGCAATGAGAGGAGCAACCTCAAAACCTCTCCTTTCCTATAATCCATGTCAGGGGATTCACAATGTGCAAGCCTCTCGTCAGTCCATTTGTTCAACTCTTTAGCACCAACATTCCCACCAGCCAGTGGACCCGGAAATGACTGTCGGCAGAGAGCATCAAAGTAATCACATACGCCTGCTCTGGTGCCTGAAGCATCAATCCTTCCGTTCACAACTTCCATCAAGTTGAGAACAGATATTGATCCTCCTATTTGAACCTTCACACATAATACACGCGTATTCAGTATTCAATGAGTGATTGTGATAAAAAAAAAAAAAATACAAGTTAAATATTAATGTATTCATACTCATAATTTTACCTGGCTTCCATAGGATGAGTTTCCAAGCGAAGTGTTATCTTTCATCATAATAAGTTTCCCTCCGAAACCAAAAGCAACCAAAGCATGTGGAGGACGTCCTGCTGATGATCTCCCTGCAGCCGGAGCATAAGAGAACTGATGACCACTCTGATATGGTTGCTGGGAATAGCTTACCGCATTCTGATTGCCGTAGTAATCATTTGAGGTATGCAAATGCTTATTTGTCTCGATTTGTGGCTGATTAAACTGCTGACTGAAGTTTCCAACAGGAACAAAGCTTTGGTGCCCAGAACTATTCGAAAAGTCTTTATGGCCCTGACTTGATTTCGCATTATATGATGTTTCCCCATAATCATATGATTTTTGCTGACTAATATGATTGCTTACAGAATTTTTTTGGCTAAAGTGATTCTCCAATTGCTGGCTTCCACTGAAATCTGAAGTAGCTACACTTGGGCCAACAGAATCTGGTTGCCACATGTTTGAACCCTGCTGGCTGTTATTACTGAAAGACGCAGCCCAGTTATAGTCTTGTCCTTGGTTGCTCAAGCCTCCAGATCCATATTTATCGACTTGCCCATGTACACCCTGAGTTGTCTGATCATTTCCATGAAAAGAACCAGTTGAACCAAAACCATTTTGATTCAGATGGTTCTCAGCCTGAACATTCGATTGAACTGATGAAATATATGTGTCCAAAGAACGCCATTCTTGGGCAATCGAGTCATAATACCAACCAGGGTATTGAGGGTCAAAAATCACATGGGAGGGATACTCATTGTTCCCTTGTGAAACCTGATTCCAATTCGACACATCCTCAGCGCTGTCAGTTGCTTGAGTAACCTGATTCCAATTGGATCCCCTTTCAATAGTATGTCCCACATGCAAATCCTGATTCCAGTTAGTAACACTCTCAGTTGTGCCACTCTGAGGTATAGTCCCGACAGAAGACTGAGAACTTTGCTGCAAATAAGAAACCTCTGATTTCTCATTGCTAAGAGCTGTGTCAAAGCTCCCTATTACATTTGTAGTTGCATCATAACCATCGACTTGATACCACTGCCCAGTGTTCTGGTCATACTTCCACCCTGGATACAGATTCTCCCAGTACTGACTGCTATTCAAATCCTGCACATCTTCACTATGCTCAGGTTGAGTACCATAAATCTGGCTCTCTTGATGTTGCGAGTAATTATGAGCATTATCCAAATAGACAGATTTATGTTCTACAAACCCAGATAAAGAGTTTGATTCACTATTCAAATTATCCCCAGCATTCTCACCATCTCCAAATTCCCCAAAAATATCCGAGTATGACCCAAACCCATTACCACCGTTCTGCAACGAATCTGAATTAAATGCACTCCATTGCACCTCCTTAACACCTGAACCTCCAGATCCACTACTATTGCTTACAGCCAAATCTGACACCACCCCTGCCCCTATCGTGCCATTATTTGATTCAATGACATTATCAGAATTCAGACCACTCTTGGTTGCAGTCAAATCTGACACCAACTCTGTCCCTATAAGGCTGTTATCATACCCAATTGGATTAGATGACACTAACGAACTACTCTTCTCTTCTTCATGCACCCCCGCCGATGCAGTTTGAACATCTCCATCAATAGCTTCACTCCCATTTTTACCACCAGAATCATCTCCTATACTCAAATTGGCAAAGGCATTTGCCTCGTCCGAATCATTTTCATATCCTAAATTGGGAACTGAAGATGATGAAGGGGCATTAAAATCATCATCATCATCGTTCACTAACTTATCAAAGAAATCCTCGTCGGTCTGATCCTCCAACTGAAATGGAGGACTCGAAGCCATCGACACAAACCCAAATCCCAACGATCCCTCACAATCCAGCACGCAAAATCCAAACTTTGACAATCCGCGACGTCGAAATTGGAGCTATTATCTTCACAAAAACTCGAGATCCAAGTCGTAAAACCTCTGATTCACTCCAACAAATGCTAATCGCAAAAACCGAAGCGCAAAACACGCAAGATATCTAGGGTTTTTCAGATATCACAAATTCTATAACAGAACCAATCAAAATGTTACCTGAAAACCGAAAACTTTGTTTTGATTCATCGCGACAGAATGATGAGCAAACCAAATACCCAAAATAAAATTACGGATCATAACAACAATTTGGAAAGAGTTACTATATCTATCTATCTATCTATGTATGTCTATAATTTTAGAGAGAGACACAGTTTATTAGCAGAGACAAGCCCTCGATTTCGCGCATCAAAAGTCTCAACAACACACCACAAGGTTTGGTTTTTTGTTTTTTCTTTCTATTTAACTACAATATTTTTACTTCTACAAACAAATTTATGTCGACGTATGTATATATGGGGTAAGTAAATAAAATGAAAAAAAATCAAGAAGTAATTTTATATTATTATTTTATTTTCTCTCTTAAATCTCATACAATCTAAATTTGACAAGAAATTTATCAATATATAAATTATTTTCCTACTATGAATAGAGTTTTGTAAATTTTAAATATGCAATCTCATCACTATCTGCATCGGATAATTTTAGAGTGTTAGGACTTTAACTATAGGATATCCAATCTTATTAATATTTTTTAACGTCAAAATTCGTCCACCAAAACAACGCATTTGGGTTGTCGGAAGATAACTACCATCTCGGCAGCCGGAGAATAAATATAAATTATAAAATATATTAATAATGGAGACTTAGTGTTTTACTACCGGAATATAATTTATTAATATATTTATAGTTGATCACACATCTTTATCGTCCCATCTTTGAATTTGAATAAAACTACTTATCGTGGTAATTATCGTATCCGAATAGAATTCAATCTCTCAAAAAAGGAAGTGAAAAAACCAATTATTTGATACTGCTTTTACGAGCGTTTGAAAAAAAAAAAAATGACAAAACTTTAATTATTTTACCCTCTTAAAAAACTTCAAAATTATTGTAAATTTATTTAATATTAAATAATAAATTTTAAAATCGAGGATATTTTTTAATTTAAAATTTATTATTTTAAATATTTATAAAAATATTACTTATTCTATTTTTTTCATTCAAATCAAATTTTTTAAAAAAACTTTGGTTAGAAAAAGTAATTTTTCTATTAATTTCTTTCTATCTTTTATTAAAAAACCTCAAACATTCGGAAAGAAAATAAAGTTTTTTTTTATTTATTTTTTTTTTTCATTCAAATTCAAAAAAATTCAATTTCTGTAAGAAACAAGCGAGATAAGGACTATATATTCTTTAAAAGTCGACCCCTCGACAGAAATATACATCCACATGAGAAACAATCATCCACGTGTCCTAAGGCCCCATCGAACGGTCCAGACCCAAAAAATCAGGCCCCAACAATATTTATGCTGAAAATATTAAATAATTTTAATATAATTGTTTATTTGATTAAAAGAAATGGCGAATAAAACTTGTGATAAATCATAAATGCTTCAGTTTTCTTTTACTATATATATATATATATATATATATATATATATTGCAAGTCAAAAGTACTAATTCACTACACAAATAAAAATCGAGTACAAACTACAAATTTACATACATGTTTGATTATTATTTTTCTTGAAAATTATTATTTTTTTATATGAAATATGTATTTTCTCATGAAACTATTCATTTTTTAGTCTAATTGTGTGAGATTTGTAACCTTGGGAGTAATTTGTTATAAATCATCTAAAATCTAAAATGATCATCTTAAATACTAACGTGGTTAGTCATCTAAATAAATCATGTTTGTTAATTGTTATAATCTTCTCGCTGCTCGTTGATTAAGTATTAAGATTTATGTTAATCAGATTACTAATAAATAAGTAGTAATATGAGATTATCCACATAATAGTCATCTTAAAATTTTTATTTAAACAACAATATCCTTTATATTTAATAATTGAGACATAAATATCCTTATTAGTCACATAATTTATATTTATTTAATAATTTTTGGGTTTTTTGGTTTGTTGACATATTTAGTTTAATTAAAATAACTAAGTATCCATACATACTAAAGTATGTAACATTGTTTGCTAAAAATTTAATGTATGTTTAATAATTGAAAATTTTGTGTTAAATAATTAAATAAATCATGAATTATTATTTTATAAATATATTAAAATTTTAAATACGATTTACTAAGTTATACTGAATTAATTAGTTGGTGGACCTTTTCATTTTATATTTAAACTGAGTTGTAAACTCATGAAATCATTTCTATATTAATTTCTTAATTTTAGGATATTATTTTTACCTTTTTTAATTTAGTATCAAATGATTTATACCGGAAAAATAAACAAAGAAATAATATGTGATTTAAAGAGACGAAGAAGTGAAACGTTCCACAAAACGAACCTCCATAACTAGTCCTTAATTCACCTCACCTCGAACTCATTTTAATGAGTCATCGACCAACAAAATTAACTCACTTAATTGAATGACATTTGAGTGTCATGTTTTTAGATATAAGAATCAATTACAATTACGAATAAAAAATTAAACAAATAAAAGGGTAGCTATATAAATGAAGTAAATTAGTTACAGTTTATAAAGTCCATTTCAATCTGTAGCAGTTGAAGCAAGCCCCACCTGCAACCACGGGCCTCCATCCAACTCCATTTCCCTCGCATTACTCAGTTTTGCCAGCTTCTTGTCCCTACCCTCTTCTTCCCCATTACTATAAGCAGCATGCAATGAAAATGTCATACTATTTTCTACATTTTCTTGTTTTTCATCCGAATCTTCAGTATTATTTCTCTTTGGTGGCAAATAAATTTTTGTAGAATTTTCGTTGAACAGAGGAGGAAGGTTAAGATCAAGCAATTTAGGCTTGGGCTTATTTTTGTAATGGAATTGATCACCAAAATTTGGAATGAAAGCCGTGTCGTTTTGGAGCCAATGACACCTCTTGTGCCCCCCTAAGGCTTGTCCTGATGAATAAACTCGATGACATATGGAGCATTCGTGCTGCTTCGACTTCCTCTTTGACACCTGATTAGTATTATTATTATTATGATCCAGATTCAGCGTAGGAGTAGAAGAATTATGAGTGTTATCGAATTCCAGAGGCAGTGGGAATTCGTGGTGACTAATGGAATCTTCATCAACAATATCGTTGTCAAGCCTAGCAGCATAACACCCCTTAACCTTTTTGTGACTAGCTCTATGCCCTCCCAAGGCTTGGTGGGAATTAAACACTTTTTTACAAGCCTTACATTGGAACAACCCTTTTGGTACCTCATTATGAATAGAATTATTTGACAATCTTACCAAAAAATTGGCTAGATCTTCTTCTTCCCTCGAAACTCCAAAATCTTCAAACATTTCGTCCTCGTCTTTGCCTCTAATTGACTTCCAAATGTAAGCCCTTTTGCCTCCTTCTTCAGCTTCTGAAACGGACGACGACGAAATAGGTGATACTTTTTCATCCTCTCCATCGGGTGGCGACGACCGGAAATTTGTGAATAGGTTTGATGTTGTTCGGAGAAAATAAGAATGCTTGTTGTTGTTGTTGGATTCGGACATCATTGCCGGTTGTGGTTGTGGTTCATGAATCCGATCAATGACCTCGGCTATGTTATGGGCTCTCATGTGTCCCCCTAGAGCTCCACCGCAACCAAATCCCCTATTGCAAATCTTACAATAGTGCAATATTGCACTTGGCTTTTTGTGATCACCATCTTCCACCATTGCCATTTATGCGTATAATTGCAAGCAAAAAATATATTTAAATTGAAGAAGAAGAAGAAGAATTAATAAATAAAATTACACACCAGAAGAAAAGGGTATGCAGTGACTATATATAGTGGTTAATAGTAAGTTGTTGTGCATTGTCCTTTCGTACGGATTCAGGGATGGAGTCCTGGTTTTTAGTTCAGTTAGTTGGTTATGGATAGAACAAAATTAGAGAGAGAGAGAGAGAGTGTGTGTGTGTGAGAGAGAGAGAGAGAGAGTGAGAGTGAGAGTGTGACAAGTGGAAAAAGATAAAACTATGAAGTAATGGTGGAGAGACTATTTCTACTAATTTGTGGTGGTAAATGGTAATGCCGCCACTCAAACCTTGGGGTCAAAGGAAATACAATTGTACGGAAGACCGACCGACCGACCGACCATACTAGGATCAAATTTGACGAGAATATTTGGTTCGATGAGAGGGAGAGAGAAATGCATGATGATAATCAGGGACCGTACGCACCCACCATTTGCTTGACCAGCTGTTTGTTAAGTCTCTTGAGCTTAATATAAAATGAGTTTCACTTGTATAAAATATCCAATTCCTTAATTTGTCATTTAAAATACTTGCATCTGCTTTATTTCTTGATCATGATATATATATATATATACATATATATATTCGCAAATATGTATTGTGTGACTTTTGACTCTGTCCACATTTTTTTCTTCTTCTAGTGGTTAGAGATGAACTTTATTATTGATAGGAGTTATATAAATATAGGTTGAGAATGCGGGAAGAAAATGACTGAACAAAATGATCAAAATGGTTTTTGTTCGGATTTGATTTGAAGTGCCCTGAACTTTCTTTTAGTCGAGGGCAACAAAAGGCACACCAAAGAAAGCTCATGTTCTGTCCCTCTGTTTTAGTTGCCTTTTAACAACACATTTTGATAGAATTTTATGTTGTTTGTCACGTTTCTATTGCAATTTCTTTATTTTAATACTTGTAGCTTCTCATATGATTGATTGTAATAAGACTGTTCTGTTCCCAACTCTGAATTGAGTTAATATTTCAGCAAAAAAAATCATGCATAATAGGGTTTATATAAAATGCTTACAAATGAAAGAATGCACATAGTTCAACTACAGTTCTGACTGTTGCATGCTCACAATTCACAAAGAAACAGTTGTTCTGGCCTTAAACTTTGATATCTTCATTCACCCAAATTGTCATTTACATTGAGATAACCTAGTGAGAGATCTTAGTTAATTGTGTCCCATACAAGTTGGCTACAAGATTTTGGTTAAGCCAATTAACACATGGTCTAGATTGGATAATAAGTTTACCCCTATGTTCTAGTTTTACAAACTATCAAGTAGGGAGGTAGCTGGCTGGCTGGCTTAATAGGCCTCATCTTCCACTTGTTCCCAATGATCAATATTTAACCTATTGGAGTTTTATAATTTTCTGCAGTACTGGTTTATACTTCTTCCTTGCGTGATCGTGATCATTTGAGGAGATCTGCATGAAAGTCAATCAGATGGAGCAGGCTACAGAGCTTCATTATAACTATTACTCCATTGATTCGGTTTGATAAGTTCTTATCGAGCAAGAATGGCACATTATATTAGTTTCTATGTCACAAAAACTATATATACATGTATAGGTATATACATCTAGTTTGTCTGTCTGTACTAAGGTTTTGTACCTTTTTTTCATCCTTCCTAGTATTTCCTATGCGTAACTAATTACAAGAAACAACACAACTTAAAAAGTCTAAAATATTAGCACAGAAGAGGCTCCTCGACATAGTACTCACTTTCTGAGATGAGGTCATCTCCGATGGAATATTTTTCCTTCCCTTTAGCCCATAGCACGAAGTAGAGGCCAATGAACATGAGGAGCATACCAGTAAGGCTGAAAGAATAAAGATAACAAGTCATACAAGAATTGTGATATTTAAGTTGGCTTCGCTAGTTCACTATGCGAGATTAGTTTATGAAAAGTACCTTCCAAGAGTAACAAAGTCTCCTACGATAGCAGAGGCGATGACTGAGATGACAGCACTAATGGGACTAAACATGGATACCAGCACTGGCCCTCTTTTCTCCATTGCCCACGCGTTGAAGGTTACACATGCTCCACTAATTATACCCGACTGTAGAAGCTAAAGTTAATTATTTCTGAATTTTTGTCATAAGAATGATAAATAATAATTAGGCCATCATTCTCTGATGCAAGTTTCTTTCTGGATCCCACCCTTTTATGCATGTACTCGGGTTATTTCTGATTAAGTTATCAGAGAAAATCTTTCTCCTTTCTTTTAAGAGATTAGAAACTAGCACTACTCCCCCCCCCCCTCCCCTCTTTCGTCTTCTCCATAAGACAATAACAACAACAATATGTAAACGAAATCAAATGAAATGCAGTAGCTAATTAGAAAGGAAGTTGCAGGTTGTACCAGTAGAGAATAGCCAATCAAGTCTTTGACACTCAACAAGGGCCAACCAATAGTCAAATGATGATTTAGAAACAATTCTACAACAACAGTTAATATCAACCCTATAAAAGATGTTATTGCACAGAAGGTTATTGGTGCCGGAAAGTCGCTCAATGTTGTAGCCTACAGAACATGAGAAACAAAATTTCAAAATTTCTCCCCCGAAATAATGAACTAGTAGAGAAGCCCCCTTCTACATGACTACATATATACACAGACTAAGGTTTTCAAGATACCTGCAAGACAACTACGCTTGATAAAACAAATACTGCTGCCATGAGATAAATGCAACCAACAACTTTTTCTTTATCGAGGAAACTATGAACAGCCGGTGAAGGTGGAGAGTTAGCCTCGTGTACCAAGTGCATGTGTCTTGTACTCTGTGAAATGCTCATTGCAACTGCGCCAATGACACACAACAATGTACCTAAAATTTTGACTCTGCTGTGTATGCAATTTAAATTTACATTCTCTAACCTGCATGAAATATTTAAATTACAGCATCAAGATAATATCGAAAAAGCATTTTTAAAACTAAAACTAAAACTTATTCGAAAGTAGGGTTAGTCGAGGCAGGTAAATAGATGTTCCTTGTATAGTTGTATTTAAGTTAAACTGCCTTTAAATTTTTGGATTACTTCTTCAACATCTAAAGTAGAAGTGAAAACCCTGTACCTAAACGCCCAAGCAATAATAAAGATGAGGCCTGGAGCAAGGTTTGGCATAGCTGTTGCCATTGATGGGGAAGTTAGATGAATCCCTTTAAGTAACAAAGACTGAAATAAGGTTACCCTGAAGAAAAAACACAAGTTATTGGTCACATAATGCTTGTTTTAAACTGATGTGGTCTTAGGACCTATTAAAACTTCAACACTTTTATCTTTATAGTTAACTGGTAATTTGTTCCACTAAAAAACAGTTATGGTAATATTGGCATGGAACTGAAAATGTTGCATAGACTTTCCAAGATTTTCTAACAGATCATAAAGAAACCCCAATAATAATTGAGTAAAGCAGGAAGGGAACAAATTCAAGTCCAGATGATTGTATATTTGGGTCTATAGAATCCCTAAAAAGAATGGAAAAAAGAAGAAAAAAAACATCATAATTTGTTGCCCACAAAAAAATAAAAATATATAGATTGATTTTAACAGCAGGTTAAAGGACAGATCTTTACCGGGTAAAAATTGTTTTTTTTTTCCATGTTGGTGATTTATCTTAGCTTGATTCTAATCATTTTAATGAAAAATAAAGGAAGAATTTTTTTAATTTACTCACCCTCCAAATGAAATCAAAACCAGTTGGAACAATAACTTTGAACCAAATCTATTAGGCCATTTAACCCTGCAACACAAGAAAATATATATCAAACCTTCAAGTTGATGAAGAGAGAGAGAGAGAGAGAGGAAACTATATTGTACCTTTCAAAAATAAAAGCCAGAGGAGAGAGAATAATGAAGGTGGCAAAGGTGGAGATGATGATTAAGGAAGAAGGATGGAAGCCTAAAGACATGAGAAAACTTAGCACTAAATTGTTTCCTGCATACACAAATTGCATTGCTATTAATCCTCCTATTATTGCAAAATCTTCAAGAGCTTGTCTTTTTCTCATTCCAAACATTTTAATTAATTCCCCAGCCAAGAGAGATTCTTTAATTGCTTTGTGAAATTAATTAAAGGAAATCTCTCCTTAATTTCTTCCCTCCTTAATTTTCTCCCAATAATAGACCCTTCTCCTACATGCATGTAATTCCAATCCAAAAATCCCCTTCTCCCTCCCTCTCTCTCTCTTGTGTGTGTGAAAGTGGCTTAATTGGCCATTTATTGAATTCTGTCTTCTTCTTCTTCTTCTTCTTCTTCTTCTTTTCTTACCTTGTTAATTTCTTCCACTTTCTCCAAAAAGGTATATTGAAATTTCTGCCCTCTATATTTCATGAAATGTGTATAAAGCCACAAATTCTTTCTACCAGTCTTCTCCTCCTAAAAGAAAGGGTCTTGTTGTGTTCTTTTTTTAATTTTAATTTTAAATATAAAGAAATGCGTAGTATTTATGAGCGTTTTAATATTAGACTTAAATAACTAAATTATTATTATTATTTATTTAAAAAACTATGTCTAAATGCATTCTATGCATGCAAGCCTTTCATACACGTAAAAACGAAAAAGAGAAAAATAAAATATTCAATCTATTACCACTTTTTAAATTGAATTCATGGGATTTAAAAAAATAAATAAATTCATCATTGGATTAATATTGTAGATTATTGCATATGGATGAATAGGCTTAATAAGAATCAGCCAAATTAAAGGTAATGGTTATGGTCTGGTCTGGTCTGGTCTGGTACTTAATCCATGCACGTGCCAGCTTGGGTCACTGCTACATATTGCAATCTAAACGGTTTCAGCGTCTCCACTGCTCTGATCAACTTCTATGTGAAATTTGAGTAAGCCAAAAGATCGAACCCACGATTTGTTTGTTGAAATTCTCAAGTGTAGTTTCTTGGAATTCTTTAATTTCTGCAGCATACGTACACTGTGGGGAGTTTTGCAAGGCTTTTGTCGCCGCTTTAGCTGCTTGTGGGTAACTGAGTTTGCAGCAAATTGTTAAGATAATTATTATTTGCAATTTCCCATTCTTCTCACAGTGGGCAGTCAAGTCAAGGCTTATTGGTGACCAGCATTGGCCCATTAGAGTTTTACATGCCACTTCCATTATATTTCAAGGAAAATGAATTTTAGAGATATATTTTCACAAAAGCTTTCGATTTCAAATGACCACCCTTTCTCAAGCTTTTTTCATAGGAGTAATTATGTTATTACAATTTTTTGTTAAAATATCAAAAAAAATAAACTTGAAAATATAACTCTTTAAATATTTGGCGTGACACTGAAAATATAATTAACAAAATAATTTTTACCTGCACGTAAGTCGAAGATTTAAAAGATTTAGAAAAACTAAAAAAATACACAAATATTTCTTTCTTTCCGTAGAGAATAGAATGTTTTTCTTACAACAAACTAAAGGGTGTTCTAAACATGGACTTCTAAAGTTAAAGAATCATTCCTTTACTTCTTCTATATAACTAAATAATTTTACATTCTAAAACTAAAACTAAAACACAAACAATTTGAGTATGTATAAGTATTAAAAATGGACACAGGAAAAAAAAGAAAGAAAAATAAAAAACAATATCACAAACACAAGTAGAATAATATCAACATCACCATGAATAAAGAATTGACCCAATTAGAAACCCTTCTTTCCAACCCAATTCCCCAGCTTGAAGAAATATCAGACTCCAACAAAGAATTATACTTGAAATTCGGGTTTGACCCGTACAAAGCCTGGATCCCTTCCACGTCATCAAGCTTCAGGTCCACTTTCTTTGTCCTCGGACTCAAACTCGGGTACATCACCGCTTCTTTCACCGAAGTGTGAGCCAGCCCAAGTATATGCCCAATCTCATGGGTCGCCACGGATTCCAAATCAACGGCCAACTTTGACTTCTCCTCCTTAAAATCAACGGCCCACGTTTCAGCTCCATCAAGGTGGAATCTCCCGTTCTCCGGTGAAAAAGCATGTGCCAACACACCAAGCACGCCGTCAAACGCCTCCCCGTCGCCGTGATCGCCGCGGTAAAAGGCTATTCTAATATCGGCCGAGTCATACTTTTTCGCCTCGGTGAAATTTACCGGTATAACAGACGCCCACCGCGAAAAAGCACGTTGAAAAACGGGCTTTATCTCAGATAACGGTATGTAGTCAATCATGTTTTGGGGCGAAAAGGCATAAGTTAGCATCAACGGAGCCGATTTAACCCACCTCGGCTCGCCGTAAAAATAAGCAAAGTGTTGCGTCACGTGTAATTTATGATCCGTATCGCTAATACCGCACCTAGGAGACATGATTTGTTGCATGGTGTCGGAGTCTAGCCTTCCCGTTGCGGTTAACCCGAGCTTTTTTTGGTACGTTAACACGGCCGATTCGAAGTTTTCGTCGAACATGTCAGTGAAATTCGTATCGGGAATCGGGAGATATCCGAAACGCTGGAAGTATTCCTTGAGCTCCGACATGCCGGCGAGCTGGCTGCCTTTTCCGGCGTCGACGAATTTGAGGAAGTTGTGCCACGTGGCGTTCTGGAGGTCGACGGTTAATTCCGTTAAAGGGTCGGGTAAGGTTCTGGCGGGAAAGGATGAAGGGAGGAAAAGCAGGAGAGAGATTATGATGAGAAAGGTGTTATAACTGAAAAACGGAAACATGGTCAGTTATTTCGGGACTGGAGCCTTTGGGGACTAGCTAGTTATTGATGAAGCTTAATTAGGACTAATATAAATTACAATATATATATATATATATATATATATATATATTTATTTTTTATGGAATAAAATAATAATTTTTAAACTTAGTTTTAGGTAAGATCGATGAACAAGAAAAAGGCTGAGAAAGTTAGGAAGATTCTGACTTTTGATGGGTGTTTATGAATCTGGTGTGGGTGAACCACTGAGTTTTGATTTTCATATATTTAATTATGAATATGTTAAATACGAAAAAATGGATTTCTTGGTTTGATTAACCAATATTTTTAGGTACATAAACATAGTTCAAGTTTAGTTGCAACTCCCTAAATTAAATTAGTTTCTTGACCAATTAAAGAATATTAGGTGATTTAAAACATCATATATAGTCATCATCGTTTATATATATATATATATATATATATATATATATATATTAATTTCTCTAGGTTTACGTCTTATACAAAAAATTAAAGTCTTGTTAATTGAAGGGTACTGATGTATATATATGCATGATTCAATCTATATATTATCCGCTTTTTTCTGAAGAGAAATGAGGATATAAAATTAAGTCGGGATAATTAAAACATCTATGGTAAATAAATTTAATGAAAACATGAGATCAATATATAAAATGAAATATTAGATTCGTAGACGTAAAGTTATTTAATTTTAGTTAAGATAATTATTAAATATAGTATGACTACTACTATGCTTAATTTATTTTTTCTTTTTAAAACTTAAATCTTTATTGCTGTCCATTAATTACCATGCATATTCAAAACAAAAATAAGTGACATATATACTTATAATATTATCTATCCTTTTGAGTATCAATAATATTCATTAAGATAATCATTTACTTATTTTGGTGGAGGCTAAGCTTAAATAACTCATATATCTTCAAGGAGTGCCACTTTTATAATGCATGTTTGGTCTTCTAATTCAAGGTGATCATCCTTTGTTTCGCTTTCGATGCGCAGTAGTACTGAAAGATACATACATACATGGGTGACTGACCCAACTAAATCATCATCATCATCATCATCATCATCATCATCATCATATATTTTATTTTGACAATCATTGGCCTTCAACGTACACTTAATTTTGAATATGTTTTGTCATTTTAATTAGTTACATAGTATATATACATGTAATGATCCATAATTCTTTCAACCCAATCCTAACCATAATAAATGACATCCTCCATCTGAAGCATTAAAATGGAAAGACAATTTCACCATCAAGTCTCTTGAGCATTTCATCAAACATGTACATTGCCAAGAAAAATTATGAGGTTGTGCTGAGAAAATCCAAATTTTTTTGGTGCGATATACATCAAGCCCACCCTGCCCTTCCTCCTCGAGCGCCGCTGGCTGGTAAATCCATAACCATCGCCGTTAGGTTCCATATATATTGAAGGATGACAAGTTGTACGCTAGCCTAGCTAGCCTTTGATGAATTGTGATGTAGTAAGGCTGTAAGGGTATTAGTAAATATAAGAATATGTTAATCATAGTTGGTTAAATATTATAGTTAAATGTGTGATTAATTATAATGTTTGATTATAATAAAATGAGTTGTACGTGTTTCTTTTATTATTTTCTCCCTCTAAATCGGTTTCTTCTCCTTTCACAATATCATAGTCTTAGATCCAGGTTAGTTAAGTTTAATTTTTTGTAATGTTTGGTTATTCAATATCAACATTCTTATGGATCCAAGTTAGTGCTTTTTTTTTGGTCGATTGATCAATAAAATCTCTCGGTTTCACCCGCGTTCTTATATAACTTCAACTTTACCCAAAAAAATAACATTTTTCCATTCTTATATAGCTTTTAACATAACTTAACTAAATATGACTAACATTTTTTTTATTTATTAATATTTCTGTCACATAACAACTAATACTCTTTGGATAAAAGAGTTATTATTTTTAAGTAATATATTTAAAGATGACTCGATCTTCCTTTAGGACGGATGGAACATTGACGAATATAAATATATAATTTCTTTTGATTCATGTATTTAATTAATTGTCAACAAGGCAAACAACTACTAGTCTCTTTGTAAGTATCACCTGCTCAGAATTGTTATTTCTATATGCATGTGTGTTTATACGTATATTTTCGATCCAAGATATGATAAACGTTTTTAGTTTTAGAATTTTAGGTTACATAAAGTTCCTCATATTCGTACTAATTATAAATATAAATTGAGTATTATCATATTAACTAATAATACTATATTTTGATTAAAATTATAAATATGTTTTTTTTTAAACTTTTCTTATTATTATTTTAAAGTACATTATATATCTCTAATTTTAAGATTGAGAGAGTACTATCAATTAAATAAGTGAATGACAAGGAGAGAATAATGGCCATATAATAATGATATTATTAATGATAAATCCAAATGTTGGATAATAATCAGCCGGCCTGACTCTTGCTTTTGCTTGGATATAAAACCTAATACAAGAACAGTTTTATTTCTAACCGCTACAGTATACATTTACTAACCTCTTCAAATAATAATAATAAAAAAATAAATATAAATAAGTAAATTCAAATACATTTATTGAAAATAGTATACACATAAGTCAATCATGTTTTAATAATAAAACATATATTTTATGACAATTTTATTCATTTATTAATAAAAATATTAATTTATTAAAGGCTTTTAATTATCTACGTGATCTTTAACTTTATAATATGTGATAAACTCATAGTTTTAAGTGTTGGAAAATATAGCAATTAACAAGGCGAATAATATAAATAAATTGGAACAACTTAGTTGAAAACCGCAGAAGCGTAGCTTAAATTCTTCGTCTCTAAAAGTGATTTCATTTCAATCGATAATAATCATGGTACAAATGGAATTTTATTGGCCACTCTCCGAGATTCAATCTACGAAGTCTCCGATCGTGTGTACTACCAAAGGAGGCTTTGGACTTGTCTATGTGGATTGCCCAATTAATGTATAAGATAAGAGTTGAATATATCGAAAAGAATAGGATACATGAGAGATAATATGGAGAAGAAGAATAAAGTAGTTATTTGTGTATATCTTTTTCTCATGAAAGTAAACTCTCATTTTTCTAAAAACAATCACCCTTATAAGGAACGTTTAAATAACGTTGGAGATTTTAATAGTTTTTAATGAAACGCTTGGGAGTTACAACAAGATATAAATAAGGTTTATGTTGAAATTGAAACGGGGTTCTGAGAAAACATAAAGGCTAGGGTATTAACTCTAAACTGGGAGTTCTGAAAATTTTGGAGAATAACCAACAATTCCCACATGATCCAAAATTATCAAAGAGAAAAAATAAAAAGAAGTGAGAAGGGCAATGGATTTTAGATACATAACGTCGATACCTTGTGGATTTGAATCGACACTTAGTGGAACAAGCTCATGATTGTAGATTTTAGGTGAATTATATTCTTGAACCTATTATTTGTGATACAATCAATTTAGCTTTTTACATATCTTAAATCCTCGAATCCACACAAGTCCGCGGTTAGGCGCGTTTCAGGCCATCTTGTACGTCCCGATTTTCATAAAGGCTCTAAAGAGTATGCCAAAGACTCTCATAGGAAGCGGCCTACACTTCCACCTTTATATAGGTGAACCCATCAAGTGTATTGTGAGAGCCCAGATTTTATCAATAAAGATTTAAATTTTGTCAAAATAATTTTTTAATATTATGGTGTGAATTTGAGATAATATTATAGTTGTGGGTAGTATTTATAAATTTTGCAAAGTATGCAAGTGGTTATATTATATTCGATTGGTCGGGGAATATTCGGTTTAGCATGGAATATTCGTACAACTACTCAATCATTGGTGGACCCTACAATGTAATTATTGTCGGATTGAGAAAACGAAAAAATATTTTATTGAAATAACGGCGGAAGTTTTACAGTAGTTCTTGTGTTGAACTACTCTTAGTAGTAAAAGTACGATGTCGTACGTGGTCGCATAAGTAAGATTATACGGTATTGATTATTGATCTTATGTGAGAAGTCACTCAGGTTTGATTCCATTATTGTCGATTAATAATATGAATTATTATAATGATAATGACGTTTTGTTTTATTCAGATTATTAACGTAATAAAAAAGCGAAACATCTTTTTATATATATAAAATAGAATACTTTATTAAAGTTATTCTATAAATAGAATATATTATATTTTATTATGCATAGTGTTGCATAGTATTTTGCATAGTGTTTTGCATAGTATTGCATAGTGTTTGCATAGTAAAATGTTTTTATATAAATAGAATATATTATATTTTATTTAAAAGATTTTTCTTTAAATATGGACCGTCGATTAAAGTAAATCAATCTGACCGCTCAATGGATTAGTTCTTATGCATTCCATTTTCCTATAAAATAGAAGCTCATTCCTTCATTATTTTCTTACGAATTCATTGAAACTCTGAGAGAGAAATTATAGAGAAGCTATAGAGAAAAAATTATAGAGAAGAAGAGTATTCTCGCTACTTCACTACTTCTATATTCGGTTCTTTTACTACAGTAGTGGTGTTATTCTTTCTTCTTGAAGAGAACTTCATTATTCCATTCACTATTATTACATTGGAATAACTTTTGTAAAAGTGGCATACCCTATACATAACTTTTGTACGCTGGCATACCCTATACTTGGTGAAATCCTTATGTTATTTCATTCTTATTATTCTCATTGGAATAACTTTGTATATCATGCTTTACCTATACTTGGTGACATTCTTCTATTATTCATTGGAACATCCTGTCATGCATGTGTTTTACAATCGGACACGTTCCGCTTTTTATTATTCTGTTGGAACATCCTCATGCATGTGTTTTACACCGGACTGGTTCCGCCGTCTTTATCATTACATTTGGAATATCCTATCATGTGTTTTACACCGGATCCGGTTCCATCTTTATTATTCTGTTGGAACATCCTGCTTGTGTGAATTTCACCGACTTCGTTCGTTATTATTATTACATTGGAATAACTTTGTATGCATCTAAGGGCTGCATGCATGGTGATTTCTTTTGTTATTCCATTCTTTATTATACCCAAATAGGTTAAAACTTTGACTTCTATACTCCATGAAATTAGTAGAATATCTTTGATATTTGCGTTTCATCCAATATCTTTTCATGGAAATATTCTTCCGATCATTCTTGAATTTTACTCTCTGAAACAAAGATCATGTTGACAATTTGGGCGTTAATAATTCATGGATTAAATAATTCTTGAACTTGTTTTATTGAATTACTATGTCATTGTCATCATCCTCGTGTTATATTATGTTATCTTTGGCTTACGTGCATAGATGAACTTAGTATGATTATGACCGGGATCATTCGGATAATCATGACTTGATATAAATGATGTAACAAAAGTCCTCGGTGGGCTTCAATGTGCATGTTGATGGATAGTTTTTGGTATGATTATGACCGAGAGGTGATTCGGTATAGTCATGACCATTGATAATTTGATGAAAATCCTTGGCCGTAATACGAGGATGATTAGATGTGGTGGTTTATTTATTAAGTCGAGTCTCGTGATAAAAATTGATGAAAACCTTTTAAAACCTAAAAGATAGTAGACTTTATTCTCTACTTGACTCTTTTAATGGATTGCTTATTCAAGCCGCAGCTAAACCGGTTGTCTATTGTATTTTATCGGTTTAACAACATTGAAGGCTAATGATAATTTATTACGCATTATCTTAGTCATAATATTTCTTCTTGGGCTAGTTGAGCTCACCCTTTCTTTTCACCGTTTCTCTTCGTGAAATGAAAACATAGCCGGACGAACAGTCGAGGGAACGAAGTAATGGTCCGAGGATAGCATTAGTAGTCCTCACTATTACGTGAAATAGTGTGATAATAGTTGTAATGAGGACTCCTTTTGAGTTTGTATAATATCTAGTAGACAATATTTGTATTCAAACTCACGCTTTTATGTCGATATTACACGACAGTTATATTAGTAAGTTGTATTTGAATTTATGTACCATGTAAGTGGCGACCCAAGATGGGTGACGTATACCTAATTTTGGGGGCGTCACATGTATACTGACATACACCACCCTTTAGGGGCTATGAGTTTCATTAAGAATCTAAACGATTCATCCTTTCACAATTTGTCAGTAAGCACCACATGCACACAAGAAGGGATATAAATAATTGTAGTGCTATAATTATGTAATTACGTGAATTGTTGTTACCCATTGAATCCAATTCATGGGATCTCCAATCACATGGGTTGGGTTTCCATCGAGTATTACTTAATCAAGATATTGGCAATAGTCCCATCCCTCCGGATGCTTGGACTCTCTTTTAATTAATCCTTTTGTAATCGGATCCATTGAGTTCTTTTCGCACCTTTCAAATTTCCATGGAAATAACACCGCCATCGATCATCCTCATTCAACATTATGTCTCAAGCGAATATGTCTCTATTTCCCATTATACACATGGTTCATTCCTCATCCAATAAAGAACTTGAGAATCACAATGCGAGAGATATGTAAGGAATTATTATGTACGCTAATAAATTCCTCACCCACTCTTTACAGACTGTCAATTCTAATGCAATAAATTCAGATTTCATAGTAGATTTAGTAGTACAGTTTGTTTAGCAGATCTCCAAGAGACAACTCATCCACTTAAAGTAAACACATATTTACTAGTGGAACTTGTTTCATCATTAGTAGATATCCAATTAAGCATCACAATGTCCTTCAAAACATTAGGATGATCGGAAAAATGTACACTTACATTAATCGTTCCTTTTAAATACCTCATTAGGCACGTGATGATGCATTCCAATAATCTTGTGAATGATTATGCGTATATCTGCTAAGTCTACTAATGACATATTCAATATCAGGTTGAGTACAATTCATTAAGTACATTACATTATCAATGATTCTGGCATCTTCAATTTATGCAATACTAATCCCCTTTATTTTTCTTTAAATGTACACACTAGAGTTGTAAGACCCCGAATTTTATGAAATAAAAGTATTCAATTTTTTATAATTACTATTCATGAGTTACTATTCATGAGTTACTATTCACGAGTTACTATTCATGAGTTACTATTCACGAGTTACTATTCACGAGTACTATTCATGAAGCATGATAATTTTTTTTTTCGTAAGAAGGCATTACTCAATAATTGTTACGATAATTCTTCGTTCAATATTATATTTTATTGATTCAATAATTGCTACGTTGATATTTTATATTATTGTTGTTTCAATAATTGTCACGACATGATATTTTCCATTATCTGAGCAATAATTCATATTATCTGAATAATATTATTGGATAACATTATTGGCAATGTCTAGAAAGTTCTCGTCTAATGAGAGGTTTGGTCACCTAATCATTGCCAAGAAGTGAGAAATTCTTATTGGAAAGCCCTCTCTTTCTTTAACCCGCCTGCACAGTTGTCAATATTGTGATTATGTAATATTATTTGTGAATAATTAATTATTGATTTTTATGATGAGAAAAAATATTTATTTTATGTGGATATAGATGGAGAAAATTTTAAAGTGACAATTGTTGAAAATTAATATTTTATCTTTTTACGATAAAATAATTCATTTAAATATATTATTTTAATAATATATTAATGATGATATTTTTACGATGAATGTGGGATATATGAGTATATGTGGAGGAGAAGTATTTTTGTTACCAAAATATTTAAAACATGTTTTATGTGTGTCTGGACCCCATTTCTTGATCGAAATTTGATTATAGGATCGTAAAATCGTCCGCTTGTGGATTTTTGGCCAATTTGTTTGGAATTTGGAAAACTTTCTTCTACAAAGTTGTAGAGAATTGAATTTCCTATAAAAACACGCGAGATTCAAATTTTCTGATAAAAGAGATATTTATTATGAATTATTGAAGTTCCGAAGTTCCGAAATAATTGATTTTTGAAAGTTTTAATTAATTTTAATAACAAAAACGTTTTTTTTGTTTTTGTCATTATTAGTGGCTGAATTCAGATGGTCAGATGGTCAGAGTGGGTGTAGGAATTTAATATATATTATATTAATATTTTATTAAATTTTCTGCTTTGGTGTTCTAAGTATTTTCCTATAAATAGGGTGCTTAGGTTAGAATTGAAAATCACACCAGAAACTGAAGTTTTCTCTCTCTATATTATCGAGCGTATTCTTGTGAGTATACTTTGAGTATTGTTATACGGTGCAAGTTTGTTCAGCGTTATTCTAGTCAGAAGTACTGCTCTTTTGAGGTAAGGGATAGTAAGGGATTTTAAGGGTTATTATGTTTTTAGTTTCGAAATTTTTCTGAACCTTCAAAAATTTTGGAAAAATTTGAAATGATATTTTGATGAGTTTTGTAGAGTGTGTCCAAAAATGACGATTTTTAGATGTATAGATTAGGAGTTATGGATTTTATGAGAAAAGACTATTTTAAAAGTAACTATTTATAACTCCTTGTGGTTAACTCCAAAATTGATGAAATTTTTATTGGGAGTACATCTATATAATATCAGTATACCGTATTAATTTCAGAATTTTTGGACAAAAGTACAATTTATGATAAATGTTTAAATATTCGGTGGTTTTGGCCATATGAAAAATAGTAAATGAATTTTTAAAATTTCGAAAAAATATATGTTCAATATGGAACTATATTCTGCTAAATCCCAGAAAAGAAATATTTTGGAACTAATTTGGTATTTTTCATAAAAATATTCTAGTTATGAGTAAATGAATTAAATATGTTATGTGAAGTAAGAAAATTATAAAATATGATTTATTGGCTTGAGAATCATATATGAGGTATATATGCAGATTTTTATGAGGGTTTTGGTTAATGATAATGAAATCTTATGAGTTTGGCATTTTAGATGATTAAATGCATTAATTATTAAAGTGTAAATAATTGGATTAAATTATTTATAAGTTTAAGAAATAATTAAAATATTATTATAATATTAATAATATTAGATTATGAGATTTCTAAGTGATTTATAACATTTAGATTAAGGTGTTATAAATATGGATATGAATTTTATTATGAAACTTTATCTTTTCGTGTTTAGAGATTACTATGCATTATCACTATGCACTATGTACAAATCACGGGGGTATTATTCACGACAAATTGGTTTCTTCTCGACCAAATTATCGTTGATTTATGAATCTTACTCTTGAAATTAAAACCATGTTTTGATTATATTGTTTTTATATAACATTCTTATAACCCTAATGATGATATTTCTCTTTGACTTGAGTGTAAAGATGGGTAGATTATTGGTATGATCGTGACTATAGGTTCTCTTTGGCCGATGGTGCAAAAGTTGAATTGTTGGTTGGTATGATCATGACCATTGAATTTACAATTGAATATTTTTAAACTTAAGTGCAAAGTGAATTGATCAACACGGTTATAATTATTGTTATATAACTTCCTAAATGATTATGTATTTCTTTGATATATGAATATCTTTGGCTCGTTGTGCAAAGATGACTTGTTGATGAATATCTTAGCTTTGTGGTGCAAAGATGAATTATTGATGAATATCTTTTGCTCAGTGTCTGCAAAGATGACTTTTATTGAATATCTTTAGCCAATAGTGGAAAGATGAATTATTGATGAATATCTTTTGCTTTCGTAATGCAAAGATGACTGTTGTTGAATATCTTTAGCTTTTGTAGTGTAAAGATGATGAATCTGTTGATGAATATCTTTGGCCGTAAGTGCAAAGATGAATTTATTAGTATGATTATGAATGCGAACTGTGATTTGGTATAACCATGATATTTGATGTTTCGGTAAAAGACAATTGATGAAAATTATCTTCGTCTCCGGATGAGAAGAGGAATTTAGAATCACAATTATGATTATGAGTTATTCATATGATTGTGGAAAGGAATCATTGATTGATGTTACGAGGGATAAAATATTGTTGGTGGAATTTTAACGTGGAAAGAAAATAGACTTTATAGTCTATTTGACTCTTTTAATGGATTGCTTGTTCGCTTCAACTATGGTTGAAAAATTTTATCATCTACCATATGTTCTAAATCTACGATTTATTATTGATGAAGACTATTGATAATTTATGTATCTTTAGTTATAATATTCTTTATCGAGATAGTTGTGCTCACCCTTTTGTTTCACAATTCCTTTCGTAATAAAAGTGTAACTGGGTTGAAAGGGATAACAAGGAATAGAATCGATGGTCTATAGTTGTTGAGGTTCTCCCAAGGAGTATGAAAATAATTTTATTAAGGACTTTAGTGTGTTGTATTTTATACATCATTTAATAGTTATTTTTTGTGAATTAAATAGGGTGAAAGCGAACCTAACTTTGGAAGGGTGTTTTGTCACTATCATACAAGATGTCTAATGACATACAAACTCGTGTTATCATAAGACATGGTTGTGCTCATCCACTTCTTTGAGTATATTTACAAGCACTACCTATATAATCTTGGTGTTTGTTTGGAGTATAATACTCAATTAGAGACAATGGAGATAATGATATGTCGAGAAAGACTCACCATTGGGAATAATATGATAAGTAATCTTCTCGTTTTCTTTGGGGTCTATTGGATCAACCAAGGATAATTACGGGCCATATGATATCTACCATAACCTAAAAGCATGGCCTCCCATGTATGAAGGTTTCCTTGAGCACTTCCCAAAGATTCTAATTTCTAAAACAATTTTGACTATACCTTTATGTAAGGTGTCATTGTGACGTACTTTCTGATTGGTATATATTTTTATCCAAACTCCCAAAGATATGTTTGTTGTATTTTGCACGACAATTGTTGTAATAAAGTTGTAGTTGGTTTTTCGTACCATATATTTGGCGACTCGAGAATGGGTTGGATGGAATGGACCTATTTTGGGGTCGTTATATTTTAATATCGAGCTTATAAGTAAAGAGCCCCGAGCCTCTCCACCGGTGAATTCTGTTGATGGGGGATGCACCGGCCGCACTCTCCGTAGGGGCCGCCGCTGCGCATGGCAAACCGATAGTATCAATGTGAGGTCTTGACACAAGTTGGTGTCCAGAGTTACATTTGGTATCGAGCTTGGATATGATCTCTGGCGGAGATCGGGATTAGAACTAGGAGGAGAGATGAGTAAATCCTTCGCTAGTGTGTCTTTGCTTAAGCTTATTTGTTGGTCACCATAATATCGGGATATTATGTGATATGTTAATTTGTTAAATTAACCCTTGTTTTGAAGTCGTATTCTAGAATGATATCTCAAATACGAGAGATGAAAGCAATGGAGAAATCATGATGACAAGGATATAGAATCAGAAATGAAAGCAAGGTATTCTCAACTCTTTGAAATACTGTGTACGTAAATTTCGGGACGAAATTTCATAAGGAGGGAGATTGTAAGACCTCAATTTTATGAAATAAAAGTATTCAATTTTTTATAATTACTATTCATGAGTTACTATTCATGAGTTACTATTCACGATTCTTATTATTCATGAGTTACTATTCACGAGTTTACTATTCACGAGTACTATTATACGAAGCATGATAATTTTTTTTTTCGTAAGAAGGCATTACTCAATAATTGTTACGAAGAATTCTTGCTCAATATTATATTTTATTGATTCAATAATTGCTACGTTGATATTTTATATTATTGTTGTTTCAATAATTGTCACTACGATGATTTTTCCATTATCTAATATAATTCATATTATCCTAATAATATTATTGGATAAAATTATTGGCAATGTCTAGAAAGTTTTGTCTAATGAGAGGTTTGGTCACCTAATTGCAGCCAAGAAGTGAGAAAATTCTTATTGAAAGCCCTCTCTTCCGGAACCGCTGCACAGTTGTCGATATTGTGATTATGTAATATTATTTGTGAATAATTAATTATTGATTTTTATGATGAGAAAAATATTTATTTTATGTGGATATAGATGGAGAAAATTTTTAAAGTGACAATTGTTGAAAATTAATATTTTATCTTTTTCGATAAAATAATTCATTTAAATATATTATTTTAATAATATATTAATGATGATATTTTTACGATGAATGTGGGATATATGAGTATATGTGGAGGAGAAGTATTTTTATTACCAAAAATATTTAAAACATGTTTTATGTGTCGGTGGACCCCATTTCTTGATTGAAATTTGATTATAGTAATCGTAAAATCGTCCGCTTGTGGATTTCGATTTGATTTCTTTTGGAATTTGGAAAAACTTTCTTCTACAAAGTTGTAGAGAATTGAATTTCCTATAAAAACTCGTGAGATTCAATTTTCTCTGATAAAAGGGATATTTATTATGAATTATTGAAGTTCAAAGTTCAAATAATTGATTTTGAAAGTTTTAATTAATTTTAATAACAAAAATGTTTTTTGTTTTTGTCATTATTAGTGGCTGAATTCAGATGGTCAGATGGTCGAGTGGGTGTAGGAATTTAATATATATTATATTAATATTTTATTAAATTTTCTGCTTTTGGTGTTCAAAGTATTTTCCTATAAATAGGTGCTTGGGTTAGAATTGAAAATCACACCGAAACTGAAGTTTTCTCTCTATATTATCGAGCATATTCTTGTGAGTATACTTTGAGTATTGTTATACTGATTGTGCAGTTTGTTCAATAAGTTATTCTACTAGTCAAGATCTTTTTTTTTTGAGGTAAGGGATAGTAAGGGATTTTAAGGGTTATTATGTTTTTAGTTTCGAAATTTTTCTGAACCTTCAAAAATTTTGGAAAAATTTGAAATGATATTTTGATGAGTTTTGTAGAGTGTGTCCAAAAATGACGATTTTTAGATGTATAGATTAGGAGTTATGGATTTTATGAGAAAAGACTATTTTAAAAGTAACTATTTATAACTCCTTGTGGTTAACTCCAAAATTGATGAAATTTTTATTGGGAGTACATCTATATAATATCAGTATACCGTATTAATTTCAGAATTTTTGGACAAAAGTACAATTTATGATAAATGTTTAAATATTCGGTGGTTTTGGCCATATGAAAAATAGTAAATGAATTTTTAAAATTTCGAGAAAAATATATGTTCAATATGGAACTATATTCTGCTAAATCCCAGAAAAGAAATATTTTTGGAACTAATTTGGTATTTTTCATAAAAATATTCTAGTTATGAGTAAATGAATTAAATATGTTATGTGAAGTAAGAAAATTATAAAATATGATTTATTGGCTTGAGAATCATATATGAGGTATATGCAGATTTTTATGAGGGTTTTGGTTAATGATAATGAAATCTTATGAGTTTGGCATTTTTAGATGATTAAATGCATTAATTATTAAAGTGTAAATAATTGGATTAAATTATTTATAAGTTTAAGAAATAATTAAAATATTATTATAATATTAATAATATTAGATTATGAGATTTCTAAGTGATTTATAACATTTAGATTAAGGTGTTATAAATATGGATATGAATTTTATTATGAAACTTTATCTTTTCGTGTAATAGATTACTACGCACGTGATACTTGTGACTATGTACAAATACGGGTATTATTCACACGACAAATTGGTTTCTTCTCCGACCAAATTATCGTTGATTTATGAATCTTACTCTTGAAATTAAAACCATGTTTTGATTATATTGTTTTTATATAACATTCTTATAACCCTAATGATGATATATTTCTCTTTGACTTGAGTGTAAAGATGGGTAGATTATTGGTATGATCGTGACTATAGGTTCTCTTTGGCCAATGGTGCAAAAGTTGAATTGTTGGTTGGTATGATCATGACCATTGAATTTACAATTGAATATTTTTAGCTTAAGTGCAAAAGGTGAATTGATCAACATGGTTATAATTATTGTTATATAACTTCCGAATGATTATGTATTTCTTTGATATATGAATATCTTTGGCTCGTTGTGCAAAGATGACTTGTTGATGAATATCTTAGCTTTTGTAGTGCAAAGATGAATTATTGATGAATATCTTTTGCTCGTAATGCAAAGACTTAATTGTTGAATATCTTTAGCTGAATAGTGGAAAGATGAATTATTGATGAATATCTTTTGCTCGTGAATGCAAAGATGACTGTTGTTGAATATCTTTGCTTTGTAGTGTAAAGATGAATCTGTTGATGAATATCTTTGGCCGTGGTGCAAAGATGAATTTATTAGTATGATTATGAGCAGAACTGTGATTTGGTATAACCATGATATTTGATGTTTCGAGTAAAGGCGGTGATGAAAATTATCTTCGTCTGGATGAGAAGAGGAATTTAGAATCACAATTATGATTATGAGTTATTCATATGATTGTGGAAAGGAACTGTTGATTGATGTTACGGGATAAAATATTGTTGGTGGAATTTTAACGTGGAGAAGACAATGAGACTTTATAGTCTATTTGACTCTTTTTAATGGATTGCTTTCGTTCGCTACAACTATGGTTGAAAAGTTTTATCATCTACCATATGTTCTAAATCTACGATTTATTATTGATGAAGACTATTGATAATTTATGTATCTTTAGTTATAATATTCTTTCTTTGAGATAGTTGTGCTTCACCCTTTTGTTTCACAATTCCTTTCGGTGTAATAAAAGTGTAATGCTGGGTTGGCCGGGGATAACAAGGAATAGAACGATGGTCTATAGTTGTTGAGGTTCTCCCAAGGAGTATGAAAATAATTTTATTAAGGACTTTAGTGTGTTGTATTTTATACATCATTTAATAGTTATTTTGGTGAATTAAATAGGGTGAAAGCGAACCTAACTTTGGAAGGGTGTTTTGTCACTATCATACAAGATGTCTAATGACATACAAACTCGTGTTATCATAAGACATGGTTGTGCTCATCCACTTGTTGAGTATATTTACAAGCACTACCTATATAATCTTGGTGTTTGTTTGGAGTATAATACTCAATTAGAGACAAATGGAGATAATGATATGTCGAGAGAAGACTCACCATTGGGAATAATATGATAAGTAATCTTCTCGTTTTTCTTTGGGGTCTATTGGGTCAACCAAGATAATTACGTGGCCATATGATATCTACCATAACCTAAAAGCATGGCTCTCCCATGTATGAAGGTTTCTCTTGAGCACTTCCCAAAGATTCTAATTTCTAAAACAATTTTTGACTATACCTTTATGTAAGGTGTCATTGTGACGTCTTCTGATTGGTATATATTTTTATCCAAACTCCCAAAGATATGTGTTGTTGTATTTTGCACGACAATTGTTGTAATAAAGTTGTAGTTGGTTTTCGTACCATATATTTGGCGACTCAGAATGGGTTGGATGGAATGGACCTATTTTGGGGTCGTTACAAGAGTCACAAGGTGTTCCTAATGGCTCTTTATTAAAGAAATTAAATTTCTTAAGAATTTCACATAATAAAAACAAACTATGTGCATTTTTATTAATTCTCATACCAAGAATCAAGTTCGTTTTTCATGTCAAATTTAGAGAATAAAAAAAATGTTTTAATAATTTTCACAACTTTCTCATCAGTACCAAATATCAAAATTATCCACATATAATCACATCACAATTTTCATGTTTTGTATCTTATGCATATATCACATTTCTCATGTTTCACATTTTATGTATAATTCATATTTTATAAATGCTTCATCTTTCTCATATTGTACATTTATACATGTTTGACATCTGATACATGCTCCATAATGCTTATACTTCGCATTTCTCAAATTATATAGTTCACATAGAACAATTAACTTAAATTATCATCAGACTATTAACAGTTATTATCACATTGTTGCATGGAGTGCACATTAAAACAATTCACAAGAATTTCACATAATGCTGAACATTAGCACATAACAACAAGTACTGAAAAACTTGCTTTAAAATTATCAATAGACTGGTCAACTTTTTCACTTCTTTTTAAACACCCAACAGATGTATTTCTTTTTAAATTCTGATATAGCTACTTTAGCTAGACACACCCCCACATTTTAAGATACCCCAAATTAGGCTTCATATATTATCAACGTCCATCTAGCAACTTGTAGCATATACAAAACATCCATTTGGAATAAATATGAAACGTCCACTTGAATCTCATTTCAAAATGATGACCAAGGGCTTATAACTAGTTGTAATTTCACACCTTTGGTCTTCATTCTAGGCAAGAGATTATTGTAGATGGAAAGATACAATCATCATTAAATATGGACTACTGCACCAAATCAAGTTAGAAGTTTTCAACCTACCCCAACTAGTATGTGATAAAAAGTGTTGTTAAGTTGAGTTGAATGTTGGCGTACCGAAAATAAGTTCAAATTCAAAAATAAATTTTGAAAATTTTCTTGCTAAAGATTATCTCACACATATTTACCCCTTTTCATTCGGTCTTGATTTTTTTTTTTTTTTTTTCCTCACATAAACGAGTTGGCTTCACACTGACCAGGGACATTAGCATTTTAAAAAGAAATATCTACTAACATGCCCCTAAATAAGAAGCAAATATGCAGTTGAAAACATCCAAAGTCTCAATGAACTGAAAGCAATGATTCAACTTGGGAAAAAAAAAATTGTGTTGCTAATGGATAATCTCTGATGATCAATTAAGTGGTATAAAAGGTACCATGGCATCAATCTGATGCTTCATTTCAACCATGTAATATAATTTTGTTATATAACACAAAACAAATTCACTTACTATAAGCTCAATCAACTCCTGAGTCAAACTACTTACCAGTGTAAAAAGGTAATGTTGATTTATGTGCGTAAAGAAGGGAAAGGATTCTCTCACTTTATAAAAATACAAACAGATTCTTAATTGCTATGAGATTTTCAGCTTAAAGGTCAAAGCCAGATTGGTTTAGGCCACAACAGTATCTTATCATCACCAAAGGTTAGTGTAATTTTTTGGAATTTTTCTGAAGATCATGCAAATTATCACAATTAATTAACTGTTACATAATTAAATTAGAAAATAACTAAAATTACCCAAATATATTAATTTCCCAAAACTTCAGTGAAAATATTAATTTTATGCCAATAATTAATATCGGTTAAATTTTAGAATTTAATAATCACAATAACTATTTATTAATTGATTTTCATGATTAAACAATTAATAAAACATTTTCTGAGATTAAATAAAATAAAAATCTGTCAACCATTATAGACATACACTTTAACCTACCATTTTTGGCAAAAAAGGACCAATCATTTGTTACAGTAGTTAAAGAAGAAGAGAAAAAAAAACACAATCTATTCTGATAATCTCATGCTAAAAATTCTATGGTAAGTGAATACTAAAATTCTCTTTAAGTCTATGCAAGACAAATAAGGTGGATTAGAACTATGCAATAAATCAACTAGTAATTGTGACTTGTGGTGAAGTTGAAAATTCTCATTTTATGCATTTTTTTTTATTATTTTTTTTTAACTCAAACTCACGTATTGAGATATAATTTGAGGCACAATAGCAAGTTATTAAACACTTCACCTATTAAGGGACCCATAATCCTGTTAAGAAGCATACAACATAAGGCTGCATAGTGTATGTTAAAACATCAAGTACATGGGCCCAAAAGGTATCTGTGTATTTTCATACCCTCCTTGTTTCCATAACCAAAGACTCAAACTTCCTTTTTGAGACACCTCATAATAAGACTCACTTTGAAAATCAAGATACCAAATCTCATGCCTGTAAAAAATACTACAAATAACTCTCTCTCTCTCTGGCCATATACTCTGAAATCTATTTATTTATTTATTTTCCTTCCCCCCTCAAGTCAGCTTTACATGTATAGAAGAACAAGTGTTTGTTTGGCAAGAGAAAAAGCCAATACCCGATACCCATCCATCCGAATAATATTCAGGGGAGTGTCCCACAAGCAGACAAAACAAATATATATTATTAACAACAAAACAACTACTACTGTAAGTATATGGGAACAAGACAACAGAGAGAAAAAGCAAGCCTAGGCGTAGGAATTTGTTTCATCATATTCCACGACCACCCCAAGAATATTCTAACATTCCAGATTCATAGTTTCTAACTAAAACAACATGTATTCTTGTTAATAGATTAAATCACTTTTTAGATTGTTGGAAAATATAGCAATTAACAAGACGAATAATATAAATAAATTGGAACAACTTAGTTTGAAAAGTTTAGGCGTAGCTTAAATTCATCGTCTCTAAAAAGTGATTTCACTTCACCGATAATAATCATGGTACAAATGAAACATTACGCCACTCTCCGTGATTCAATCTCATGAAGTCTCCGATCGTGTGTACTCACGGAGGAGGCTTTGGACTTATCTATGGATCGCTTGATTAATGTAGTATAAGAGTTGAATATATCGAATAGAATAGGATACACAGAGATAATATGGAGAAGAAGAATAAAGTAGTTATTTGTGTATATCTTTTTCTCATGAAAGTAAACTCTCATTTTTCTAAAAAACAATCACCCTTATAAGGAACGTTTAAATAACGTTGGAGATTTTAATAGTTTTTAATGAAACGCTTGGGAGTTACAACAAGATATAAATAAGGTTTATGTTGGAATTGAAACGGGGGTTACAGAAAACATAAAGGCTAGGGTATTAACTCTAAACGGGGGTTACAGAAATTTTGGAGAATAACCAACATTAAGCAATGCTTTTAGAATAATGATGATGTTCATTCTAATGAGATCTAAATTCTTAAAAAGCTTAAAACTAAAATAGTTCTCAATCGTTGGATTACTAAATTGAGGATTAATGAATATAGATAGATTGGTACATACGTTACTTGCTTATTGGATGAGGATGATTGATCTCATGATCATTTGTGTGGAGGCACTAAAACAAGTATATAAATACTTATTGGAGAATAAGTACACTGAACATGGCTCGCTAATGAATACCTAATGAATTTTTACTTATTTGTCAATATATAGTAGTACAAGTACTGATCCTTGGACTTGAGACCATCGATCATTGTATATTATGTATGATGAGTTCTACTTTGACTTATTCCTTAAGACCCTTATGGTATATCAAAGGGTATGTTCGGATATAATAAGTTGTACATAGAGATAATGTATGATCAATAAAGAATCTACCGCTTCTAGTAAAATAAGATAAATGTCCTATATATGTGATTTGATAAATGACAACCCAATAGTCCTTGACCAAGGCAAAATAAAATTAAAAATTAAAAGAGTATTTAATTTGCATTATTTGGAGTTGTACATTTGAGAATCGAAATACATATAATTAAATAAAATAAGACTTAACAGTAATTTTATGTCTTATATTTAATTGGGACATTATATGATGGAATGATTGAATTGTACGGTAACTATTGTTATCTAAAAAGTCGTTAATTGCTGAGGAGGCTTATCCTTATTGTAAAATAAATATTATTTATTTAAATAAATTAATAGTTTAATTTAATTATTTAAATAATATTAGAATTGTTCTAATTAATTTATTCACAACCAGCTTTAATATGGAGAACCTAAAGGGTCACACTATAAAAGGAAGAATATTTATTTAAGAAATAAATGACATAATCGTAATAATAAATTAAGTTTATTTAATTTAATCTATGATGATAGAATAAATCAAATAAATTAATATTTATTATTTAATATTTTGAAAATATTAAATATAAATTAATAAGAGAAGTCTTATTATTATTATTACTATTATTATTATTTAATTCCTAAAGGAGTTTAAAAATTAATTAATAAAAGTACTCTTATATATTCCTAATAAAATTAGAAGACTAATTTAATTAATTAAATAATTTCCTACATCTATAAAGAGGAGTTATGGGTGATGGTTGTTGATGTTTTCACAAGAGACGTGAATAACAATTTCAAAGAGTTAGGAGAGTACGATATTTTTTATAAAAATAAAAAATTAAGATTTTGCCAAACACCCATATCACGTTGATCAAGGTAAGGAATCAAGTCCGGTAGATTCAAGTAGAACACGAAAATGATTGAAGGTGAACTTGTAGCCGAGGAAGCTAGTTCTACAAGGGTATGAATTTAATTTTCATCTCTTTTCATCTAATTAATAATTATGCATAAATGATGATTCGGGTATATGGTTTAATTATAAAATTTTAAAATATATTTTTTACGCTTCCGCTTTACTTTGACGTAATATGATTATGTACACGAATATTACAAACCTAACACTTGAATCTAATTTTATTGTCTAATTTTTATGTCTACATAAAAATTTTATTTATTTTATGTTTTCTTTTATGTGACTATTTCACCTACATTTTAGACTTTATGCTAGCTCTTGTCAAAGTTACTTCGTTGAAAGTCTTTATTTTTTTGACCTTTAATTTTTTTATTTTGATAAAGAGTAGTTTTCTAGCTTACGACTAGACTATGTCTCTTCTCCCTAAACAAACAAAATTTTTAATAACAGGCTTACGCCTGCGGTTCATGACCTCTATTTTTAATGTCAGTGGGAGTCGAACTAAGACCTTCAATTTTACGGTTGATCTAAGTTCTCCCTTAAACTATTGAGTTAAACAGCAGGGTTAAATTTATTTAAAACACATATAATAAAAATTAATTCAATAAATTCTTTTTTAATAACAGATTAGAGTTAAATTTTACCTAATATATAAAATCGGATGCCCTCCTTTCATGTAAATAAAATTTTGAAGCTTTTTGACTTTTCCCTTTGGTGTAAATAAATTTTTGAAGCTTCTTGACTTTTCCAAAAATGCCCCGATAATTCCTATTTTATCTTTTTTATATTAATTTTTTTTATCCTTCTATTTAATCCTTCAAATTTATAAAAAAATTATTTTAACCCACATAATTTACATAAAATTCTTTCTCTAAAGAAAATGTTAGAAAATTATAACTCTTGATTAGGAGGAAGATTGGGGAGGCAACGTCAGAAACATTATATTGATGCACATACTTTTCGCATATCTTGCTTGAGAACGACTTTGTCAAATGGAAGAAGAAAAGAGGGTGACCCCACGGGCCACGTCTACATCGGCTGACGAGGAGTTTGGAAAGCCTATTGTAATTACATACTAACTTGTAAATTCATAATTAGATATACTCTTGGCCAATGGCTCTCTTCCACGTCACAATTCAATTTTTATTGTATGAATAAGTCTACAAAGGCAACTACTTGGGTGGAGTGTTTGAATCACAAATTAATTATGGATTTAGTTAACATTTTAAATTAAAGGATAATTTTATTAAATTCACAGGGTAAAATATGAAAATTTTAAACTTAGCGACTGAATTCGAAAGAAATGTTTAGTGAATCCACATGATTGCCTAACTGATTTATATTCCGTTGCTAACTTTTAAAAATTAGAAATTAAAGTTTTAACTGATGGATTGGATAGAAACATTATTAAATTTAGAAGATAAAATATGAAGATGTTTAAGTTTGAGAATTAAGGGGGTGTTTGATAAAATTGAATGAAATAGTTCTGAATGTTTAAGTGATTTGAATGAACTGAATGAAATAAAATTTTAAATATTGAATGAAAAAATTTATTTAATAATTGACATGTCTGAAACATCTTAATAACTTATTTTTATTATTTTACCCTCTGAAAAAATTTAAAATTGTTGTAAATTTATTTAATATTATTTAATATTTTTAAAAAAATTAAATATATAATACTTCATTCAGCAGTCGTTCAGCCAAAAAAATTACACTTGGTCATTCAGTCCAAAAATTTGATCGATTTAATCATTCAGACGATTTTTATTCAAAATAAACGTATTGAATGACTGATCGATTCAACCATTCAACTCTAAACGAACACCCCTAAATAAATAAATAAGATAAAAGAGAAATGGAGGGATTAAGATAAATAGTTTATAAGAGATTAAGTAAGATAAATAAGGACCACCCAATTCCATGGTTATGCTAACAATGCCCCCAACATAAAACTGTTTGTATGCATTCAAATAGCTTGACTCCTCATTTCATCACTTTATATGTTTAGCTCCGATGTGATTGTTGCTTGTTTTATTTTGATGTCTTTGAGTGACATATTTTTAGTGTTTCTTGCTTTCTATTTGTTAGTGGGGTCACTGTACTATCAAATTGGCAAGGCTGTGTCTCAATTTAAATTAGACCTGACAAACGGGTCGGATTGGCCCAAATGGGTCAGACTATCGGCGGGCCGGACTATTGACGGGTCGGGTTAAAATAGTCCGGATTTTGGTGGGTTAAAATTAAGCGACCCGGCCCGCGGGATTTTTTATTTTTTTTTTTAAAAAAAATCTGTAAATGAACAATCAATTACTACAAACATAAAACCAGACACCATGAACAATCAATTACAGCTGCAATGAAAGGTCGTCGAACACCATGAACGCCGGCAAGCATAAAAAGATAATAACTAGCAAGACATCCAATATCATCCACAAAAGATAATAACTAGCAAGACATCCAATATCAGAGCAAATCAAACAAAATAAAACTAAAACAGATTTTCCCCAACAAAATAGAACACCAAATCAACCAAATTTAAAAAATAAATCAACATTAAAGTCCAAATCAAACTGAGATGGCACCATGAACAGATTACAAAATCGATTAGATAAAATATATTTCAAACACAGAACCAGTAATGAAACTCCAAATCTGAACATTAAAAGAAGCAGTTCAAGATTTGGTTTATGGAGAAAATGAACAGGAATAAACAAAACCAGATCAATGAATCCCTCTTCCACAAATCCATTCCCAGAAAAGCCACCAAGATCTGAAACCCCAAATAACCCCAAGCAACCGCCGCTGCAGATCATAACTTCAAAATCCAGATAAACCCCCACACGATCTAAAGCCACCAGACTTTGCTATGAATAGATCGAAAATCAGATTTTCGGGAAAATCCTAGATTAGCCGCCTAGCATGAAACGAATAAACTCGTTAGCGAAAGAGATGAGGAAATAATTTTAGAGAGAAATGAGATTCTGAGAACTTACACGATGCGAGGTTTCATTTGATGAAGAGCGAGAGTGTGGTCGACGGTTTCAGTTGATAAAGAATTGAAGAGCGAGAGGCCGAGAGTGATGAAGAGCCAGATCTTTTCGACTCTCATTCTCTCATTCTCTCTCTGGATATATAGTGACTGATAGTAGTATAGTTTTTACCAGGTCTAGACAGTCTAGATATTTGTGAACTGCACAGTCGGCGACTCGTCGTTGTCTCTTTGAGGACTCTCAGTCTCTCGCTCTCAGTTTTAGATCTGAATCTGATCTCAAAAAAGCCTTTTATTTTATTATGCCTTTATTGCCTTAGCCAAAGCCGGTTAGAGAGTGCA
The DNA here is from genome assembly GCA_020205615.1 of Panax quinquefolius. Taxonomy (NCBI): domain Eukaryota; kingdom Viridiplantae; phylum Streptophyta; class Magnoliopsida; order Apiales; family Araliaceae; genus Panax; species Panax quinquefolius. Next base: position 3,695,021 of record CM035167.1, on the reverse strand, counting down.
GAAAAAATAGAATAAGAATAGGATTTTTTAAATGACCGGGCGGGTCGGGCGCCCGCAGGCGGGTCATCATTGGGCCGGGCCAAAATTAGGTCGGGTCAAAAGGCCCAGATTTTAGTGGGCCGAAAAAATGAAGCCCATAAACCAGATTTTGACGGGCGGGTTGGGCTATTGCACAGTATTTTTAGTTGCATATAGCCCAGAAAGTGGAGATTTAGTTCTTGACAATGGCGACATCATTCAAGCGATATTTTTTCAATTATTGATTCTTACGTGAAAAGCGCCTACTTTCGATAATTGTTACAAAGAACTATTTTTCAATATTTTATTTTATTGATTCAATAATCTACTTTGCGTTGATATTTTATATTATTGGTGTTTCAATAATTTTCACCGCACAAATGTTTCCCATTATCATATCAATAATTCATATTATTTAAATAATATTATTAGATAACATTATTGGCAATATCTGAAAGTTCCATCTAAGGAGAGGTTTGGTCACCTAATTGCGGCGCAAGTGAGGAGAAATCCTTATTGAAAGCCCTTTTTTCTACGGAAATGGCTTTGTTGTCATAATTGTGATTCTATAATATTATTTGTGAATAATTAATTATTGATAAGGAAATATTTATTTGATGTGGATATAAATGATGTATTTATTTATTTTATGTGGTTATAATTGAAGGATTAATGTTGAGGTGTTTTATCAGTATTTTGTCGGATTAGAGGTATTAAAAGATCAAATCGGTGTTCTTAAAGCTCTATTGCGTGAGTTTTAATTTTTAATCCGACCGTTAGATCGTTGTGATTTTTGGATATGTTATACATATATAAGTTGAGTATATATGTCCACAAATTTTGAACCGTTAAAAATGAACGTATGATTTGTTATGAATTTTAAGAGGTGACTAATTCAGAAATTAGGTTTATAAATGATTTTGGTAGAAAATTCTAGAATTTAGTGGGCCTCACCTATGGTTGGTGAAGAAATGTACTGAAATTCTAATTCAAATATGGTGGGTGACAATAGTAGCAGGTAAAGCCATCATGTGACGCCCCCAAATTAGGTATACATCACCCATTTTGAGTCGTCAATAATATGGTTCAGAAACAACTTCAACTTTATTAATACAACATATAAACTGAGAGTTTAAATATAAATATTGTCTTCTAGACAATATCCATACCCAAATAAGTCCTCAATACAATTACTGATACATTATTTTACAAAAATGGTGAGGACTACTAAAATGACTTTCTAAAACCTTCATTCTATACCCGACTAGTACTCACTACATTCTCGCCTCCTGAGAAGAAAAATGGAACAAAAAGGAAAAGGGTGAGCTCAATTAGCCCAGTAAAGAATATTATGACTAAGATAATATAAAACAAATTATCGTTAGTCTTCAACAGGAAAAAATCTGAGAGAATATAATAAACAACAAGTTTTAGATCAATATTCGCAGCGAAAATTAATAATTCATAGAAGAGTTACGTAGAGAATGAAATCTACTATAATCTATGAATTTAAAAGTCCATTATCAATATTTTATCCCTGTAATATCAATCAATATTCAACTTGAATCAAATTTTCATCTTTGCACTACAGTGCCAAAGATATTCATCACCTACTCGTGTTCATCCAACAACACTGCTCATCTTTGACTACTACCGAAGATATTCATCATAAGATCATTAATCTTTGCACTATATAGCCAAAGATATTCAATAATATCATCATTTAGGACTGAGGATGATGAAAAATATTTTAAAGAAAACAAATCCAGTGAAACAAAAGAATAAGTATTAAGGATTCGTCTTTCGGTTTATCCATGTCCAAAAATACCTCATAAATAATCATAGTAAAGTAAAATTCAAGAATGATCAAAATATGGATATAATCAAAGCTAGTATCCATAATAGATATTTTGGACGAAAAATAAAAAATTAATTTTTCTGTGAATAGTGCCGTATAAGTGAATAGTAACCCCGACACAAAAAGTTCAAAATTTGATTAAAAGTTCAGATCAATACTTCGGCATAATGATATTGAAGGAAATAATATCATATATGAAAAAAAATAACATCCCTTACCTCGAAAAAGAATAAGTACTTAGTTGAAACAGGATATAGGCTATGACTTGAACTTGCATCAGATATAGAACACTCAAAGTATTAAAATACTCACGAGAATACGCTTAATATATCGAGAGAGAAAATTTTAGTTTCTGGTGTGATTTTCAATTCTAACCTAAGCACCCTATTTATAGGAAAATGCTTAGAACACCAAAGCAGCAAATTTAATAAATTAATAATATATGTGAGACCCCAGATTTTATCAATAAAGATTTAAATTTTATCGAAATAATTTTTAATATTATGGTGTGAATTTGAGATAATATTATAGTTGTGGGTAGATTTATAAATTTTGCAAAGTATGCAAGTGGTTATATTATATTCGATTGGTTTGGGAATATTCTTGGTTTAGCATGGAATATTCGTGACAACTACTCAATCATTGGTGGACCCTATTAATGTAATTATTATCGGATTGAGAAAACGACAAAAATATTTTATTGAAATAACGGCGGAAGTTTTACCGCTGATGATCTTGTTGAACTACTCTGTAGTAGTAAGAAGTACGATGTCGTGTGGTTGCATAAGAGCACACGGTATTGATTATCGATGCTTATGTGAGAAGTCACTCACCGTTTGATTCATTATTGTTAGATTAATAATATGAATTATTATAATGATAATGACGTTTTTGTTTTATTCAGTATTATTAACGTAATAAAAATGTAAACATCTTTTATATAAAATGAATACTTTATTAAAGTTATTCTATAAATGAATATATTATATTTTATTACGATAGTGTTGTATAGTGTTTTTGCGTAGTGTTGCATAGTGTTTACATAGTAAAATATTTTTATATAAATAGAATATATGATATTTTATTTAAAAGATTTTGCTTTAAATATGGACCGTCGATTAAAGTAAATCAATCTGGACCGCTTCATGGATTAATTACTATGCATTCTATTTTCCTAAATAGAAGCTCATTCCTTCATTATTTTCTTACGAATTCAATTGAAACTCTGAGAGAGAAATTATGTAGAGAGAAGCTATAGAGAAAAATCTATATAGAGAGAAACAAGAAGAGTATTCGCACTTCACTACTTTGATATCCAAAGTGTCTTTTACTTCAGTAAGGGATATTATTTGTTGTACCTCGTAAGGGGTGTTATTCTTCTTATTCATGAAGAGAACTTACATTATTCCATTCATTATTATTCGTTGGAATAACTTTGTAAAAGTGGCATATCCTATACTTGGTGAAATCCTTATATTATTCCATTCTTATTTATTTTGTTGGAATAACTCAGATACGCTTAATCCCCTATACTTGGTGATCTTCTTCATTATTCCATTCTTTATTATTCGCTTGGAATATCCTCATGCATGTGTTTACACACCGACCTCGTTCCATTGTTTATTATTCAAGATTTATTATTACATTGGAATATCCTGTTTGTGTGTTTTACACCTCCACATGGTTCCATTGTTTATTATTATTCAAGATTTATTATTACATTTGGATCATCCTGCTTGTGAATTTCACCCGACCGGTTCCGTTATTATTATTACATTGGAATAACTTGCCTATCTGGCAATCTGCATGCACGGTGATTTCCTTTGTTATTCCATTCTTTATTATACCAAATTGGTTAAAACTTTGACTTCTATACTCCATGAAATTAGTAGAATATTCTTGATATTTGCGTTTCATCCAAAGATCTTTCATGGAAATATTCTTCCGATCATTCTTGAATTTTACTCTACAAAACAATATCTTGTTGTCACAATTGGACGTTACTTAATTCCTAGATAAAATAATTCTTGAACTTGTTTTATTGAATTATTATGTCATTGTCATCATCCTCATGTTATATTATATGTTATCTTTGGCTTACGTTGCATAGATGAACTTAGTATGATTATGACCGTGGATCATTCTAAGATAATCATGGCTTGTTATAAATGATGTGATAAAAGTCCTCGATGGCACAGTAATGCGATGATGGATAGTTTTTGGTATGATTATGACCAGGGGGTGATTCGGATATATAGTCATGACCATTGATAATTTGATGAAAATCCTTGACCGTGGTACGAGGGATGATTAGATATTGTGGTTTATTCATTAAACCGAGTCTTAGTGATAAAATTTATGAAAACCTTTTAAAACCTAAAAGATAGTAGACTTTTATTTTCTACTTGACTTTTTAATGGATTACGTGTTCCGCTGCAGATTAAACCGGTTGTCTATTGTATTTTATCGCTTTTACTAATTGTTGAAGGCTAATGATAATTTATTCTCGCATTATCTTAGTCATAATATTTCTTCTTGGGCTAGTTGAGCTCACCCTTTCTTTCACCGTTTCTTCAAGAAATGAGAACATAGTTGGGACGAGTCGAGGAATGGAGTAATGGTCCGAGGATAGCATTAGTAGTCCCTCATTATTACGTGAAATAAAGTGATAATAGTTGTAATGGGGACTCCTTTTGAGTTTGTATAATATCTAGTAGACAATGTTTATATTCAAACTCACGCTTTATGTCGTATTGTATACTTACAGTTATATTAAGTAAGTTGTATTTGAATTTATGTACCATGTAAGTGGCGACCCAAGATGGGTGACGCATACCTAATTTTGGGGGCGTCACAATATAATTTTTCCAACTCTTCCTACGCACACCACCAGCTGAATTCAATAATTTACATCACATGCAAGACCCACAATTAATGACAAAAATGTTTTTCATATTAAAAATAATTAAAACTTCCAAAAATCAATTATTTCGAAACTTCAGAACTTCAATAATTCATAGTAAATAACCCTTTTGTCAGAAAAATTCAAACCTCATGTCATTTCCATAGGAAATTCCATTCTCTACAACTTTGCAGAAGAAAAGTTTTCTAAATTCCAAACAGAAATTGACCGAAATCCACAGACGGACAATTTTGCAGGCTATAATCAAATTTCAGTCAAGAAATGGGGTTCACCGATATGTTTAACATGTTTTTAACATTTATTGCAACAAAAATACTCTTCCTTCTCATATACTCATATATCCCACATTCATTGTAAAATATCAACATTATTATATTATTAAAATATAATAATATATGAATTATTTTATAAAAAGATAAAATATTAATTTTCAACAATTGTCACATTAAAAATTTTCTCCATCTATATCATCATAAAATTAATATTTTCTTCATCATATAAATCAATAATTAATTATTCACAAATAATATTATAGAATTACAATCGACAACCGTGCGCCTTGTGAAAGAGGGCTTTCCAATAAGGATATCTCCTTACTGGCGCGCAATTAAATGACCTAACCTCTCCTTAGACAGAACTTTCTAGACATTGCCAATATTCCTATCTAATAATATTATTCAAATAATATGAATTATTGATCCGATAATAAAAAATACTGTGTAATGACAATTATTGAAACAACAGTAATATAAAATATCAACGCATCAATTATTGAATCAATAAAATAAAATACCGAACAGTAATTACTGTAACAATTATTGAGTTGTGCCTTCTTACGTAAGAATCAATAATTGGTGGAATACTGCAAATGTCTTCTTGTGTTTAAACCATCGAGTATTCCAACAAGATTAATTCATGAATAACTACGCCGTTAATTATAAACAACTTATACTTGTCGTTTTCTTCATCCAATTGCTTTTCGTTATGGGGCCCACACAAGGCTGCGCCATTGTATGAATATTCCCCGACAGTAAGAATATTCCACAACCAAACGAATATTTTAAAAGCACTTGCTTATTTGAAATATTTGCGTATTTTACCCATAACTATCCACATTAATCAAATCAACCCTTAATATTTCAAAATAATAAATGGAGAAAATTTAATTTTATTTATAATAAGTTGAGGTCTTACACATCAGGTAGCAGGTCAAGTCTGCTTCGGCGTGCTAATATTTTCCTATAAATAGAGGGCTAAGTTAGAATTGAAAATCACACCAGAAACATAAGCTTTCTCTCTTTCTCTCTCTATATTATCAAGCGTATTTTGTGAGTATTTAGATACTTTGATAGTTGCTATTCAGTACAAGGTTCCTTCGGCTTTACATTCCGATCAGAAATACTGCTCTTACGAGGTAAGAGATTGTAAGGGATTTTAAGGGTTATTATATTTTTCAGTTTCAAAATTTTTCTGAACCTTCAAAAATTCTAGAAAATTTTAAAATGATAATTTGCTGAGTTTCCTTGATTATGTTCAAAAATGGCGATTTTTGAATGTATAGATTATGAGTTATGGATTTTATGAGAAAAGACTATTTTAAAAGTAAACCATTATAACTCCTTGTGGTTAACTCCAAATTTGGTGAAATTTTTATTTGAAGTACATCTATATAATATCAGTATATCCTGTAAATTTTGAAATTTTTGGACTAAAGCATAATTTATGATAAATGTCTAAATATTCGGCAGTTTTGGCCATATGAAAAATAGTAAATAAATTTTAAAAATTCCGATAAAAATATATGTTCAATATGAGACTATATTTTGCTAAATCCCATAAAATAAATATTTTTTTGACTGATTTGGTATTTTTCATGAAAATAGACTAGTTATGAGTAAATGAATTAAATATGTTATGTGAAGTAACAAAATTAGAAAATAGGATGTTATGGCTTGGGAATCCTATATAAGGTATATGCAGATTTTTGATGAGGATTTTGGTTGTTGGTGATGAAATTTTATGAGTTTGGCATTTTAGTATGATTAAATGCATTAATTAGTAAAGTGTAAACAATTAAAATAAATTGTTTATAAGTTTAAGAAATGATTAAAATATTGTGGTAGTATTAAGAATATTAGATTATGAGAGTATTAAGTGATTTATAATATTTGGATTAAGGTGTTATGAAAACATTGATTTATGAATCTTACTCTTGAAATTAAATGCAGTTGTTGATCGTATTGTTTTTATTATCATATATAACATTTTTATAATCCCGGTAATGAAATTTCTCTTTGACTTAAGTATAAAGATTGGTAGATTATTGGTATGATCGTGACTGTAAGACCCCAGCTTTTATAAATAAAGATGAATTTTCTATAAATATTATTTTTGAATATTATGGAATAATTTGATATAATGTTATAGTTGTGGATAATATTTATAAATTTTTGCAAAAGTATGCAAGTGGTTATATTATATTCGATTGGTTGGGGAATATTCTTATTTTAGCGGGGAATATTAAATTAATGACTCAATCATTGGTGGACCCCACAAATGTAATTATTGTCGGATTGAGAAAACGACAAAAATATTTTATTGAAATAACGGCGGAAGTTTTACCGCTGATCTTGTTGAACTACTCGGTAGTAAAAGTACGATGAATACGTGTGGTTGCATAAAGTAGCACACCAGTATTGATTATCGATGCTTATGTGAGAAGTCACCCCGCCATTCCATTATTGTCGATTAATAATATGAATTATTATAATGATAATGACGCTTTTGTTTTATTCATTATTATTAACGTAATAAAATGAAAACATCTTTTTATATAAAATGTAATACTTTATTAAAGTTATTCTATAAATAAAATATATTATATTTTATTATGCATAGTATTTTGCATAAGTATTTTGCGTAGTGTTGCATAGTGTTTGCATAGTAAAATGTTTTTATATAAATAGAATATATTATATTTTATTTAAAAGATTTTGCTTTAAATATGGATCGTCGATTAAAGTAAATCAATACTGACCGCTCATGGATTAATTACTATGCATTCTATTTTCCTATAAATAGAAGCTCATTCCTTCATTATTTTCTTACGAATTCAATTTGAAACTCTGAGAGAGAAACTATAGAGAGAAAAAAAAAGTATTCCTTTACTTCACTTTTGCCAATATTCAGGTTCTTCTAAGGTAGGGAATATTATTTGTTGTACCGTAAGGGGGTGTTATTCTTTGTATTCATGAAGATAACTTCTTTTGTTATTCCATTCTTATTTATTCTGTTGGAATAACTCAGTATACGCTTAATCCCCTATACTTGGTGATCTTCTTTTTTATTCCATTATTCTCTTATTCTCATTGGAACATCCTGCTCGCATGTGTTTTACACCCACCTGGTTCCGCTCTTTATTATTATTCTTCTGTTGGAATATCCTGCTGCATGTGTTTTACACCTAACTGGTTCCGCTCTTTATTATTCTCGTTGGAACATCCTCGCCATGTGTTTTACACCGACTGGTTTCGTCTTTATCATTCTCGTTGGAATATCCTATCTCGTGTGTTTTACACCGGATCCGGTTCCATCTTTATTATTCTGTTGAACATCCCGCTTGCGGTGAATTTCACCGACTGGTTCCGCGATATTATTCCGTTGAATAACTTTGTCTTTCTGCAAGCACCGCATGCATTGTGATTTCTTTTGTTATTCCATTCTTTATTATACCCAATAAGTTAAAACTTTGACTTCTATACTCCATGAAATTAGTAGAATATCCTCGATATTTGCATTTTCATCCAAAGATCTTTCATGGAAATATTCTTCCGATCATTCTTGAATTTTACTCTCAAAGCAATGTATGTTGTGATTTTGATGTTATTAGTTCTGAATAACTTAATTCTTGAACTTGTTTTATTGAATTCTTATATCATTGTCATCATCCTCATGTTTATATTTTTTTTAAAGTCATCTGTGGCTGTAGAGCATGGAAGGACTTGGTATGATTATGATGAGATTATTCGGTGTAATCATGGCCGTAATGTTACAAATGATGTGGTAAAAGTCCTCGATTAGTAGTAGTGCATTGATGGACGATTGTTGGCATGATCATGACCATTAATGAATAGACAACTATTCTCGCCCGTAGTGCGGAATAATTGTGGTCGTGATACTAAAGAATATCCTCGGTCGTAAGTGTGCGAAGGTGATTCGATGATGTGGATTATTTATTAAAGTTTGAGTCTCAAATATAAACGATGATGAAAAACCTTTTAAATCATAAAAGATAGTAGATTTTATTTTCTACTTGACTCTTTTAATGGATTGCTTGTTCATTACAGCTTAAACTTGATGTTTATTATATTTTATCGGTTTAACAATTTTGAAGGCTATTGATAATTTATTCGCATTATCTTAGTCATAATATTTCTTCTTTGGGCTAGTTGAGCTCACCCTTCTTTCTTTCACCGTTTTTCGTGAAATGAGAACATAGTTTGGGACGAGCCTGGGGAACCGGAGTAATGGTCCGAGGATAGCATTAATAGTCCTCACTATTACGTGAAATAGTGTGATAATAATTGTAATGAGGACTCCTTTTGAGTTTGTATAATATCTAGTAGACAATATTTGTATTCAAACTCACGCTTTATGTCGATTATGCACGGCACGCTTATATTAAGAAGTTGTATTTAAATTACATACCATGTATCCGACTACCCAAGATGGGTGATGTATACCTAATTTTGGGGCGTCACAGTTAGTATCGAGCTTAGGATATATGATCCTGGCTAAGATGTGAGAATAATATTAGGGGGAGAGAGATCGGAATACCTTCGTTAGTATGACCTACCTAAGTTTATGTGTTATTTTATTGGTTTTGTCGTAATATAAAGATAATTGTTACATGTCAATTAATCTTTTGTTTTGTGGCGATCTCTGAAAATGACATCCGAGAATGTTGAGAATAGCGATGGAGCACAAAGCGATCGTTGATTCACCACATATCAATAATCGTAATAATGTGCATCGTGAAGGCGACAATCCTCACGTGCAAACAATAACACCGACTAAATGATGAATGATCGATGTTCGAGGCTTTATGCATTTATGCAACAAAGAAAGAGAGCGACTCTGTCCAAAACGTAGGTGGAAACACAAAAAACTCTCGGTGGTCACCGCTAAACAATTCAAGGAGCTGGACCACCGGGTTTAAGGAGAGCTAAAACCACTTCGGCGGAAGCATGGATAAAGCAGATTACCAAGATATTTGATGTCTTGGTCGCCCGAGGAGCAAAAGGTTCCTTTGCCGCTTTTATGTTGCGTGGAGAGACAGATTCTTGGTGGGAATCGGAAAAGCGTACTCAACTTCATTGTCTTGAAGATATCTTGGGAGAAGTTCCAGAGTCGTTCAACGACAAATACTTTCCCGAAAGCATTCGCCACATGTAGGAGGTGGAGTTTATCAAGTTGAACAAAACAATATGACCGTGTCGCAATACGAGGCAAAATTTGCGGAGTTATCACGGTTCGTCCCCACTTGGTGGATAATGAAGAGAGAATGGCACGAATGTTTTAAGAGGTTTGAAGTCGAGATACGTCAACATCTTATTTCTCATAAACCGTGTTTGTATTCGGATGTTGTAAATAGGGCTCGATTAGTGGAGCGAGATAACGAGTCAACGCTTAACTAAAAGAAGGCGGTAAGAAAATTATAATACCAAATGAGAGTAGTCATCGAAGTGGTGATCATGACGCCCCCAAAATAGGTATACATCACTATTCCGAGTTGTCAATATACATGAATGTAAAACAACTACAACTTTATTATTACAACAAGAAAAAGCTGTGAGTTTGAATACAAATATTATCTTCAGACAATATCTATACTCAAATAAATCCTCATCACATTTATTGATACATTATTTTACAAAATGGTGAGGACTACTAAACAATCCTTTCTAAAACCTTCATTCCATACCCCAGACTAAATACTCGCTTATATTCTCGCCTCCACGAGAAAAATGGAACAAAAAGGAAAAGGGTGAGCTCAACTAGCTCAAGAAAGAATATTATGACTAAGATAATATACAACAAATTACCGTTAGTCTTCAACGTGGAAAAATTTAATAGAATACATAGACAACAAATTTTAAATCAATATTCGCAATGAAGTAATAATTCATTAGAAGAGTTAAGTAGAGAATGCAAACTACTATCTTCTATGTATGAATTTAAAAGTTCATCGCTCATCTTTTATCCCCGTAACATCAATCAATATACATCTGAATCAAATATTCATCTTTGCACTACGAGCCAAAGATATTCATCACCGATTAATCATGTTCATTTAAACACTGCTCATCTTTGCACTCATGTGCCAAAGATATTCTTCGAAAATCATTCATCTTTGCACTACGTGCCAAAGATATTCAATAATATCATCATTTAAGACCGAGGATGATGAAAATATTTTAAAAAACGAATCCAAAGAAACAAAATGACAAGGATTAAGGATTAAGGATTCGTACTTGGTTTTATCCACGCCAAAAATACCTCAAAAATAATCATAGTGGTGTAAAATTCAAGAATGATCAAAATATGGATACAATCAAAGCTAGTATCCGTAATAGATGTTTTGGACAAAAGAAAAATTTTATTTTTCTATTGAATAGTGTCTGATATCGTGAATAGTCTTCGTATATGTGAATAAAGGTCAGATAATCGTGAATAAGACCGTATACATGAATAAGAATCGACACCAAAAGATAGAAATTCCACAAAAACATCTTCACGCTTACATGAATAGTACTCGTGAATAAGAACTCGTGAATAAGAACTCTTGAATAAGAACTCGTGTGAATAAGAACTCATGAATAGTAACCCCGACATGAAAAAGTTCCAAATTTGATAAAAAGTTCCAACCAATATTTCAAAGATAATGATATTGAAGAAATAATATCATTTGAGAAGAAAATAACATCCCTTACCTCAAAGAATCAAGATTTCTTGAATGAAAGGTCGGAAGTGATGTTTGAATGAAACTTATCTTGAAAGAACTCTCAAAGTATCTAAATACTCACAAAATACACTCAATAATAGAGAGAGAGAGAGAAAGCTTATGTTTCGGTGTGATTTTCAATTATAACTTAGCCCTCTATTTATAGGAAAATGTTAGCCATACCAAGCAGACTTGACTGCTTCAACGATGGCTTTTACCTACTACTATTGCCACCCACCACATTTGAAATAAAATTCAAGACATTTTTTTCACCAACCACAAGTGGGGCCCACTCAATTCTAGAATTTTCCACCAAAATCAATTATAACCCTACTTTCCTAATCAAACACCTCTTAAAATTTATAACAAATCATTCGCTCATTTTAACGGTTCAAAATTTGTAGACATATACTCAACTTATATATGTATAACATATCCAAAAATCGCAACGATCCAACGGTCAGATTAAAAATTATAACTCACGCAATATATCGTAAAAATACTGATTTGATTTTTAATACCTCCATTCCGACAAAAATATTGATAAAACACCTCAACATTAAATCCTTCAATTATAACCACATCTAATAAATAAATCCATCATTTATATCCATATCAAATAAATATTTTCTTATCATATAAATCAATAATTAATTATTCCCAAATAATATTACGAAATCACAATTATTATGACGTGGCTCCTCGAAGCAGGGGCTTTCGATAAGGATCTCTCCTTACTAGCGCAATTAGGTGACCAAACCTCTCCTTAGCGTAACTTTCTAGACATTGCCAATAATGTTATCTAATAATATTATTCAAATAATATGAATTATTGATCTGATAATGGGAAATACTGTGCAGTGTGACAATTATCAAACAAAGAATAATATAAAATAACAACGCAATTATTGAATCAATAAAATAAAATCTTTGAGCGATAATTCTCGTAACAATTATTGAGTAGTGCCTTCTTACGTAAGGATCAATAATTGATGCAATACTGCAAAGCATCGCTTGTTCAATGGCGTATTAGTGTGTTTTTAACCAATTGGGTATTCCAACAAGATAATACTGTGAAATAACTACGCCTGTATTTTTAAACAACTTATATTTGTCGTTTTCCTCATCCAATCGCTTTCAGTTATGGGGCCCACATGGTTTACATTTACATACGTCATGCGAATATTCCCTACATCACGAATATTCCACGACCAAACGAATATTCCCAAGCAAAAAATGAATATTTTTATAACCACTTGCTTATTTTGAAATATTTACGTATTTAACCCTTAACTATCCACATTAATCAAATCAACCCTTACTATTTCAAAATAATAAATAAAGGAAATTCCTTTTATTTAAAAAAATTTAGGTCTTACAAAGATACAATGTCGTGGAGGAATCAGTAAGACCCCAACTTATTATTAATGAAATTTAATTTTCTATTTATTATTTTGAAATAGTAAGGGTCGATTTGATTAATGTGATAGTTAGGGGTAAAATACGCAAATATTTCAAAATAAGCAAGTGGTTATAAAATATTCATCATTGTTTGGAATATTCGCTTCGTCGTGAATATTCAGATTGTTTGGGAATATTCGTATTTACTTGCCAAGTAAAGATTTTGTGGGCCTCAGAATCTGAAAGTTATTCGATGAAGAAAACGATAAATATAAGTTGGTTAAAATTAATCTCAGAGTTGTTATTCAAGCTATCAATCGTTAAAATACCTTATGGTTAAAACACAAGAAAGATACCAGATTGCACCAATTATCGATTCTTACGTAGAAGAAGCGCTTACTCAATAATGGTTACGTGAATTACTGCTCAAAGATTTTATCGAGTTAATAATCATTGCGTTGATATTTTATATCATTGTTGTTTCAATAATCACATTACAATATTTTTTTATCAAGCAATAATTCATATTATCCTCAATAATATTATTAGATAACATTATTGGCAATGTCTAGAAAGTTCTCATCAAGGAGAGGTTTGGTCACCTAATCAAGGCCAAGAAGGAGAAATTTTATTGAAAGCCCCCTCTTCCTCGGAACCCACCGTCATTATCATGATTCTCATATTATTTGTGAATAATTAATTATCGATTCATATGATGAGGAAAATATTAATTTTATGCGGATATAGATGGAGAAAATTTTAATGTGACAATTGTTGAAAATTGAAATTTTATCTTTTTCCTCGATAAAATAATTCATTTAAATATATTATTATATTTTAATAATATAATAATGGTGATATTTTTACAACGAATGTGGGATATATGAGTATACGAGGAGGAAAGAGTATTTTTGTTGCAATAAATGTTTAAAACATGTTAAACATGTCGATGGACCCCATTTATCGATCGAAATTTGATTATATCCTCAGAAAATCGCCTGGCTTGTGGATTTCTTCCAATTTCTATTTGGAATTTGGAAAACTTTCTTCCGCAAAGTTGTAGAGAATTGAATTTCCTATAAAAACTCATGAGATTCAATTTTCCGATGAAAGGGCTATTTATTATGAATTATTGAAGTTCAAGTTCAAAAATAATTGATTTTTGGAAGTTTAAAATATTTAAAATTAGAAAAACATTTTTCTTACTTTTTCTAGAATGTGGCATGTGTTTGATGGTCAAATCGATTCTAGGCATGTGTAGGAAATTTATATAATTATATTATTAATTTATTAAATTTTCGCTTTGGTGTTCTAAGCAATTTCCTATAAATAGGTGCTTAGGTTAGAATTGAAAATCACACCGTAAACCAAGTTTTCTCTCTATATTATCAAGCGTATTCTTGTGAGTATTTTGAGTATACTTTGAGTATTGCTATACTGGCAAGTCCAAGTCATAGCCTATATCCTGTTTCAAATTTAGAAGACTTGATCTTTCGAGGTAAGGGATGTTATTTTCTTCAAATGATATTATTTCTTCAATATCATTATGTCAAATATCGGTTCGAACTTTTATCAAATTTGAACTTTTTCATGCTTTGGGGTACTATTCACTTATTCATTCACGAGTTACTATTCATGAGTTACTATTCACGAGTTACTATTCACGAGTACTATATTCATGAAGCGTGAAGATGTTTTTTTCAGGAATTTCTATCTTTTGGTGTTAGAGTTACTATTCACGATATATGGCACTATTCACATATACTTTTGACTATTCAATCGAAAAATAAAATTTCTTCTTTTTTCCAAAATATCTATTCGATACTAGCTTTGATTGTATCCATGTTTTGATCATTCTCAATTTTACACCACTATGATTATTTTTGAGGTATTTTTAACATGGATAAAACAAAGTACTGAATCCTTAATCCTTAATCCTTGTCATTTTGTTTCACCGGATTCGCTTTTAAAAAATATTTTTCATCATCCTCGCCTTAAATGATGATATTATTGAATATCTTTGGCCTTAGAAGCAAAGATGAATGATTTCAAAGAATATCTTTGGGTCAGAAGGCAAAGATGAACAGTGTTTAGATGAATACGACTAATCGATGAATATCTTTGGCTCCAGTAGTGCAAAGATGAATATTTGATTCCGTATATATATTGATTGATGTTACAGGGGATAAAAGATGATTTATGAACTTTTAAATTCATACATAAAAGATAGTAGTTTGCATTCTCTATTTAACTCTTCTAATGAATTATTATTTTCACTGCGAATATTGATTTAAAATTTGTTGTCTATCAGATTCTATTAGATTTTTCCTGTTGAAGACTAACAATAATTTGTTGTATAT
Source organism: Panax quinquefolius (assembly GCA_020205615.1). NCBI lineage: Eukaryota > Viridiplantae > Streptophyta > Magnoliopsida > Apiales > Araliaceae > Panax > Panax quinquefolius. The sequence continues at coordinate 3,679,458 of CM035167.1, read as the reverse complement.
TATCTTAGTCATAATATTCTTTACCGGGCTAGTTGAGCTCACCCTTTTCCTTTTGTTCCATTTTTCTTCTCGTGAGGCGGCTAGAATATAAATGCGAGTATGCAGTCTGGGTATGGAATGAAGGTTTTAGAAAGGATTGTTTAGTAGTCCTCACCATTTTGTAAAATAATGTATCAATAAATGTGATGAGAATTTATTTGAGTATAGATATTGTCTGAAGATAATATTTGTATTCAAACTCACAGCTTTCTTGTTGTAATAATAAAGTTGTAGTTGTTTCGTACTATGTATTGACAACTCGGAATAGGTGATGTATACCTATTTTGGGGGCGCCATTGAATCAACAGCCAGATCTGAAACCACTTCTGGTGGTAATCGTACAAAAACAATAAGAATGGACATTTCAAGAAACGGAGATTCAACAATGATGGAAAGACGCCAACACCAAAGACCATTGTTAAGGAAGGAGAAAGACCACCTATCATATGCTTCAAATGCGGAGAAAGGGACACATCATCCGAATCGTGCCATGCCGCCCAAAGCATGTTATAATTGTGGAAGAGAAGGTTGTTTAGCTCGATTTTGTTGTTTATCGAAGACAAATTCAACTAGGATGGAGGCACCAAAGGTCAGTCCTGTAAAATTCAAAACCGGTAGAAAGGCAGAGGAGAGCGTTTGTTGTGACCTCCCGAGAGCAAGGAACCCGAATGAGGTCATCACGTAAGCTTATCATAAACTCTAATGAAGTCTATACTTTATTTGATACCGGTTCTACCCATTCTTTATTTCTCCTACTTGCGCCATCGATTAAATTTGACTCGGAGAAATTAGACTTTGACTTATCTCGTGGAAACTCCGCTGGGAGAAACCTTCATTACATCCACTCGCTTATAAGTCTTGTTTGGTTCAAATCGGTACCCTCACATTACCCGTCGATCTTATTTCATTAAAATACTTGCATTTGACGTGATTCTAGGGATCGATTGGTTAACTACTTATCATGCAAAATTGATTGTTTTCGTGGTTGTTAGCTTTCATATTCCTAATCAACCTATTATGCTAATTCAAACGACCAAACCATTAAAATCAATCACGGTCATCTCAAGCCATAAAGCTATTCGTTTATTGAAAAACGGATGTCAAGCTTTCTTAGCTCATGTCACGATTTAAACAAAAATACGCCGCTTTGAACGATATTTCTATTGTTAATAAATTTCCCGACGTATTCCCCAAGAACTTCCCTGGCCTACCCCGTAGCGCGTGAAATTGAATTTTGTATCGACCTTGAACCCAGACAAAACCTATTTCCAAAGCCCCATATCGAATAGCTCCTATTGAACTTCGTGAGTTAAAGACCCAACAAAGCAGGAATTGTTAGACATTGGCTTTATTCGCCCTAAGTACTTCTCTCTCGGGTGCTCCTGCTCTATTCGTGAAGAAGAAGAAAAGACGGGAGTATGCGACTTTGTATTGATTATCGGGAGTTGAATCATGTCACCATCAAAATAGGTATCCATTGCCACGTATTGATGACCTGTTTGACCGGTTTCAAGGAGCCAAATTCTTTTCAAAGATCGATCTTCGTTCCTGGATATCACCAATTGAAGATTAGAATCACGACATTCCAAAGACAACTTTTAGAACTCCCAGACGGGCATTATGAATTCCTAGTCATGTCCTTTGATCGACTAATGCTCCTACCGCCTTCATGGATATGATAAACCGAGTATTCAAGGAATATTTAGATCACTTTGTGGTCGCTCTTTATTGATGACATCCTTATTTATTCCAAAAGCCGTGAAGATCATAAGCAACACTTGAGGTCGACACTCCAAAAGCTTCGTGAATATAAGCTTTATGCCAAGTTGAAGAAATGCGAGTTCGGGCTTGAAGAAGTAGAATTCCTTGGGCACGTGGTATCAAGTCATGGAATATCTCGCTGACCCAAAGAAAGATCAAGCTATTCAAAGTCGGGAACAACCTAAATCGATGGACCAAGCACGTAGCTTTCTTGGTTAGCTGGTTATTATCGGAGATTCGTGGAAGGATTTTCTCGAATCGCTACTCCATCGACTCAAATTGACTCGAAAAGATACAAAGTTCGGTTGGAGCGAAGAATGTGAGAAGAGTTTTCAAGAACTCAAGAGAGACTTATTTCAAAGACTGCTTTGACAATACCATCCGCTCGGAGGGATTTGTCATCTACATGATGCTTCTGCAAAGGGTTGGGATGTGTTCTCATGCAACATGGAAAAGTTATAGCCTATGCCTCATGACAACTCAAAGAATATGAGAGGAATTATCCTACTCATGATCCGAGTCAGCAAATTGTTTCTTCTGCACTTAAAATTTGGAGGCATTACTTGTATGGGGAGAAAGTGGAAATCTTTACTGGATCATAAAAGCCTCAAATATTTCTTCACTCAAAAGGAAGTCAACATGCGACAACGACGTTGGCTTTGAACTATTGAAAGATTATGATCATACCATCCAATACCATCCTCGAAAAGCGAACGTGGTAAATGACGCATTGAGTAGAAGATCATATGCAATTACGAAAAGCGTTATTTGTCAACGCAAAAAGCCCATTTTGTGTGACTTGCAAAGGATGGAGATAGAGTTAAAGACTCAGGACGCATGTGATGATTGCGAATATAATGAGTAGAACCGACTTTAATCGATAAAGTTAAAGTCGCCAAGCTACGGACCGGAGCCGATGCGTATGAGGAAGAAAGTGCAAGAGGGTGCTATCTGCCAGAAGCAAGAATCGATGAAGAAGGAATACTTGAGTCAACTCCGCACTTTGTGTTCCTAACGACCACGATTTAAAGTATAATATCATGATGGAGGCGCATAACACACCATTTGCAATCCATCTCGGAGTACCAAAATGTATCATGATATTCGCTATACATTTTGGTGGAGCAATATGAAGAGAGAGATAAATACTGCTTTATCTCAAGGTGTCTAACTTGTCAACGAAGTTAAAGCGAGCATCAAGTACCAAAGGTCCATTGCAACCACTTGAAATTCCGTAATGGAAGTGGGAGCACATTACCATGGATTTCGTTACTGGCCTTCCTAAGGTTTCTCAAGGCATTAATGCGATTTGGGTCATTGTTGATAGATTGACCAAGTCTGCTCATTTCTTACCGACACGAGAAACTTATACACTTGAACGCTTTTGCAGATGTACATAAACGAGATTGTAAGATCGCATGGTATGCCAGATCCATAGTTTCGATCGAGACCCAAGATTCACTTCACGATTTTGGGTTAGTTTGCAAAAAGCTATGGGCACAGACTTACGGTTTAGCTCTCTAAGATATCATCCTCGGGACAGACCGGACAATGGAGAGGACTATTCAAACTCTTGAAGATCTATTAAGACTCGTGTCCTTGATTTCAAGGGGAGTTAGGACAAGTTCTTACCATCAGTGGAGTTTTCCTACAACAACAGCTTATCAAGCAAGTATCGGCATGGCTCCATTCAAGCGTTGTATGGAAGAAAGTGTCGCTCTCCAAGATCTTTGGGATGAGGTGGGTGAAGCAACGTTGTTGGGACCGGAGTTGGTACGTATGACTACGGAAAAGATTCAAACGATCCGACAACGATAAAAACCTCACAAAATCGATAAAAGAGTTATGCCGATCTTCATCGAAAGGACGTGGAATTCAATATAGGAGATCATGTGTTGTTAAAAGTTGCTCCATGGAAAGGAGTTATAAGATTTGGAAAGAGAGGAAAACTTAATCCTCGATTCATCTGGTCCATTTTAATCCTCGATCGAGTAGTAATCGTGGCCTATAGACTCGCTTTCACCGCCAAATATGTCTCGTGTTCATAACGCTTTTCACATATCCATGTTACGTAAATATGTGAAAGACCCGAACCACATTATTGAAGTTAGAACCTCCATACGAAATAGCGGAAGATTTGACGTATTTAAGAGGTTCCTGTTCAAATCTTGATAAGAAGGAACATATTCTACGCCCAAGGTTATACCTCAAGTCAAAGTTTTGTGAAGGAACCACGATGTTGAGGAAATGACTTGGGAGTTAGAATCAAAATGAAATCAAGGTATCCTTACCTCTTCGACATACCAGTATCGCATTCTAATTTCGAGGGCTAAATTTCATAAGAAGGGAGGTTGTAAGACCCCAACAGTAAGACCCCAAATTTTATAAATAAAGATGAATTTTTCTATAAATATTATTTTTGAATATTATGGAATAAATTTGATATAATGTTATAGTTGTGGGTAATATTTATAAATTTTGCAAAGTATGCAAGTTGTTATAAAATATTCGTTTGGTCTGGGAATATTCTTTTTGTTAGGGAATATTCGTATAATGGCTCAATCATCAGTGGACCCCACAACATAATTATTGTTTGATTGAGAAAACGACAAAAATATTTTTATAAAAATAACTACGAGGTGTTACCGCTAAAACCGCTGAACTACCCTAAGGTAAAAGTACAAAGAATACGCTGTGGTCGCATAAGAAGACACTACAGATTGATTATCGATGCTTACGTGAGAAGTCACTCAAATATATGCTCAATTATTGCTACAAAGAATTGTCGATCATATCTCTTATATTATTGATTCAATTATTGTCACAAGATCATCCGTATAATATGTTATAGTATTAAATCAATAATTGAGACGACAAGTTATAAATGATTAATAATTATCGAAAGATTAAATATGTAAAAAATGATTTGTGGTAAGTTTGATTATTTTATGGGGGCCTATATGTCATCATCTAAGAGTCTCTTCATCAATAAGATTTACCTTCGTTTTATAGTAATTACCCTTGTGAATAGTATTTACCTTCACAATAAGTAATTACCCTCATGAATAGTATTTACCTTCAATCAATAGTAATTACCCTTGTGAATAGTATTTACCTTCACAATAGTAATTATCCTTTGAATAAGATTTACCTTCACAATAAGTAATTACCCTTGTGAATAGTATTTACCTTCGCCAATAGTATTTACCTTCGCTAATAGTAATTACCTTTACCAGACGTCTTAACCACTTGTCGCTTCACATTACAGCGCCGAACCACTTGTCGCTTCACATTACAAAAGGCCAAACCAAATATCATACGCAAGCTTCACTCGCTTTTCACACTAAGAAAAGCAAGCTAGAAATCTTCTATAAATAGAGGCCTAGGGCTTCATTATTTTCACTTAATTCATTCAAGCTATAGAGAGAAAAGTATAGAGAGAATAAGAGAGAAAGAAGAAGAGTATTTTGTTACTACACCGCCGCAAAGATTCAATCTCCTACCAAATGTAAGGTGTTATTCTTTCTTATTCATGAAGAGAATCATTGTTATTCCATTGCTTATTATTCTCGCTGAATAACTCAGTATAAGTGGTTTACCCTATACTTGGTGACATTCTTCTATTATTCTCGCTGAAACATCCTCTCTCATGTGTTTTACACCTGACCGGTTCCGCTTTTTTATCATTCTCGCTGGAACATCCTCGTCTCACAGTGTTTTACACCGACTGGTTCCGCTTTTTTTATTATTCTGCTGAACATCTTGTCGCAGGTTTTTACACCCACCGGTTCCGCTTTTATTATTCTTCGTTGGAATATCCTATCTCGTGGTGTTTTTACACCGGATCCATCGTTCCATCTTTATTATTCGGTTGAACATCCCGCTTGCGTGAATTTCACCGACCCGGTTCCGTTATTTATTATTCTCGTTGAATAACTCGCCTGTGCTATCTATCGCATTTACGGTGATTTCTTTTGTTATTCCATTCTTTATTATACCCAAATGGTTAAAACTTTGACTTCTATACTCCATGAAATTAGTAGAATATCCTCGATATTCAAGTTTCATCCAAAGATCTTTCATGGAAATATTCTTCCGATCATTCTTGAATTTTACTCTACAAAACAAGATTGGCGTTGATAATTTGACGTTAATAATTCCCGGATAAAATAATTCTTGAACTTGTTTTATCAATTCTTATATCATTGTCATCATCCTCATGTTTATATTTTTTTGAAAGTCATCTGTGGGTCCGTAGTAGTGCATAGATGGACTTGGTATGATTACGACCGAGACTATTCTTGTAATCACGAATCGTAATGTTACAAATGATGTGATAAAAATCCTCGCCGTCAGAAGTGCATCGATGGACAAATTGTTGGCATGATCACGAATTATTAATGAATACACAAATATTCTCGCCCGTAAGGCATGAATAATTGTGGTCGTGATACTAAAGAATATCCTCGGTCAGAAAGGTGTGGTGATTCGATGATGTGGAATATTTATTAAAGTTCGAGTCTCAAATATAATAAAGATGAAAAACCTTTAAAACCTAAAAGATAGTAGACTTTATTTTCTACTCGACTTTTTTAATGGATCAGATATTCCACCGCAGCTTAAACCGTCATGTTCATTGTATTTTATCGCTTAATATTATCAAAGACTATCGATAATTTATTCTGCATTATCTTAGTCATAATATTTTCATCGGGCTAGTTGAGCTCACCCTTTCTTTCACCGTTTCTCTTCAGAAATGATAATATAGCCGGGACGAAGCCTGGGAAACGAGTGATGGTCCTCAAGATAAGATTAGAGTCCTCACTATTCGTGAAATAGTGTGATAATAATTGTAATGAGGACTTTTTTTTGAGTTTGTATAATATCTAGTAGACGATATTTGTATTTAAACTCACGCTTATGTCGATTGCATACCCATGCAGCTTATGTTAATAAGTTGTATTTTAAATTCGTACTATGTAAGTGGCGACTCAAGATGGGTGATGTATACCTAATTTTGGGGCGCCACAACAGTATCGTAGCTTAGGGATACGATCCTCGCCAAGATGTGAGAATAGTACTAGAGAGGGAGAGACGGGAATACCTTCGCTAGTATTTAACCTACCTAAGTTTACGTGTATATTTTATCGGTTCGGTCAAGATAAGATAATTTGTTACACGTCAATTAACCTTTTGTTTTGTGGCAAGATTCTAAAATGACATCCGAGAATGTTGAGAATAAAGAATGGAGCGCAGCGATCGCTGATTCACCACATATCAATAATCAAGATAATGTGCATCGTGAAGGCGACAATCCTCACGCAAACAACAACACCGACCAAAATGACAAACGATCAAATGTTCGTGAGGCTTTATGCAATTTATGCAACAAAGAAAGTAGAGCGACTCCGCCCAAAACGTAGGTGGAACACTTGAAACTCTCTGCCACACCGCTAAACAATTTAAGGAGCCGGGACCACCGGAGTTTAAGGGAGAGCCAAAACCACTTCTCGCGGAAGCACGGATAAAGCAGATTACCAAGATATTTGATGTCTTGATGCTCCGAGGAGCAAAAGGTTCCTTTGCCGCTTTTACGTCATGCGGAGAGGCGGATTATCGTGGAATTCCAGAAACGTACTCAACCAAATTGCATCAAGATATCTCGGGAGAAGTTCCAGAGTCGTTTCAACGACAAATACTTTCCCGAAAGTATTCGCCATACGAAGGAGGTGGAGTTTATCAAGTCGAACAAAACAATACGACCGTGTCGCAATACGAGGCAAAATTTGCATGAGTTATCACTGCCATACCCCACTCGTGTGATAATGAAGAGAGAATGGCGCTTAATGTTTTTAAGAGGTTCAAGTCGAGATACGCCAACATCTTATTTCTCATAAACCGTGTTTGTATTCGGGATGTTGTAAATAGGGCTCGCTTAAGGGAGCGCGATAATGAGTCAACGAACTAAAAGAGAGCAATTTTTAAAAAATTATAATACCAAATGAGAGAATAGTCATCGAGGCTGAGACAACAAGCGTGGAGGAATCAATGTGCCGATATGGTAACCACTTCTGTGGTAATCGTACAAAACAATAAGAATGGACATTTCAAGAAAAGGAGATTCAACAATGATGGAAAGACGCCAAAGACCAAAGACCCATTGTTAAGGAAGGAGAAAGACCACCTATCATATGCTTCAAATGCGAGGAGAGGACACATCATCCAAATCACCATGCCATCCATCCAAAGCATGTTATAATTGTGGAAGAGAAGGTCACTTAGCTCGATTTTTGCCATCAAGACAAATTCAGCTAGATGGAGGCACCAAAGGCCATCCCGTAAAATTCAAAACCTAGAAAGGCAAGGGAGAGCATTTGTCATGACCTCCCAAAGAGCAAGGAACCGAATGAGGTCATCACGGGTAAGCTTATCATAAACTCTAATGAAGTCTATACTTTATTTGATACCGGTTTCTACCCATTCTTTTATTTCTCCTACTTGCATACCATCGATTAAATTCCGACTCGAGAAATTAGACTTCGACTTATCTCGTGGAAACTCCGCTGGGAGAAACCTTCATTACATCCACTCGCTTATAAGTCTTGTTTGTTCAAATCGGCACTTCACATTACCTCGTCGATCTTATTTCATTAAAATACTTGATTTGACGTGATTCTGTGGATCGATCGTTAACTACTTATCATGCAAAAATTGATTATTTTCGTAAGCGTCATTAGCTTTCATATTCCTAATCAACCTATTATGCTAATTCAAACGACCAAACCATTAAAATCAATCACGGCCATCTCAAGCCATAAAGCTATTCGCTTATTGAAAAACTGGATGTCAAGCTTTCTTAGCCCATGTCACGATTTAAATAAAAATACGCCGCTTTTAAACGATATTCCTATTGTTAATAAATTTCCGACGATTCTCAAGAACTTCCTCGCCTACCCCCAGAGAGCGTGAAATTGAATTTTGTATCGACCTCGAACCCTAGACAAAACCTATTTCCAAAGCCCCATATCGAATGGCTCCTATCAAACTTCGTGAGTTAAAGACCCAACCGCAGGAATTGTTAGACATCGGCTTTATTCGGCCCCAAGATTTCTCCTCGGGTGCTCCTGCTCTATTCGTGAAGAAGAAAGATGGGAGTATGCGACTTTTTATTGATTATCGGAGTCAAATCACGTCACCATCAAAAATAGTATCCATTGCCACGTATCGATGACCTGTTTGACCAAATTAAAGGAGCCAAATTCTTTTCAAAGATCGATCTTCGCTCCGGATATCACCAATCAAGATTAGAACCACCGACATTCCAAAGACGGCTTCGTAACTCCCAGACGGGCATTATGAATTCCTAGTCATGTCCTTTGATCGACTAATGCCCCGCCGCCTTTCATGGATATGATGAACCGAGTATTCAAGGAATATTTAGATCACTTTGTGGTCGCCTTTATTGATGACATCCTTATTTATTCCAAAAGCCGTGAAGATCATGAGCAACACTTGAGGTCGACACTCCAAAAGCTTCGTGAATATAAGCTTTATGCCAAGTCAAGAAATGCGAGTTCGTCAAGAAAGTAGCATTCCTCGGGCACGCGGTATCAAGTCATGGAATATCCGCTGACCCAAAGAAAGATCAAGCTATTCAAAGTCGGGAACAACCTAAATCGCTGATCAAGCACGTAGCTTTCTTGCTTAAATTGGTTATTATCGGAGATTCGTGGAAGGATTTTCTCTAATCGCTATTCAATCGACTCAATTGACTCGGAAAGATACAAAGTTCTATTGAGCGAAGAATGTGAGAAGAGTTTTCAAGAACTCAAGAGGAGACTTATTTCAAAGACCGCTCGACAATACCATCCGCTCTTGAGGGATTTGTCATCTACAAGTGATGCTTCTAGCAAAGGGTTGGGATGTGTTCTTACGCAACATGGAAAAGTTATAGCCTATGCCTCGCGACAACTCAAAGAATATGAGAGGAATTATCCTACTCATGATCTAGAGTCATGGCACCGTTGTCTTTACTTAAAATGTGGAGGCATTACTTGTATGGGGAGAAAGTGGAGATCTTTACGATCATAAAAGCCTCAAATATTTCTTCACTCAAAAGGAACTCAACACGCGACAACGACGCTGGCTTGAACTCATTGAAAGATTATGATCATACCATCCAATACCATCCCGAAAAGCAAACGTGGTAGCCGACGATCGAGTAGAAAATCATATGCAAGCACGAAAAGCGATATTGTCAACGCAAAGGCCCATTTTGTGTGACTTGCAAAGGATGGAGATAGAATTAAAGACCTGTGGACGATATGATGATAAATGAGTATACGAGTAGAACCGACTTTTAATTGATAAAGTTAAAGTCGCCAAGCTACGCACTGGAGCCGATGCGTATGAGGAAGAAAGTGCAAGAAGGTGCTACAAGCAAGAATCGATGAAGAAGGAATACTTCAGTCAACTCCGCACTTTGTGTTCCTAACGACCCGATTTAAAGTATAATATCATGATGGAGGCGCATAACACACCATTTGCAATCCATCTCGGGAGTACCAAATGTATCATGATATTCGGCATACATTTTGTGGAGCAATACGAAGAGAGAGATAATACTGCTTATCTCAAGGTGTCTAACTTGTCAACGAAGTTAAAGCGAGCATCAAGTACCAAAAGGTCCATCAGAACCACTTGAAATTCCGTAATGGAAGTGGGAGCACATTACCATGGATTTCACACGGCCTTCCTAAGGTTTCTCAAGGCATCGATGCGATTTGGGTCATTGTTGATAGATCGACCAAGTCCGCTTCATTTCTTACCGATACGAGAAACTTATACACTTGAACGCCTTCGCTCAGATGTACATATAAACGAGATTGTAAGATCGCATGGTATGCCGGGTATCCATAGTTTCCGATCGAGACCCAAGATTCACTTCACGATTTTGGGTTAGTTTGCAAAAAGCTATGGGCACAGACTTTCACGATTTAGCTTCAAGATATCATCCTCGATTTGACGGACAATGGAGAGGACTATTCAAACTCTCAAGATCTATTAAGACTCGTGTCCTTGATTTCAAGGAGTCGGGACAAGTTCTTACCATCGGTGGAGTTTTCCTACAACAACAACAGCTTATCGTTAAGTATCGGCATGGCTCCATTCAAGCATCAGATGGAAGAAAGTGTCGCTTCCAAAGATGTTGGGATGAGGTGGGTGAAGCAACGTTGTTGGGACCGAGTTGGTACGTATGACTACTTTAAAAGATTCAAACGATCCGACAACGATAAAAACCTCACAAAATCGACGATAAAGAGTTATACCGATCTTCATCGAAAGGACGGGAATTCGATATAGAGATCATGTGTTGTTAAGAGTCGCTCCATGGAAAGGAGTTACAAGATTTGGAAGGAGAGGAAAACTTAATCCTCGATTCATCTGGCCCATTTTAATACTCGATCGAGTAGGAATCGTGGCCTATAGACTCGCTTTTACCGCCAAATATGTCTCGTGTTCATAACGCTTTTCACATATATATGTTACGTAAATATGTGAAAGACCCGAACCATATTATCGAAGTTAGAACCGGATTTAAATAGCGGAAGATTTGACGTATGAAGAGGTTCCTGCTCAAATTTTGATAAGAAAGAACATATTCTACGCCCAAGGTTATACCTCAAGTCAAAGTTTTATGGAGGAACCACGATGTCGAGGAAATGACTCGGGAGTTAGAATCAAATGAAATCAATGTATCCTTACCTCTTCGACATACCAGTATCGCACCCTAATTTCGAGGGGCTTAAATTTCATAAGAAGGGAGGTCAGAAGACCCCAACTTTTATAAATAAAGATGAATTTTTCTATAAATATTATTTTTGAATATTATGGAATAAATTTGATATAATGTTATAGTTGTGGGTAATATTTATAAATTTTGCAAAGTATGCAAGTTGTTATAAAATATTCGTTTGGCTCTGGGAATATTCTTTTGTTGTGGAATATTCGTATAAACGGCTCAATCATCAGTGGACCCCACAACAATTATTGTTTGATCGAGAAAACGACAAAAATATTTTTATAAAATAACTACGGAGGTGTTACCATTAAAACCGCTTGAACTACCCTATGGTAAAAAGTACAAGAATACGCGTGGTCAGATAAGAAGACACTCAGATTGATTATCGATGCTTACGTGAGAAGTCACTCACCTATGCTCAATTATCACACAAAGAATTGCGATCATATCTCTTATATTATTGATTCAATTATCACACAAGATCATCCAGATAATATGTTATAAGATTAAATCAATAATCGAGACGACAAGTTATAAATGATTAATAATTATTGAAAGATTAAATATATGTATGATGAAAATAATTTGTGTAAGTTTGATTATTTTATGGGGGCCTATATGTCATCATCTAAGAGTCTCTTCATCAATAAGATTTACCTTCACAATAGTAATTACCCTCAGGAATAGTATTTACCTTCATCAATAGTAATTACCTTGTGAATAGTATTTACCTTCATTCAATAGTAATTACCCTTGAATAAGATTTACCTTCGCCAATAGTAATTATCCTTGTGAATAGTATTTACCTTCATTCGATAAGAATTACCCTCAGCAATAGTATTTACCTTCGTCAATAGTATTTACCTTCGCTAATAGTAATTACCTTTACCAGACGCCGAACCACTTGTCGCTTCACATTACAAAGCGCCGAACCACTTTCGCTTCACATTACATCATTAAACCAAATAAGCCACTTGCTTTTTCACACTAAGAAAAGCTAAGCTAGAAATCTTCTATAAATAGAGGCCTAGGGCTTCATTATTTTCACTTAATTCATTCAAGCTATATAGAGAGAAAAGTATAGAGAGAATAAGAGAGAGAAGAAGAAGAGTATTTTGTTACTACACTCGTCGCAAGATTCAATCTCCTACCAAATGTAAGGGTGTTATTCTTTCTTATTCACGAAGAGAATCGTTGTTATTCCATCGCTATTATTCTTCTTGGAATAACTCGTATAAGTGGTTTACCTTATACTTGGTGACATTCTTCTATCATTCTCATTGGAACATCCTGCTCAGGTGTTTTACACCGACCGGGTTCCGCTTTTATTATTATTCTGCTGAACATCCTCGTCTGTGTTTTACACCGGACCGGTTCCGCTTTTTTATTATTCTCATTGAACATCCTGTCGTGTGTTTTACACCTGGACCGGTTCCGCTTTTTTATTATTCTGGTTGAATATCCTATCTCGCAGTTTTTACACCGATCTCGGTTCCATCTTTATTATTCTCGTTGAACATCCTGCTTGCATGCGAATTTCACCGACCCGTTCCGTTATTTATTATTCTCGTTGAATAACTCGCTCTCAAGCGATCTATCGCATTTACGGTGATTTCTTTTGTTATTCCATTCTTTATTATACCCAAATTGTTAAAACTTTGACTTCTATACTCCATGAAATTAGTAGAATATCCTCGATATTCATGCTTCATCCAAAGATCTTTTCATGGAAATATTCTTCCGATCATTCTTGAATTTTACTCTACAAAACAAGATCATGTCGATAATTTGACGTTAATAATTCCTCGGATAAAATAATTCTTGAACTTGTTTTATCAATTCTTATATCATTGTCATCATCCTCATGTTTATATTTTTTTCGAAAGTCATCTCGTATTCAGAAGTGCATGGATGGACTTGGTATGATTACGACCAGAGACTATTCTATGTAATCACGACCGTAATGTTACAAATGATGTGATAAAAAATCCTCAAAGCCGTCAGAAGTGCATCGATGGACAATTGTTGGCATGATCATGACCATTAATGAATACACAAATATTCTCGGCCAGAAGGTATGAATAATTGTGGTCGGATACTAAAGAATATCCTCGCCAGAAAAGTGTAAGTGATTCGATGATGTGGAATATTTATTAAAGTCGAGTCTCATTATATAAAGTTGATGAAAAACCTTTTAAAACCTAAAAGATAGTAGATTTTATTTTCTACTGACTTTTTAATGGATCATTGTTCCACCGCAGCTTAAACCGGTTGTTCATTGTATTTTATCGCTTAATATTATCAAGACTATTGATAATTTATTCTCGCATTATCTTAGTCATAATATTTCATCGGGCTAGTTGAGCTCACCCTTTCTTTCACCGTTTCTTCGTGAAATGATAATATAGCCGGACGAGTCGGGAAACGAGTGATGGTCCTCAAGATAAGATTAGTAGTCCTCACTATTCTCGTAAAATAAAGTGATAATAATCAGTAATGAGGACTTTTTTGTTTGAGTTTGTATAATATCTAGTAGACTTATATTTGTATTTAAACTCACGCTTTATGTCGTATTGTATACCCACGCTTATGTTAATAAGTTGTATTTAAATTCGCATCTACGTAAGTGGCGACTCAAGATGGGTGATGTATACCTAATATTGGGGCGCCACACCAACTTTTATAAATAAAGATGAATTTTTCTATAAATATTATTTTTGAATATTATGGAATAAATTTGATATAATGTTATAGTTGTGGGTAATATTTATAAATTTTGCAAAGTATGCAAGTTGTTATAAAATATTCGTTTGGTTGGGAATATTCTTTTTAGGAATATTCGCATAACTACTCAATCATTGGTGAACCCCATAATGTAATTATCATTTGGATCGAAAACGACAAAAATATTTTATAAAAATAACTACGGAGGTGTTACCGTTAAAACCGCTGAACTACCCGTTATGGTAAAATTACAAAGAATACGCGGGGTCGCATAAGTAGACACACGGTATTGATTATCGATGCTTACGTGAGAAGTCACTCACCTATGCTCAATTATTGCTACATGTAAATCACGATCATATCTCTTATATTATTGATTCAATTATCACACAAGATCATCTCGTATAATATGTTATAATATTAAATCAATAATTGAGACGATGAGTTATAAATGATTAATAATTGTTGAAAGATTAAATATGTGTTATGATTTGTGGTAAGTTTGATTATTTTATGGGGGGCCTCATATGTCATCATCTAAGAGTCTCTTCGTCAATAAGAATTACCTTTGTGAATAGTAATTACCTTCAAAATAAGTATTTACCTTCGTCAATAGTAATTACCCTTGTGAATAGTATTTACCTTCATCATATACTAATTACCTTCGCTAATAAGAATTACCCTCAGAATAGTATTTACCTTCAATAGTATTTACCTTCGCTAATAGTAATTACCTTTACCAGACGTCGAACCACTTGGTCGCTTCACATTACAAAGCGCCGAACCACTTGTCGCTTCACATTACAAAAATACAAAAACCACTTTTCTTTTCACATCATTAGTCGCAAGCCACTTGCTTTTTCACACTAAGGCGAGTGCTAAGCTAGAAATCTTCTATAAATAGAGGCTCTAGGGCTTCATTATTTTTTCACTAATTCATTCAAGTTATAGAGAGAAAGTTTAGAAAGAATAAGAGAAGAAGAAAGAAGAGTATTTTGTTACTACACCGTCAGCAGATTCAATCTCCTACCAAAAGTAAGGGTGTTATTCTTTCTTTCATTCACGAAGAGAATCTTGTTATTCCATTGCTTATTATTCATTGGAATAACTCAGATACGCTGCCATTTACCCTATACTTGGTGACATTCTTCTATTATTCTCATTGAACATCCTATCTCGTGTGTTTTTACACCCACCTGGTTCCGCTTTTTATTATTATTCTCGCTGAACATCCTGTCTCATGTGTTTTACACCCACCGGGTTCCGCCTTTTATTATTATTCTGCTGAACATCCTCGTCTGGTAGGTTTTTACACCGACTGGTTCCGCTTTTTATCATTCTCATTGAATATCCTATCTGTGTTTTTACACCGGATCCGGTTCCATCTTTATTATTCTGCTTGAACATCCTCGCTTGTGAATTTCACCGACCGTTCCGCGTTATTATTATTCGCTGAATAACTCGCCTATGCAAAGTACCGCATGCACGGTGATTTCTTTTGTTATTCCATTCTTTATTATACCCAAATTGGTTAAAACTTTGACTTCTATACTCCATGAAATTAGTAGAATATCCTTGATATTTGCGTTTCATCCAAGATCTTTTCACGGAAATATTCTTCCGATCATTCTTGAATTTTACTAATTTGGACGTTAATAATTCCCCGGATAAAATAATTCTTGAACTTGTTTTATTGAATTCTTATATCATTGTCATCATCCTCATGTTTATATTATGTTGAAAGTCATATGTGGCCTGTAGTATGTAGATGGACTTGGTATGATTATGACCGAGAGACTATTCGCAGTAATCATTACCGTAATGTTACAAATGATGTGATAAAAATCCTCGATGGGTCAGTAGTGTATCAGTGGACAAATTGTTGGCATGATCACTGACTATTAATGAATACACAAATATTCTCGCCCAGTAGTGCATGAATAATTGTGGTCGTGATACTAAAGAATATCCTCGGGTCAGTAGTGCAGGGGTGATTCGATGATGTGGAGTATTTATTAAAGTGAGTCTCAAATATAATAAATGATGAAAAACCTTTAAAACCTAAAAGATAATAGACTTTATTTTCTACTTGACTTTTTAATGGATCGTATATTCCGCCGCAGCTTAAACCGGTTGTTTATTGTATTTTATCGCTTTAATATTGTTGAAGACTATTGATAATTTATTCTCGCATTATCTTAGTCATAATATTTCTTCTTGGGCTAGTTGAGCTCACCCTTTCTTTCACCGTTTCTTCAGAAATGAGAATATAGCCGGGACGAAGCCTGGGAAACGAGTGATGGTCCCGAAGATAAGATTAGTAGTCCTCACTATTCTCGTAAAATAGTGTGATAATAATCAGAATGAGGACTTTTTTTTGAGTTTGTATAATATCTAGTAGACGATATTTGTATTTAAAACTCACGCTTTATGTCGATATGTATACCTACACTGGCGCTTATGTTAATAAGTTGTATTTAAATTGCATATACCACGTAAGTGGCGACCAAAGACGGGTGATGTATACCTAATTTTGGGGCGCCACAACAGGTATCGAGCATAGGGATATGATCCTCGCTAAGATGTGAGAATAGTACTAGAGGGGAGAGACGGGAATACCTTCGCTAGTATGACCTACCTAAGTTTATGTGCTATTTTATTGGTTGGCGTAAGATAGGGATAATTTGTTATATGTCAATTAACCTTTTGTTTTGTGGCGATCTCAAAATGACATCCGAGAATGTTGAGAATAAGCAATGGAGCCAGCAGCGATCGCTGATTCACCACATATCAATAATCGTGATAATGTGCATCGTGAAGGCGATAATCCTCACGCAAACAACAACACCGACCAAATGATGAATGATCAAATGTTCGTGAGGCTTTATGCAATTTATTCAACAAAGAAAGTAGAGCCGACTCGCCAAAAACGTAGGTGGAAACACGGAAAACTCTCGGTCACCGCTAAACAATTCAAGGAGCCGACCACCGGGAGTTTAAGGGTGAGCCAAAACCACTTCGCGGAAGTATGGATAAAGCAGATTACCAAGATATTTGATGTCTCTGGGATGCTCCGAGGAGCAAAAGGTTCCTTTCACGCCTTTTTTATGTTGCGGCTACGAGAGCAGATTCTTGGTGGGAATCGGTAGAAACGTACTCAACCCTTTGATCAAGATATCTTGGGAGAAGTTCCAGAGTCGCATTCAACGACAAATACTTTCCCGAAAGTATTCGCCACATGAAGGAGGTGGAGTTTATCAAGTTGAACAAAACAATACGACCGTGTCGCAATACGAGGCAAATTTCATGAGTTATCACGGTTTAGGTCCCACTGGTGGATAATGAAGAGAGAATGGCGCCAATGTTTTTAAGAGGTTTGAAGTCGGAGATACGCCAACATCTTATTTCTCATAAACCGTGTTTGTATTCGGGATGTTGTAAATAGGGCTCGCTTAGTGGAGCGATATAATGAGTCAACGCAACTAAAAGAGAGCAAAATTTAAGAAATTATAATACCAAAATGAGAGTAGTCATCGAGCGGTGACAACAAGCGTGGAGGAATCAATGGGCGGATATGGTAACCACTTCGGTGGTAATCGTACCAAAACAATAAGAATGGACATTTCAAGAAAAGGAGATTCAACAATGATGGAAAGACGTCAAAGACCAAAGACCCATTGTTAAGGAAGGAGAAAGACCACCTATCATATGCTTCAAATGCGAGGAGAGGGACACATCACCCAAACTCAAGGCGTGCCGTCCAAAGCATGTTATAATTGTGGAAGAGAAGGTCACTTAGCTCGATTTTGTCGCCATATCAAGATAAATTAAGCTAGGATGGAGGCAAAGAAAGGCCATCCCGTAAAATTCAAAACCCAGAGTCTGCAAGGGAGAAGCGTTTGTTGTGACCTCCCAAAGAGCAATGAATCCGAATGAGGTCATCACGGGTAAGCTTATCATAAACTCTAATGAAGTCTATACTTTATTTGATACCTGTTCTACCCATTCTTTTATTTCTCCTACTTGCGCCATCGATTAAATTTGACTCCGAGAAATTAGACTTTGACTTATCTGTGGAAACTCCGCTTTGGGAGAAACCTTCATTACATCCATCGCTTATAAGTCTTGTTTGGTTCAAATCGGTACCTCACATTACCTCGTCGATCTTATTTCATTAAAAATACTTGCATTTGACGTGATTCTAGGGATTGATTGGTTAACTACTTATCATGCAAAAATTGATTGTTTTCGTAAGGTTGTTAGCTTTCATATTCCTAATCAACCTATTATGCGAATTCAAATGACCAAACCATTAAAATCAATCACGGTCATCTCAAGCCATAAAGCTATTCGCTTATTGAAAAAACGGATGTCAAGCTTTCTTAGCTCATGTCACGATTTAAACAAAATACGCCGCTTTTGAACGATATTTCTATTGTTAATAAATTTCCGACGTATTCTCAAGAACTTCCCCCGCCTACCCCAGGCGTGAAATTAAATTTTGTATCGACTCTTGAACCCGTGATAAAACCTATTTCCAAAGCCCCATATCGAATGGCTCTATTGAACTTCGTGGAGTTAAAGACCCAACCGCAGGAATTGATAGACATTGGCTTTATTCGTCTAGTACTTCTCCTTGGGGTGCTCCTGCTCTATTCGTGAAGAAGAAAGATGGGAGTATGCGACTTTGTATTGATTATCGGGAGTTGAATCATGTCACCATCAAAAATAGGTATCCATTGCCACGTATTGATGACCCGTTTGACCAACAAGTAAGGAGCCAAATTCTTTTCAAAGATTGATCTTCGCTCCTGGATATCACCAATTGAAGATTAGAACCGACATTCCAAAGACTTTCTTTAACTTGCAGACGGGGCATTATGAATTCCTAGTCATGTCTTTTGGATCGACTAATGCTCCCGCCGCCTTCATGGATATGATGAACCGAGTATTCAAGGAATATTTAGATCACTTTGTGGTCGCCTTTATTGATGACATCCTTATTTATTCCAAAAGCCGTGAAGATCATGAAAGCAACACTTGAGGTCGACACTCCAAAAGCTTCGTGAATATAAGCTTTATGCCAAGTCAAGAAATGCGAGTTCGGCAGAAGAAGTAGCATTCCTTGGCACGTGGGTATCAAGTCATGGAATATCATTGACCCAAAGAAAGATTGAAGCTATTCAAAGTCGGGAACAACTCTAAATCGATGATCAAGACGTAGCTTTCTTGGTTTAATTTGGTTATTATCGGAGATTCAGGAAGGATTTTCTCGAATCGCTACTCCATCGACTCAAATTGACTTCAAAAGATACAAAGTTCGGTTGGAGCGAAGAATATGAGAAGAGTTTTCAAGAACTCAAGAGAGACTTATTTCAAAGACTGCTTTGTAATACCATCTGCCTCGAGAGGATTTGTCATCTACAGATGATGCTTCTGCAAAGGGGTTGGGATGTGTTCTCATGCAACATGGAAAAGTTATAGTTTATGCCTCATGACAACTCAAAGAATATGAGAGGAATTATCCTACTCATGATCCGAGTTAAGCAAATTGTTGTCTTTGCACTTAAAATTTGGAGGCATTACTTGTATGGGAGAAAGTGGAAATCTTTACGGATCATAAAAGCCTCAAATATTTCTTCACTCAAAAGGAAGTCAACATGCGACAACGACGTTGGCTTGAACTATTGAAAGATTATGATCATACCATCCAATACCATCCTCGAAAAGCGAACGTGGTAGTGATGCGTTGAGTAGAAGATCATATCGCAAGCACGAAAAGCGTTATTGTCAACGCATGAAGGCCCATTTTGTGTGACTTGCAAAGGATGTAGATAGAGTTAAAGACTCAGGACGATGTGATGATAGCGAATATACGAGTAGAACCGACTTTAATCGATAAAGTTAAAGTCGCTTTCAGCTACGGACACGGAGGTGATGCGTATGAGAAGAAAGTGCAAGAGGGTGCTATCTTAAGAAGCAAGAATCGATGAAGAAGGAATACTTCGAGTCAACTCCGCACTTTGTGTTCCTAACGACCGATTTAAAGTATAATATCATGATGGAGGCGCACAACACACCATTTGCAATCCATCGTGGGAGTACCAAAATGTATCGTGATATTCGGCTATACATTTTGGTTGAAAGCAATATGAAGAGAGATAGCGTTGCTTATCTCAAGGTGTTTAACTTGTCAACGAGTTAAAGCGAGCATCAAGTACCAAAAGGTCCATTGCAACCACTTGAAATTCCGTAATGGAAGTGGGAGCACATTACCATGGATTTCGTTCACGGCCTTCCTAAGGTTTCTCAAGGCATTGATGCGATTTGGGTCATTGTTGATAGATTGACCAAGTCTGCTCATTTCTTACCGATATCACGAGAAACTTATACACTTGAACGCCTTCGCTCAGATGTACATAAACGAGATTGTAAGATCGCATGGTATCTTAGATATCCATAGTTTCGATCGAGACCCAAGATTCACTTCACGATTTTGGGTTAGTTTGCAAAAAAGCTATGGGCACAGACTTACGATTTAGCTTCTCGATATCATCCTCGTATCTGACCTGGACAATCGGAGAGGACTATTCAAACTCTTGAAGATCTATTAAGACTCATGTGTCCTTGATTTCAAGGAGTTGGGACAAGTTCTTACCATTGGTAGAGTTTTCCTACAACAACAATGCTTATCAAGCAAGTATCGGCATGGCTCCATTCGAGCGTTGTATGGAAGAAAGTGTCGCTTCCTCGATTATCTTTGGGATGAGGTGGGTGAAGCAACGTTGTTGGGACCGGAGTTGGTACGTATGACTACGGAAAAGATTCAAACGATCCGACAACGATAAAAACCTCACAAAATCAACAAAAGAGTTATCGCCGATCTTCATCGAAAGGACGTGGAATTCGATATAGAGATCATGTGTTGTTAAGAATTGCTCCATGGAAAGGAGTTACAAGATTTGGAAAGAGAGGAAACTTAATCCTCGATTCATCGGTCCATTTTAATCCTCGATCGAGTAGGAACCGTGGCCTATAGACTCGCTTTTACCGCCAAATATGTCTCGTGTTCATAACGTTTTTCACATATCCATGTTACGTAAATATGTGAAAGACCCGAACCATATTATTGAAGTTAGAACCGGACGAAATAATGGAAGATTTGGCGTATGAAGAGGTTCCTGTTCAAATTTTGGATAAGAAGGAACATATTCTACGCTCCAAGGTTATACCTCAAGTCAAAGTTTTGTGGAGGAACCACGATGTTGAGGAAATGACTTGGGAGTTAGAATCAAAATGAAATCAAGGTATCCTTACCTCTTCGACATACCAGTCGTGCACCACTAATTTCGAGGGCTTAAATTTTATAAGAAGGGGAGGTTGTAAGACCCCACTTTTATAAATAAAGATGAATTTTCTATAAATATTATTTTGAATATTATGAAATAATTTGATATAATGTTATAGTTGTGGGTAATATTTATAAATTTTACAAAGTATGCAAGTGGTTATATTATATTCGATTGGTCAGGAATATTCGGTTTAGCGAGGGAATATTCGTATAACTACTCAATCATTGGTGGACCCCACAATGTAATTATTATTTGATTGAGAAAACGACAAAAATATTTTATTGAAATAACTGGCGGAAGTTTTACTGGTTGATCTTGTTGAACTACTCGGTAGTAAAAATACAAGAATACGTGTGGGTTGCATAAGTAGCACACCAGTATTGATTATTGATGCTTATGTGAGAAGAGAAGTCACTCATTTTGATTTCATTATTGTTTATTAATAATATGAATTATTATAGCGATAATGACGTTTTGTTTTATTCAGTATTATTAACGTAATAAAATGAAACATCTTTTATATAAAATGTAATACTTTATTAAAGTTATTCATAAATAAAATATATTATATTTTATTATGCATAAGTATTTTGCGTAGTGTTGCATAGTGTTTGCATAGTAAAATGTTTTTATATAAATAGAATATATTATATTTTATTTAAAAGATTTTGCTTTAAATATGAACCGCAATGATTAAAGTAAATCAATCAACCGCTTCATGGATTAATTACTATGCATTCTATTTTCCTATAAATAAAGCTTTCATTCCTTCATTATTTTCTTTTACGAATTCATTGAAACTCTGAGAGAGAAATATAGAGAAAGAAGAAAATATTCTCGCTACTTCACTTTTGCCAATATTCATTCTTCTAGGTAGGGAATATTATTTGTTGTACCGTAAGGGGTGTTATTCTTTTGTATTCATGAAGAGAACTTCTTTTGTTATTCCATTCTTATTTATTCTGTTGGAATAACTCAGTATCGCTGAATCCCCTATACTTGGTGATCTTCTTTTTTATTCCATTCTTCTATTATTCTCATTTGGAACATCCATGCATGTGTTTTACACCCGACTGGTTCCGCTCTTTATTATTATTACTGCTGGAACATCCTCATGCATGTGTTTTACACCTGACATCGGGTTCCGCTCTTTATTATTTTGTTGGAACATCCGTCATCAGGTGTTTTACACCCACTGGTTCCGCTCTTTATCATTCTCGTTGGAATATCCTATCATGTGTTTTTACACCGGATCGCAGTTCCATCTTTATTATTCTGTTGGAACATCCTCGCTTGTGTGAATTTCACACGACACAGTTCCGTTATTATTATTCTGTTGAATAACTCGCCATGCATCTGTAATCCGCATGCGTGGTGATTTCTTTTGTTATTCCATTCTTTATTATACCCAAATGGTTAAAACTTTGACTTCTATACTCCATGAAATTAGTAGAATATCCTTGATATTTGCGTTTCATCCAAAGATCTTTCATGGAAATATTCTTCTAATCATTCTTGAATTTTACTCTCTAAAGCGATGATCATGTTGACGGTTTGGATGTTATTAGTTCTGAATAACTTAATTCTTGAACTTGTTTTATTGAATTCTTATATCATTGTCATCATCCTCATGTTTATATTTTTTTTAAAGTCATCTGTGGCCTGTAGAGCATGGATGGACTTGGTATGATTATGACCAGGGATTATTCGGTGTAATCATGACCGTAATGTTACAAATGATGTGGTAAAAGTCCTCGATTAGTAGTAGTGCATTGATGGACAGTTGTTGGCATGATCATGACCATTAATGAATACACAACTATTCTTGGCCCGTAGTGCAGGAATAATTGTGGTCGTGATACTAAAGAATATCCTTGGCCATAGTGCATGGGTGATTCGATGATGTGAATTATTTATTAAAGCTGAGTCTCAGCTATAACAGTGATGAAAAACCTTTTAAATCATAAAAGATAGTAGATTTTATTTTCTACTGACTCTTTTAATGGATTGCTTGTTCATTACGAGCTTAAACTTGATGTTTATTATATTTTATCAGTTTAACAATGTTGAAGGCTATTGATAATTTATTCTGCATTATCTTAGTCATAATATTTCTTACTGGGCTAGTTGAGCTCACCCTTTCTTTCACCGTTATTCTTCTTGAAATGAGAACATAAATTTGGACGAGTCGAGGAACGGAGTAATGGTCCGTGAGGATAGCATTAGTAGTCCTCACTATTCTCGTGAAATAAGTGTGATAATAATTGTAATGAGGACTCCTTTTGAGTTTGTATAATATCTAGTAGACAATATTTGTATTCAAACTCACGCTTTATGTCGTATTGCATACCTACGCTTATATTAGTAAGTTGTATTTAAATTACGTACCACGTATCCGACTACCCAAGATGGGTGATGTATACCTAATTTTGGGGCGCGTCAAATGACTATGGGTTCTCTTTGGCCGATGAACAAAAAGATGAATTGTTGACCCAGGTATGATCGTGACCATTGAATTTACAATTGAATATTTTTAGCTTAAGTGCAAAGGTGAATTGATCAACATGGTTATAATTATGGTTTATATAAATTCTTAAATGATTATGTATTTCGTTGAGATATTAATATCTTTGGCCTGTAGTGCAAAGATGAATTATTGATGAATATCTTTGGCCCGTAGTGCAAAGATGACCTGTTGTTGAATATCTTTGGCCCGTAGTGCAAAGATGACATGTTGTTGAATATCTTTGGCCTGTAGTGCAAAGATGACCGGTTGTTGAATATCTTTGGCATGTAGTGCAAAGAAGAACTTATTAGCATGATTATGAACAGGAACTGTGATTTGGTATAACCATGATCTTTGATATTTCAGGTAAAGACAAGTGATGAAAATTATCTGTGTCCTAGATGAGAAGGGGAATTTAGAACTACAATTATGATTATGAGTTATTCATATGATTGTGGAAAGGAACTGTTAATTGATGTTATAGGGATAAAACACTGTTGGTGGACTTTTAACATGGAGAAGATAATAGACTTTATGGTCTATTTGACTCTTCTAATGGATTGCTCGTTCCGCTGCAACTATGGTTGAAAAGTTTTATCATCTACCATATATTCTAAATCTCTCATTTATTATTGATGAATGCTATTGATAATTTAATTATCTTTAGTCATGATATTCTTTACTGAGCTAGTTGTGCTCACCCTTTTACTTCACAATTCCTTTCAGGTAATAAGAGTGTAGCTGGGTCGAGCGGGGATAACAGAGGAATAGTGTGATGGTCCGGGACTGTCAAAGTTTCTCAACACATTATAAAATGGCATGACATACAATATATAATTGTATTGAGGATCTAAGATGTGTGTGTCGTATCTTATACGCCACTTAATAATTGATTTTGGTGAACAACAATAGGGTGAGGCGAACCCAACGTTGGAAGGGTGTTTTGCCACTATCATACAAGATGTCTAATGACATACAACCTTGTGTTATCATAAGATGTAATCAGCACATCCACTTCTTTGAGTATATCTACAAGCACTACCTATATAATCGTGGAGTTTGCTTAAAATATAATTCTCAATTGCAGACAGTGGAGATAACTATATGTTAAGAGAGGACTCATCATTGGAAGGAACATGATAGTAATCTTTTCATTTTTCTTTGGGATCTATTGGATCAACCAAGGATAATTCTCTGGACATATAATATCTATCATAACTTAGATTCATGGCCTCCTATGTACGAAGGTTTCCTTGAGCACTTCCCAAATATTTTAATTTCTAAAACAGTTTTAGATTGTACCTTTATGTAAGGTATCACTGTGAGGTGTTGTCCATAGTTGGGACACGAGTCATAGTTCGTATATATATTTGTATCAAAACTCACAACATATGCTTTGTTGTATTTTGCCGACAATTGTAGTAATAAAGTTGTAGTTATTTTCTGTACCATGTAATTGGCGACTCAAAATAGGTTAGATGGATTGGACCTATTTTGGGGGCGTCACAAACTATCTCCATATGAACCAAAAATATTACTATCAAATATACTTTTTTTACATACTGATTAATAATATACTTTTTTTACACCTAAATTAATCTTTTTTATTACCTATTAATTGAAATATTTTCCCACTTTTCTATGAAGTATTACTTGTATGAAGTAGTTCTGTAGATTATTCTTTTTGTTATTCACTATTCCCAATAAATACCAGAAGTTACAATGAACACAGAAAAAAAATTAAATAAAATACATATAACAGTGGTAATATGAGAGAGTGGTATAATAATTGGGTCCTTCTACACAGGAGAATTGGACAGGGAAATGGGACCGGTGTAATTTTTTTTTTTATCGCGACTCTCAAAAAATATATATTATTTATTCCAACAGGAATTTTTACAAAATATAATGTTTTAGTTGTAATTTAGATATATATACAATCCTGTTGGAATAAATACTATATATTTTTTGAGAGTCATAGTAAAAAAATAAAAATTAAAAAAATTGCACCGGTCCCATTTTCCTGTCCCATTCATCTGTCTGCCCAGACTTATTCATAATAATTCATTAATTTCTAATGTAAATTTTTTCTCATTTTATCAATTTTTAACAAAAGTTGAGTAAAAAAAAATGAAGACTATAAATAAAAAAATAAGATAAAAGTAATTACAAATATAAAAATAAAAATTAGAAATAGAAATTAGGACGTTGAATAAGTTAGTAAGGGAGGAGCAATGCTACGGACAAAAAATTGAGATCGAAAAATTGGACCGGTTCAATTTTTTTTTTCTTTTATTGTGACTTTTAAAAAATATATAATATTTGTTTTAACATAAATTTTTATAAAATATAATATTTTAAGTATAATTTAGATACATATAACAATACAGCTATGACATATGCTCAGATCAAATATTCCGATAATGGAGTTTCCATAAATAACCCGCAGTTAGGTTAGTTATTTTGTGCTGATCCTAAACAGAAGTGCTGTGTATATGTATATATATTTTTAGATTTTTTTTTTAAAAAAAGATTATAATTATCTAGATTTACACACATAAATCTCATCTCAAATATTCCAGATTCGTCTTCGTCTTTTATCATTTCATTTGTTTGGTAAATTTTGATGGAGGGGTAAATTACAGACTGAAAATAGCATCTCTCTCTCTCTCTCTCTCTCTCTCTCTTTCTCTCTCTCTCTATATATATATATATCTGCAGCATCCCAGCAATTTAGAAACTCTGTAATAATTAAAACCCTAATTGAGACCCAATTAGAGGTTTTAGTGTCTTCTTCACAGTCACATTTGTATCTCATTCAGTGGCATTCAAGAGAGAGCTGTTTTAGGTGGAATATGAGATTAGTGAGAGAATTTGTTGACTGTGAGTGGGTTTGCTATGGGTGTGGCAAAAGATTGGAGGTATAGTGGAGGGATTTTTATTTGGCCAAATTTTAAGCTGGCATTGGTGCATCCTCAAAACAACAACAAGCATTTTCGCCGGAGATGGTATTCTCCGGCGCCGGCTCAACGGCGGCCGATCCGGTGGTCCTTGGTTTGTGGATTTATGCTGTTTGTTTTGGGTTTAATTTCGTTGTTTACTGGACACGTGGCTTCTGATCTTGAGTGGTACTCCCAGAGATTAGGAACGCGTAGTTGGTTTTATAAGCTGGTAATCTCTAATCTTTCTACATCCATATATGCTAAATTGTAATGTTGGAAAAATGAGAGTTGCCTATTTTGAAACTGTTGTCATTTTCTCTGTTTTCGTGTGATTTAGAATGAAAAAAGTTTCTGCAAGGTATATTGTTTTGGGCGGCCTTTGTTTTGGTCTTTACCCTTTTTCTTTGTTTTGTCAGGGTCATAATATAAAGTGGATTCATTGTTTCTAGGAATGTGTATAATTGTCTCAATTATTTTAAACTAGTTGAAGTTTTATGTGGACTGCCTTATGATAGAAAATTCCTCACTTGGTGTTGTTCACCTAAAGACGGGGAAAACAGTTTAGTAAAGGATGCTTGAGTTGGTAAAGTGAGGGGACCATACAGTTTAGATAACTGATTCTTACTGGATTCTTAAGTCTTTCATTATATATTTGGATCGATACTCTAATGCATATAAGTTTATAAATGCTCACAACAATGACTATGCCAGACAATTAGATCAGTGGTACCAACAATTCCACCTTTCGTGCGCACTAATTTGGATTTCTTTGGCCTGGAGATGCTGTGGTTGGCATTTAAAGAGTCGCTTTCATTTGCTTTGGAACATTAGAACACCATTTTCTTAGTCTTTGATTTCCCTTCAATTTAAAGGAGTTAACTTTCCTTGTTAAAGGATTCCATTCAAAACCAATTAGCAATGACCGGAGTAGTAGCTCCAATGTTTATACTTGGGATTCGAAGGCTTAATTTAGTATGTGTGTCCCTGAATGTATCTATTGGCATGAAAACTTCAGATTCTTCTTCATCTTATTACTTGAAGTCATTTCATAAATATATCTTGTTGCTTAATTTTAGGATGTTGCTCGTGCTCCAGTGGATATTTGGAAATCTGAATTTTCAAAGTTCTACTATGGATGCAGTGAAAGAGGCCCTCATTTTGCTCGTAAGTTGGCTTATCCTTTCCTCTAGTTTCATTCACTGAATTTTTCTTGACATCTAGAACCACTACATGCAGCTTTTAACTTTTCCATGCGCGTCTTCATGTACTCTTACATTATTCATACTGTTAATCTTTGGCTCTTGGTTGATCAAACCTGTTACTCTAGAAGTGCTGCAGGTGCCTTTATTAATTTATTGTGGAATTGTGAGGTTTGTCACGAAATATGAATTAGGAATTATGAGTTTGCATGGTATAGCAGAAAGTGAGATGCGTGACTTAGGAAGGCTCTTTGTTTGGCAAAATCATCACTTCACTAGATTTCCTGTAGAGTGATGTTCTGCAATCAATGTTATTAACATGGATTTCATCTTTGCAACTGTGAGGAAATTTGCATGATGCATATAATGCGTGTTCAGTTGAGTGAAAGTGAACATTTTCTACTTAGGTTCATTAAATCACTTACCATGTCCTCTCTGATGAGCAATTTGCAGTCTAAAGCAAATGATGTTGATGATTTTTTATTGCATATAAATCCTGTTTATGTTTTTTTTATAACTTCTTTTTTCCAAATAATTTAGAGAGAAACCCACCCAAGGGGAAGGAGTTGAGGTCTTGCCAACTTGAATCAGTGTATTAAGATGATAGCTATGGGTGTTTCTTGGTTAGATCTTTTTTCACGATGTCACAAGCAATGTTGGGGTCAAAATATTTTGATGCCCCCGAGCCAAATTTTTTAGATAATTTTGTGCTTTTTGGCCGATTGTATATGTAAAATATGTATTTGGTTACAATATTATTAATATAACAAGTAATAACATTATATACACACACACACACGCACCCCTTATTGACCCCTACTATGCTTTTCTAATCACAAATTTGTTAATAAATATTTAAATTTCTTATGTTATAAAAATAATATAAATTAGATTATTATTTATTTTAAAAATATTAGAGGAAGATGCATACATCAAGGAGTAGAAATAATATGGAATTGAGAAAATTATAAAAAATTTAGTTTGATCCCGTATATTAAAAAATGGCAAAACTAATGATTTGGCCACCGAAGTTGGCACGTTTTACTTAATACCTGATTGAAATTTTAATTTATCAAATTAACTAACTGAACTAATTAAAATTTTCAAATTGGGTCACTCTGTTAAAAAAAATAGACAGACGTTAACTTTTTATCTACGTGGCGCTAAAAAAAAATATAAAAATTAAAAATATTACATGTGGCAAAAAAATAAGCTCTAAAAAATATAGATCAACTGAGATCCTACCTCACCACTTCACTTCAAGTTTGTCAGTCCAATTATACTAAACTAAGATCTAGACCCATGGTCCAAAGATTTGCAACCAAACTGAGTCATTTTCTCACATATCCATCTTCAAAATAAAATCTATTATTGGTGTGGGTATTGTCTGATTTCTCCAGTGATGCAACTTTGGCACGATAAGCTGTTGTTGCTGCAGCAGCCACAACAGTCTTTACCCTCTCCTCCTGGGGAAGCTCACATGCTTCATTCATAGATCCATATCTTAGTTCAGCAGGAGGAATGAAGTAGAGGCGGCGACATTGGGGTTGTTGGGGTCGACGTAGAAGACGATGTGGGTGGCACATTGTCGGCGGGTCGGCGGCGGTGGAGATCCGAACGGATCCATCATCCAAAACCCCAGCCGTAGATCTGCCCCTGCGTGGAGGAGGTGGAGGCGGTGGTGGTGGAAGAAGAGAGAGAAGAAGAGGAAGAAGAGGCGGTGGAAGAGGAGGAGGTGGAGGAGGCGGGGCGGTGGTGGAAGAAGAGAGAGAAGAAGAGGCGGTGGAGGAGGTGGAGGCGGCAATGGTGGTGGAAGAAGAGAGAGAAGAAGAGGAAGAAGAATTGATTTAATGAATGAAAAATGCTTTATTTTTATTAGTTTTTGTTTTGTTTTATTATGTTTTTGTCATTTTTAAAACTTTAAAATGTTAAAAATGAGTTAAAAAATAATTTTTTTTATTTCCATGTCAGTGTTGCTGATTGGTCACTTCATTTTTTATTTTATTTTCCTTTTTTTTTTGCTTCCACGTATGAAAAAATTTGGCAGTCGTTAACTAGATTTGACAGAATGACCTAATTTGAAAATTTTAATTAGTTCAGTT
This sequence comes from Panax quinquefolius, assembly GCA_020205615.1. Classification (NCBI taxonomy): domain Eukaryota; kingdom Viridiplantae; phylum Streptophyta; class Magnoliopsida; order Apiales; family Araliaceae; genus Panax; species Panax quinquefolius. The sequence continues at coordinate 3,649,031 of CM035167.1, read as the reverse complement.
AGTTAATTTGACAAATTAAAAGTTCAATCAGGTATTCAGTAAAACGTGTCAACTTCGGTGGCCAAATCATTAGTTTTGCCATTAAAAAATTATAAAGTTTCAGTGGGGTCAATTTATTCATTACACTTAAATTTCTTCTAAATTTATTATATATTATAAAATATATATTTTTCCAGTGGGGTCAATTGACTCCACACCCTCCTATGTTGTGAGACCCCAAATTTTGTGGATAAAGATTAATTTTCTCAAAATATTTTTTTTAGTATTATGGTGTGGATTTGATATAATGTTATAGTTGTGGGTAGTAATTATAAATTTTGCAAAGTATGCAAGTTGTTAATATTATTATTTGCAATATTAACGATGTCTAAAAGTTGAGAGGTTTGATCACCTAATTGCACGTCAATAGGGAGAAATCCTTATTGGAAAGCCCCTTCTTTCTTGGGAACGACCTAGTCGATTAATAATGTGAATTATAATAATGATGATGAGTTCTGTTTTATTAGTATTATTAATGTAATAAAACATAAAAACTTTTATATAAAAGCAGAATAATTTTATAAAGTTATTACGTTTTATTAGACTATAAATAGAATATATTATATTCTATTATGCGTAGTGTTTTTGCGTAGTAAAATCTTTTATATATAAAATGAATACTTTCATAAAGTTATTTGTTTTATTAGACAATAATTAGAATATATTATATTTTATTATGCGTAGTGTTCGTAGTGCTGCGTAGTGTTTTCGCGTAGTAAAATCTTTTTATATAAAATGAATACTTTTATAAAGTTATTCGTTTTATTAGATTATAAATAGAATATATTATATTTTATTTAAAAGATTTGTTTTATTAGAATATTTTATAGTAAATCAATCTGGACCGTCCGTTTAAAAGTAAATCAATCTGGACCGTTCATGGATTAGTTACTATTCGATTCATTCTTCTATAAATAGAAGTTCGTTCTTCATTATTTCTTACGAATTCAATTTGAAACTCTGAGAGAGAATTCTTCTTCTATAATCTTGGCGTATTTCTTTAGAGTTTAAGAAAGCTTTAAGCGCGCGGTCTGAAGTTTTCTTCGAGTATATCCTCGCCTTACCGATTGAATACTCTTCTTTCTAAAGGTAAGGGATATTATTTGTTGTACTAAATAAAATTATTATTTCTTTCAGTATTCATGAAGAGAACTTCATTATTTCATTCTTTATTATTTTGTTGGAATAACTTTGATCACGCTGCGGGCTACCTATACATGGTGAAATTCTTCATTATTCCATTCCTTATTATTATGTTGGAATAACTTTGTTTATCTGCAATCGCATACATCGTGGTAAAATTCTTCTATTATTCCGTTCTTTACTATTCTGCTTTAATATCACATCATGCGTTTTCTGGGACCAGTTCCATTCTTTATTATTACATTGGAATAACTTTGTACACCTGACTACCCTATACTTGGTGAAATTCTTACATTATTCCATTCTTTATTATTATGTTAGAATAACTTTGCCTATCGCGAAGTACCGCATACATGGTGAAATTCTTCTATTATTCCATTCTTTACTATTACGTCGAAATATCACATGCATGCGTTTCGCGCCGACACAGTTTCCATTATTTATTATTACATTGGAATAACTCGTGCATGCGATCTATCGCATGCATAGTGAATTCTGTTGTTATTCCATTCTTTATTATTACGTTTAATATCCTCGCGTCAAATGCACGTGACTTGATTCCATTATTTATTATTCTGTTGGGAATAACCTGTCTGTGCGGTCTCTATCGCATGCATGGTGAATCCTTCTGTTATTCCATTCTTTATTATTTCGTTGGAATAACCTGCCTATGTGGATTACCACATGCATGGTGAATGATCCTTTGTATTTATTCCTTATTAAATTGTGGAAATGATTTGTTTACGTGGATTATGATGAAAGTCATAATAAAAGCATTGGACTGATGAAAATCATGGGTATATGTAGTATTAGTAAGTGTTATAATGAGTTATGTTGGTTATTATGTGAAAACATGAAAGTTTCTTAGAAATCACAAAGGGTTGAAAAATCAGATTTTGGTGAAAATGGAACATGAAATTCAATTGACCATATCTACTGTTATATTTCGAATTTTTGAGCGTGGTCAAGTTCTAGAGTTAGATCTATGAGTTTCCTAACTTATCCAAGTGGAATCACTGCAAAAGGTGTTGTAGATTTTCGTGTGGACTGATTTTAGCAAAAGAGTCAAAAGCTGCAAAAACCGAAAAAGCTACTGCCCAGAAATTAAAAGGGCTGTTTCGGCCACTTAATTTGTGAGAAAAATTCCGGCCTTTTGGGACATGAAAGTATATGGTATAAAGTACCTCCTGTCCAAAAATGAGCTCATTCCGACTTAAAATGAACAAGTTATGACCATTTCAATATTTAGGTTTTTCCGAAATGAAAAATATAACCGGAGTTCTATAACTCAGATGACCATGAAATTTAAACTGAAGCTCACGTTAACATGTGTAAGATCTCGCCAAGATTTGGGAATTTCGGAGTTAACCTTGAGGTAGCTAATTTCTTAAGGAATTAATTAGAAATTGGTTTTTGAAAAATAGTAAATGAATTTTAAAAATTCCGAGAAAAATATATGTTCATTATGGGACTATATTCTGCTAAATCCCAGAAAAGAAATATTTTTGGGACTGATTTGGTATTTTTCATGAAAATGATCTAGTTATGAGTAAATGAGTTAAATATGTTATATGAAGTAACAAAGTTGGAAAATAGAATTTTATGGCTTGGAAATCCTATATAGGGTATATGCAGATTTTTGATGAGGGATTTGATCATTGGTGATGAAATCTTATGAGTATGACATTTTTTGAATGATTAAATGCATTATTTGGTAAAGTGTAAACAATTGAAATAAATTATTTATAAGTTTAAGAAGTGATTAAAATATTGTTATAATATTAATAATATTAGATTATGAGTTTATTAAGTGATTGGTAATATTTGGATAAATTTAAAGTCTTTAATATTTATCCTTGTTTTCGTTGATTAATGCTTATATCATTGTCACGATCCTCATTACTTATATTGTGTTGAAAGTTATCTCGTGGCTTACGTGCGTAGATGGACTTGGTATGATTATGTCCGAGGATTATTCGGTATAATCATAACCGTAATGTTACAAATGATGTGGTAAAAGTCATCTTTGGCCGTAGTGCGTAGATGGACTTGGTATGATTATGACCGAGGATTATTCGGTATAATCATGGCCAGTAATTGAAAACACGAATATTCTTGGCCGTAGTCATGAATAATTAATTGGTCGGTGATCTTATTAAGTCGAGTCTCAAAGATTGTTGGTTTCTGATTGTATATCTTTGGCACATAGTGCAAGATGAACTGTTGGTTATTAGTTATCTGATTGTATATCTTTGGTAGTAGTCAAAGATGAATTTATTAGTATGTTTATGAACAGGAACTGTGATTTGGTATAACCATGATCTTTGATGTTTCAGGTAAAGACAGGTGATGAAAATTATCTTCGTCCTGGATGAGAAAAGGAAATTGGAACCACAATTATGATTATGAATTATTCATATGATTGTGGACATGAACTGTTGATTGATATTACAGGGATAAAACATTATTGGTGAACTTTTAACATAGAGAAGATGATAGACATTATGGTCTATTTGACTCTTTTAATGGATTGCTCGTTCCGCTGCAACTATGGTTGAAAAGTTTTATCATCTACCATATGTTCTAAATCTCTGATTTATTATTGATAAAGGCTATTGATGATGTAAATTATCTTTAGTCATGATATTCTTTCTTTGGCTAGTTGTGCTCACCCTTTTTGCTTCACAATTCCTTTTCGGGTAATAAGAGTGTAGGCGGGGTTGACGAGGGATAACAAGGGAATAGAGCGATTGGTCTATAGTCATTGAGGTTCTCCTAAATAGTATGAAAATAATTTTGTTGAGAACTTTAGATAAGTTTGTCGTATTGTATACGTCATTTGATATTTAATTTTGGTGAACCGAATAGGGTGAGGTGAACCCAACTTTGGAAGGGTGTTTTGCCACTATCATACAAGATATCTAATGACATACAACCTCGTATTATCACAAGACAGGGTTGTGCACATCCACTTGTTTAATATATCTACGAGCACTACATATATGATCTTGGAGTTATTTGAAATTTAATTCTCACTTGGAGACAACGGAGATAATAATATGTCAAGAAAAGACTCACCATTGGAAAGAAGATGATAGCAATCTTCTTGTTTTTCTTTGGGGACTTTTGGGTTAACCAAGGATAATTCTGTGGACATATGATATCTATTATAACCTAGACGCATGGCCTCCCATGTACGAAGGTTTCCTTGAGTATTTTTCAAAAATTTTAATCTCTAAAACAGTTATTGACTGTACTTTTATGTAAGGTACCTTTGTAAGGTATTGTGGTCGAGGCACCATGAGAGTTACATAGATTTTGTATTGAAACTCCCAACTTATACATTGTCGTGATGTTCATCATTTACGCTTCAACATTAATATAAATGAAGTTTGTATTTGATTTTTATAGTGATATCTGGCGACTCAAGATGGGTGATGTATACCTATTTTGGGGCGTCACATATAATAACCATACAGTAACAAGGAGGTGGAGGTTGAGGTGGCGGTGGGGGCGAGTAGTTGCCATGAAGGCGGGGCGGAACCAGTAATCGGGAAGGACCAAAATATTTACGAAAAAATATGTTATTAATTAAATAATTAATTGTGTTAGTAAACATACAAAAAAATAGAAAAATATTTATTGTACCTCATATTTTCTAGTATATATATATATATATATATATATATATATATATATATATATATATGAGTAAAAGGCATATGAGATTACCTTATATAAGAATAGGGCTTATATAAGGTCAATTATTCAAAACTACGTCGTTTAATTAAAATCACATCTATTTGATCTACTGAGTGTTTACTTTCTCTCAAAATCTCTGTCCATCGTTTTTCTACATTTTCTCGTGTTTTTTCATCAGTAATTAATCTTCCACGAGCGTAATGGTATAATCATCAATTAATTAATTAAGACTTTGGTCAATCAAGCCATTCTCCATGTTCTAATGCTTGTGTGCTAGGCTTGTTGGATTTGGGCTACATATTTATGAAAAAAATTACGTCAGAGATCAAATTGGGTATAAAAAATTATCCCTGTAAATTGTAATAAACATTGTACCTGAGTATATTAACTAAGAATTAAGTTATTCAATAATCGTATATTAACAAATAATAACATATTATATGGAATATATGCCGATAGAAACAAGGGAAAAAATTGAGGAAGATTATCAAAAATATATGTATGATGGTTGAAAATTGAAAACAATTGATCCTTTTTTTTCTTCGAATTTTTGTGAAGTGCATAATAAAATTAAAAAAATCATGTAGCTAGAAATTTAAAATCGGCATATTGACAAGGGATGTCACAAAGGAGGAGTCTATTTTTAATGTTATTTAATTTATTCTTTTAGGGAGCATTACTTAAGGAGTATCGATACACTTAACAAAAAAACTCACAAAAACTAACTTACAAAATAATGTGTCAAAGTGTAATAACTAATAAGTAGATGATCCACCATACATGGGTTGGTCTAGTGATTGTAACCCACCAAAACTACACACATCATTTTCTATCTCCTTTTTATAACAATTTTAGTCATCATAGTATTATTGTTACTTAAGTTATGAATATTCAGCAAGCATTGTTTTGAAGGAGCGTAAATGAAGTAAGGAGACAGTAAACAGATTCAATACTTAACTGGTTTTTAATTATTTATGTTAAAACAACGTAGTTTTGATTAATTGACCTTATATAATCCCTATCTCATATGTCTTTCTCTCTCTCTCTCTCTATATATATATATATATATACATATATATATACATATATACACACATTGATTGTTGAATATTCTCCATTTTAAAATATGGGTAAATTTTTAAAATTTAGACTTTAATGAATTCAATTAATTTTAGACAAATAAGTAAACTAAAAAGTACTACTAATTATAAGATTTATTGTTATTAAAAGTTATAAATTTAAAAACATCTCGGATTCATTAAGAAAAAAACAAAATTAATTTTATATTTTAAAATGGATATAAAAATATCAATAAAATTTGTTGGGATTATGAATAAAATTAATAAAATCTTAAGGGTGTAAGTAAAAATATTGAAAAATTGTACGGGGCCTTGGTACCGCCACTGCATGAAGGAGCTTATGGAGATTGGGGCCGCCTCAAAAGGTGTTTTTTCCCTCTATTGGACGACAACTTTGGGGGGCAATCCTTAGTCAGAATAATGTGCAGAAGAAAGGGCATCAACTAGCGATAGATGTGTAATGAGTGGTTGAGTGAAGGGGATGATTAATCATTTGCTCCATTGTGAGGTGGGGAGTATCCTTTGGCTATTATGTTCTCTCTGTGTTTTATCTCTGAGTAATGCTAATAACAATTAGCCAAAAATTGCAGGATTGACGGGTGATGAGAGTGAGGATTTGAAAAGGTGGAGGGAAGTATTTGATGTATGATAGTGTGAAAGAATGGAACAACCAGTGTTAGGAAGGTAAGGTGAGGCCGCTTCTCATATTTGGTTTATTTTCCAGGATTTCCTTTTCTTTTCGCCGCATGAAGTGGATATGAGATTCATTGTGCATTTTGTGTGATGTGTGATGTGTGATGTGAAGTAGATGATTGATTATTTACTCCATTGTGGGGTGACAAGGAGCCTTTGATTGTGTTCTCGCTGTGTGGTATCTCTTCGGGTACTGTCAAGAACAATTAGCTAGATGTTGTAGGATGAGGGTGAGGAAGGTGTGGAGAAGGCAGCGAGCAGAATTCAGTAGACGATATGGGAAGAATGGAACAAGCAGTGTTAGGAAGGGAAGGGATGATCGCTTCTCATATTCGGTTTCTTTTCCAAATCCTTCTTTAAAGTGTATCTGGGATTCATCATGCATTTTTTGTGTGGATATTTTGGGAGAATTTGTTCTGGAGACCTAATGTAGGTATGTTTTGGAGGTTTCTGGTTTAGAGAATGGTTGTGGTTTGTTTGTGGCATATGTGTGCCTTTATTTCCACTTCACCCCTTTTTGTTGAAATTATTCTTATAGACATGCACACGCACAAACGCGCGCGCGCGCGTGCACACACATAAATATATATAACTTCTTGCTATTCTACTAGACCCTTCTCATTCAAGTGTGGTTGTCTTTCTTTAGTCAAGTCATGCATCGCATAACAAAGTCAATTTTGAATTTCAGGGTAACTGAGTTGTGTACAGGATCTTTGCTTCTTTTTTTTGGATTTTTTAGATGAGGTCTCAATGAGGTAGTTTGTGCATGTCTTAACAGTTTGTGCATACAGAGGTTGGTATTCGTAGGATATTGATGGGTGCATCTTTCGGGGCTCCATTTTTTGCTGGTTTAGCAGTTGTTTTGTAGGGGTCTGACTTTGAGTTCGTTCCGCTTGGCGGCTGCTTTTAATGATTTTCTACTTGCATAAAAAGAAAAAGCTCAATTTTATGTAGCAATTCTATGTGCAATTTTCTTTTTGTTAGTTATTTTCTGTGGAAGCGCCACTTTTTTTCCCTTCTTGTTTTGTTTATATCCTCCAGTGCCATTATTATTTTAGTTGGTCTTTCAGATATCCAACATTTCTGTTTTAATAGTTGTGCAGCTCTCCACTTCTATTTTTCTCATTTGCATCTCCTAAACACAAGTAAAATTTCAGCTGCTGTATGTGAGAGATTGTCAAATGGTTATTTACTTATTGCGGCAAGTGGAGGGCTGAACCAACAAAGAACAGGAGTAAGTGATATAAGTCTTGCTATTTGCTACATAGGCATTTAAATTTTGGCATATAATTTTTGCATTATCTTTTCTTCTTTCTCTACTTATATAAATGAAATAATACAATTGACTTCTTATCTCAACTGTCTAAGTTTGCAATTCATTTCTTGCATTCAGATTACTGATGCTGTAGTTGTTGCACGGATTCTGAATGCTACTCTGGTTGTACCTGAGTTGGATCATAATTCATTCTGGAAGGACAATAGGTGAATTGACATCTCATCAACTTACTTGAAATAAAATATGTAGGTTATTGTCCGGTACCAAATGCTCTAAAAGCTTAATACTTAGAAAATGAGCAATCAATGTATAATATTATGTAACACTCCACCTCACATGCAATCCATCTCTTGCACGTGGAGAGGGGATCCAAGGTGCACCATAATGCATGAACTGAGCGGAATCTAACTATACAAACAACATAAGGTGAAAGACTTTGACCCAAGATGTTATGATATCATGTCAAGTTACAATCTGTTCTATAAGCTTAAGCATTAGATAATTGTGCCACGATTTTATCATGTTTTAACAGTTTGTTTCTATATATTGATACAAATTCATGAAACTATCTGGGATTTTAGTAATGAGAATTGATTTGGTATCATTTTCTTATTCAAACTCTTATATCAGTTATATGTCATGCAGTGACTTCCTCAACATTTTCGATGTTGATTGGTTCATCTCTTTCCTTTCCAAGGATGTCACTATAGTCAAAAGAGTCCCAGATAAGGTGATGAGATCAATGGAAAAGCCCCCATATACTATGCGCGTACCGAGAAAATCAGAACCTGATTATTATCTGGATGAAGTTTTGCCTATATTCTTGAGGAGGCGTGTAAGAAAGCCATTTAACTCTATTATATTAGAGATACTCATTGTTAGCTATACACTACTTATGGATACATACAGTACACCATTTTGAACTTTTGTTTGTACTATTCCTTGACTTTGAGAATTTCTAAAATGTAGAACTTAGAAAATGGTACCTCGTGGCGGATCCCTGTTTCAATAAAGCTATCTATTGACATCTATAATTTCTGATTAGTGCATTTGAAATTTTTGCAGGTTGTTCAGTTGACTAAGTTTGATTATAGGCTTTCTAATGATCTTGATGAAGAGCTTCAGAAGTTGCGTTGCAGGGTCAATTATCATGCTTTAAGATTTACAAAACCTTTAAGGAGTATTGGACAGAGGGTTGTGATGAGAATGTGGAAGATGGCAAAACGCTTCATATCAGTTCACTTAAGGTTCGTTATATATTCACTTATTCAGTATTGAAAATCTTTTGACGTAAATTTATTTATTCATATTTGATAGATTATAGACCTTCAATAAATTCTTTGTACTCCTTAATTAGGGATAGGAAAATCCCTTTGATCTGTATATCACAGAGGCTACATCCTCTGAGAGTGATTTTCTGTTGCTAGTAGAAATAATATATTTTGTGTGTTTTATTGCTTTTCTTCACCTTGAAGATACTGATTCCAGTTTCCATCTGCACTTGCCCCTTCTCTCCTTATTCCCCTCTGATTTTGACCAGCAAAAGAAAACAAGAGACCACGGTAGCGTTAGTATAAAAAAAAAATACTAGCAGTAGCTACATTTAATGTGGATTTGAGATACTTGACTGGAGTTGGTATCGAACACAAGTACATGATCAGTGCATGGCCTGGGAAATAGGAAAGCATAATCATGGTTATCTATATTATCATGTGGGATTTTTAATAGAAGATATATTATATTCTATATGTTTTACTTATTTAAAGAAAGAAAAAAAGACAGATCTATGTCCACAATATTTTTGTTTTGACTTTTCAGGACTAATTAAAAATGGTGGTTTTTTCACCACATATGATTATTTAGAGAGTAAGCAGGCAACTACTTCTCAACTAGATTAAGCTTTTATTATTTTGATTAGATCAAAATATTGAAAATCTTTGAGTGCAAATAATAATAGAATATGGACTGCTGATTGTTCTGGTGTGAAAGGGGACTTGCATGCTTAAATGCTCATACAAACATGGATCTAGGAATGAAATTATGTACTTCCAAAATTGGCAGATATAAATTATAGAATATAATTATTAGTAATAGATGATATCAACTATGCCCAAACCATTTTTATTTGTTCTTGAAATTCGAAAAACTGTAATTTCTCATAAAATCACATAAAACTTGGCAATTTCTATAGAGTTTGTGTTTTAAATGTTTTAGTGCTCTGTCCTTGATAATATCTCGTTGAAAAACTATTTGTTACTTAGATTTAATTGACACTTGCGTGTTCCAATGAAAGGTATTAGCTTTTGAATTGAGAAGTTTTGAAAATGAAAGTGTGTTGTCCTCAATCTTAGAATTTTTATGTTTATGAACATCATCTTGTAATCATAGCTTATAACATGAGCCTGATGTTAACTAATAGTTACTCAATATATATGAATGTAGAATATTCTGTAAATCTGTTATAATATTATTAGAATCTAGTTATTTAGGGAAGGTAATATTTAGCTTTCATTATAGATCTAATTAGAGCCTTAATTGTAGTTTGATTGTAACAGAATATAGTATATATACAATAAAATGATGAGAAGGATTTAACCTCTCATATTCACCAGTTTCTTTGTTTTCTCACAACCCTAAATATGGGTTTCAACTTGGTATCAAAGCACTGGGTGTGCAAGGTCTTGGCTCAAATATTCTGGGCCACACAATTGACTTTATATTAATTTAATAGTGCAAATGCACTTCAATTTCTCCCTTCTCTATAAAAAAGTTGCATTTGAGAGGAAGTGCTAGCATGATATACATTGTTGGGCCCTCCATCTAACAACTTAAGTTTTTAGATGAGTTGGTTACTTAACATGATATCATAATAGGGCCTAATTAAACATTTTTCTTAGCCTTTATTATTACCCACTTGCAGCCCATTTCTTAAGGGTTAAAGTTTCTCATTTCTTAACTAGTACTACTTATTAATTTGGCCAATAGTTACTCGTGGTTTACTAGATTTCTTGTGGCCTTTTTTTGTGGCTTGTTTTGTGACTAACTTTTGGGCTTGTCTTGTGACCAGCTTCTTTTGGGCTTGCTTATCTTGTGTGAGTTTTCATATTCATCAGGTCCACGTGCAACTCTCAATACATCGGGTTACACGTGAGGGGGAGTCCCACATTGAATAGCTTGAGAAAATATGTTTAGTATATAATGACTTAGGCCAACTCTTCTCATTACCAATTGGTTTTGAGTTAGAGAGCTTGATATCTTTATATTCTAGACTTTGGGCCCATTTTATAAATATAACAATATATTTAATTTCTTCAGTCATAATACCCTTATTGATTTGTTGGATGCCTTCCTTTGATGATTTCCTTGCAAATCCCCATTGCACCACATTGCTTGTATTCAGAATGTAATTTGTATACATTTTAGCCTAATGAATTTATATTGGATTGCCTTGTATGTTTTTTTCTTTTTTAGTTTTTTTTAAATTAATATTATTTATTTTTATCTATTTACATGATAGGTTTGAACCTGATATGCTAGCTTTCTCTGGTTGTTACTATGGTGGGGGTGATAAAGAGAAATACGAGCTTGGTGAAATAAGGAAACGTTGGACAACATTACCTGTGAGATTACTATTCGCCACGACTTTCTATACTTTAATACCTCGCACAGATGTGTTAAATGTGTTGTTTACCTGTAGAAATAGTTCATCATCGCATTCGTTTAACATAAAATATGCAGTCATTTTGAGATGTTATAATAATGTGATCTGATATCTGTGATCTGTTGCTTCATGAAGGGGGGTATTTCGGAATTCTCTCTTAAGCTAAACAATTTAATTATTTATTTCCCACCCTGGTACAGGAGACAACCCCTGACGAGGAGCGAAAGCGAGGGAAATGCCCCCTTACACCTCATGAAGTGGGGTTGATGCTGCGGGGACTTGGTTTTGAAAATGATACATTCCTTTATGTTGCATCTGGTGAGATATATGGTGGAGAAGAGACTCTTCGACCTCTACGAGAGCTCTTTCCAAACTTCTATACCAAGGAGATGCTTGCCAGGGAAGAGCTGCAACCACTTCTTGCCTTTTCTTCTCGTCTTGCTGCCATTGACTACATTGTTTGCGAAGATAGTGATGTCTTTGTCATCAACAATAATGGAAACATGGCAAAGATTCTTGCTGGTCGAAGGTATGGTTTAAAATTTCAGTTGTGCTGCTGCTTGGGTACCTCGAGCAAATAAAAGTTCTGCTGATGTTGCCACACACAATGATATGGTTGACAGTAGTACTTTAGAAACACAAGAAATATGAGTTAATAATACTTCTCAAAAAATGAAAAGGATGTACGAGTTAATATAAGTAGAAGTGTAGAACATAAATGCAACAAGTAAACTATCTGATATGGCAAACTGATATAAAAGGCACCTAGGAGAAGTAGTGTTAGAGTCTTAAATATTGTAGAACTGCTATTATGCTTTTTTTAACTACTTCAAAAAGTTCCACATGGTTGAAGACCATTCCTAGGAAATTTCCATTAGTATCAAGGTACATTCAGGGGCATATTTCTATCTGGCGCCTTAAAATTTCATTCATTTTAACATTTCACTTTATTTTATTTATAGTTGTTACATATATATTATGTTGCTTTCGTTGTGTTGGGAGTCCATTGTTGTCGTGGTTATTTAGAACTTAGAATTTACTTGTTCAGTATTTAAACAAACAGTACAAATTCCTATTGTGGATGGATGGCTTGGCTGCCCTTTAACCACTTAGCAAGATCGACTGTAATTAGAAGACTGTAATTAGAAGACGACTAAAGTACTTTTCTTGGTGTCCGTAAAAAGTTGATACAAAATTTTCAGTTTATCTTCTCTTTTAAAGTGGTGAACACTAGGTAACCAGGACATGGATCTGAATTAAATGTCTATTATAGCCCAACTAAAACATTAGTAAATAATTATTAAATAGGAATGTTTTTTCGCTAGATAGAATCTACTGAAATGGTAGGTGATAGCTACTACTTGTCAAAATAATTATAGCTGATATTAACTAGAATGGAGTACTTAATAGGTCAAAATAACAAAATACATTTGTTTAGTCTTACTCCTATCCACAAGGAGAACATCTACTTGTCGGAAACTTTTAGTTTAATTTGTATTTGAGTGAATGTTACTTGATGTTGAATATAAGAGCATTTCCTCAAACTTGGTCCATGCCATTTTGTTTAATCGTACTATCAACAGTAATGCATCATCATCATCATCATCATCATCATCTTTGCTACACTTATAGTTTGAGTTCTTAGATTGTCATTTCGACTAGCTATCTACTTATGCTTTTCTTTTCATGGGTCAAAGGAGGTATACGGGGCATAAAAGAACCATCAGACCAAATGCGAAAAGATTAAGTGCTTTATTCATGGCACGTGATCAGATGGGCTGGGATACATTCGCAAGAAAGGTAAAGTCATGCCAACGAGGATTCATGGGAGAACCAGAAGAGATGAGACCAGGAAGGGGTGAATTTCATGAGTATCCAGCTTCTTGCATCTGCAAGAAACCATTTAAGTACTCTCGTGTCAAAAGAAACTATGATGAAGATTGGTCCTCAAGAAAAGCTCCCATTGTACCTGAGACACGGGCCGAATATGAATACAATGGAGATTATCCAAGTGCAAAAGCTTTGCAGAGAGTAAATAACACGAGCATTATAGAAGTGTCAGTGCCATCTTCAACAGAAGAAGCTGATGATGATGATTTTTTGGCTGATTAGCTATCGTCATTTTTTCTCCAGTATGCTACTTCTTATCATTTCAATTTTTTTTACCCAGCATGGCATTGCAGGGTGAGTTACTGGTGTCAGAAAGCTGGCATCTGGATTATCTATTTTGGATCACTGAATGATGAACTGGATATGTATAGATGTTTTGTAATTCCTACTGAACTGCAATTGTTCATATGTAATTTTGTAAGGTAAGGTAAAAGTATGCTTCTTACCTTTTATAAGGTACAGTATTGCTCAATGTTATAATGGCATGTCAAAGTATTATTTATATTTATCCAATTCAGTACCATTCGAGGGGACTTTTGGCGCAACGTCTCAAACAGATGAATATTTTTGCCCTAAAAAATCGATGTACATCCTGAAGATTTTTTCTTAGCTGCTTTAACAAATTAGATAGATTGTTTGCAGGAAATGTCCTAACAATTCTATATGTATCTCTTGATGGAGTGGAATGATACATTCCTCTGGTAAAACAACTTAATGCAAGTCCATTCTAAAACATCAAAATGAAAAAATTAGGACAAAAACAATACCAAATCTCTACAGTTTTAAATGAGACTACTGTTTCAATGTTTTACTATTTTCCGACTCTATTCAAACCTATGATTCACCTTCTAAGACATCGTAATGACAAAACAAATCCCTACATTTTTAAATGAGACTACTCCTTCAATGTTTTACTATTTTCAACAACCTATAATCATTGTTATGAGATTTACGACTCTCATATCCTTTAATCATATATGATTCACCTCATATCCAATAATCAATCATTGTTAAGAGATCTAAGACTCAACCTCATATCTAACAGGAGAATAGCAAACAGCAAAATAGGAAATTTCCTTGACAATATAATTTGAGTGCATAGAAAAAGATTCCCTGTTATTAATGAACTAACAAAGAGCAAACTTTTCCAACGTTAAGTTTAGGCTGCCACCTTTTCATGAATCCATTTACCATATTAGGGAATCTCATACACCATAGAATCTCATCAACAAATGCAAATATGATAAAAATTGACCAATCTTTTTATGAAAAATACAAAAACTTTCTTCAACTTCAATTCAACATGTTGATTATCCATATACATCCTATCAAATCAAGGCGGAATCTAGGAGATCACATCATAATTCTGAAAAAAACTAAATTAATATGAATATCTACGACCTAGATTCTACAGCTGAAGCACCGGGAAGCGTATTTCCTGATTTTATCCTCTACTATAAATATACAAAAACATTAATGCCTTGGTCTTCAAGTTTCTTGAGCTGTATCATACCACATCATCCTTCTATGTGGCAGCTCTTCTTAGCCATGGTTAGTGTTCCCTGTTAAATAATCCAGCAGCCATACAAGCCATGCACAATCAAGCAGTTAGTTTGAACCATGTGACACTACATCACTCGAAGAGATCTCATATACAACTCTAGAATTTACCTTTGACATTACTCCTGTTCTGGCTTCTTTGACTTTTGTCATGTGGAACAGATGGCATCTTTGAGATGATCAGAGAGCTCTGCAACCCCTCTAATAACTGTAGGAAACAAAATCAGAAAGCCATACCACATAGAAGCCAGGGTCTCAATCTTCCTAATTCTATTGAATTCATTATTAGAAATCTGATCTTTCACATATTAAAATTACATCCAGATACCGTAAAAAACCAAACAAAAAAACAGTTTAGGCAACAATAACAGAGAGGAGCACTTTAGCCTGGATCAGTTAATTGACTAAAACAAAATTATTACACAAGAAGCTATAAAAAACAAGAAAGAAACAAAATGTCACAAACATACCCTTGATGTTGGCTGAATTTTACGATTGGATCTACGGGGCTCAACAACCTCGGGAATCAACTTGTCCTGTGGTTCAACTTTTTTATTCAACCTTCCACCAGTAGCTGCAAGTTTTCCTTTATTCAGTCGTTTAGATTTGGCGTTTGATGAGAATACTTTCTTGGGAGCAGCCTGTGGAAGACCTAGCGAAGATACTAAGGTTGGGCCTTCAGATGTATCCTGAGAATTAGAAAAAGATCCAAATTCCATCAGGCACTGCTGACCTGAACTTTTCTCCTCATTGCTGATAACATCCTCTGGTATTTGATCCTTTGTCGTAGTAGCATCATGTGGAGCTGCTGGAGCAGATTTTGCAGAGGTCAAGTTACCCTTCTGAGGTTGTGCTCTAACTGAAGAGCTTGGAGGTTT
Source organism: Panax quinquefolius (assembly GCA_020205615.1). Taxonomy (NCBI): domain Eukaryota; kingdom Viridiplantae; phylum Streptophyta; class Magnoliopsida; order Apiales; family Araliaceae; genus Panax; species Panax quinquefolius. Next base: position 3,633,110 of record CM035167.1, on the reverse strand, counting down.
CCCAAACCTAAGAACTTTGGTTTTGTCTTCAGCAGCTTGCCTTTCCTTGACATCAATTTTTGAATTATTTTTCCACCCACGAGATCCTGATCCTTGAGGCATCAAATATCTTGCAAATTTAACTGAATCATTTGTGTTTATATTCTTACTGCTCTGGTCCGAATCAAAATGTTTGCTTACATCCATGAATTTTCGTTTCTTTCCAGGTTTAGGAACGCCAAAAACCACCCTTGAACCTTCTTTCTGCAAACCAGTTCTCACTGTTCTCTGTGCATCAACTTTATTCTCATGTCTTGTATTCTTACCAACATTAAATTCTTTTTCATTGACAGATAAAGGCAGTGGTCTTGATTCTTCATGTTTCTTTGATTCCACAAGATCAACACCTCTTGACATCTTGTCCTTCCCTTTAGCCTCTATAGTAGAACTTCCCAGCTTCACACGTTTTTCCTGTGGAGCATCACCCTGAATCTAAAAAGGTGTTAAACTCGTAATAATGTCAATATATATTTTTCCATCAAAGAACAGAGCATATAATCATGAAAGCATAGGACCTGGGAAGGGGACTGCTGCCTTGCACTGGACCACTCAATCCACTCCCCATCCTTCCAAGTAAGGGTTGGCCGAAGATGCCATGCTCTTACAGCTGATGTGTCTTCCAGAGCTGCAAATAAATTGTAGAAAAAATCTCTTTCACTACCACAGGAAAGTGGAAACAGTAAAAAATGCATTACTATGACTCTGTAGTTCAATATAGTAGAACACATATACCTGGAAAATGGATTGTTAATGTAGTTTCATCATTCTTGTTTTTCTCTTTCACTATTCCCTCACACCAGCTTAACACAAAAATTACAAAAAGAATGTAAGACATTGAGAGGTAAAAGATCAGTCTAAGTTCCAGTTTCATAAAAGATGCACAGACAATGTATGATGTATTGTTGCTGAGCGATAAAACTTCTTGTACACCTAAGATGTAGAAAAGAATTTGTGCTAAAGTCATAACACCAAACATGATGTTTCAACTTTTGCAACAAAATGTCTATATAGTCATTTCTTTTAGAGAAAGTTGGATTCAAAATACAAATACAATGAGAATCCATAAAAAAGAGAGACAAAGAATTCTTATTCTATATCCTTTGCAATTCAAAGTTTATACATTGGTTATGATGGTTAATAGCAGAAGTTTTTTATCCTGCGATACAAAAAATTAGCAGATACTTGTGTAAGATAAAGAAACCATACAAGCTCAGAACTAGCAGGTTTCCGAGCCTTTTGATACAAGTCAGTAAAACAACGGTGACAAATACAAGCATTATGAATTTAAATACAGGGATTTTTTTCCATCAATAAGGTTGTGGATGAGAATGGCCCTAATAAGGAGAGAGATTTGAGTAGGGGGCTTACTGGGAGATTTGAAGCTTAATAATATTAGTTGTACAATTCAAAAGGATGTGCTTACCAATCTTGCATCCATGCATCAACTTTGTCTCCAACCGACCAAGTATAATCCATCATTGCCGCTCTACGTCTCTTCCTAGTTCCGTCAAAGCGCATGGTAGTCGCAGGATGAGCAATGCGAATTTTGGGTGCCTTGATACCATCACCTTCAAGTGACACCCATTCCTTTAAATGCTCTGACCCTAAAATATTATGAGCATGTATATAAGTATTAAGAATTAAAAGATAAACTACATTCATAATATTATAATACCCATCATGCATACGTGAACTTGTCGACTCATCACTCATATCACCTTGCTTCTCTTAACATCTACTGAATTTTGTTTTAATTTTTCTGCTTTACAAAGATAATGACTAATATATGCAACAGCTATAATACTTGACATGTAAAGCAAGCTTGATGTTTGAGAAAACATACTAGTACAGAGATTAAAATAAATTCATAATTATACAATAGATAAAGCGCCAATAGGAAATGAGGCTTTATGCATCCCTTGTATGTTAAATTTTATTATTTCTTTCTCAGGCATCACAATGCATCTTTCTAATATTCTACTTGCATGTTTAAAAACAAAATTTCAATTCTGAACCATACACCAGTTCAGTCCATGCCAGCTTACCTTCATCTGCTTGGAGTTCAGTGTAACAGACAAAAGCTTTTCCATCATTTAAATTCAAAATATTAGCTGAATACCATGCTGCTTTACAGTTACCACCATCTTTAAAAACCTAAAACATGACATGGCCAGGTTAATATAACTGTAAACATAAAACAGCATGCAGATAAAAGATACACCATATTGCTTAATAAAAGGAATTCCTGAAAACAAAGAAACACCACATGTGAAGGAGCTGCAATGTAAAGCTAAAAAACAAAAGAACTTGTAGCAGTCACGTTCAGTCCACAAACCTCAACAAGGCAACCCTCCTTCATCCCGTTCTCAATCGATGTCCCAGATGCACTTGTATTCGCATTTTCAGTAATAACAGAAGCAGATCTTGATCCAGCCTCCAATTCAGGAACAACACCAACGCTTTTGGCCAAGTTAGATGCTCTGTGACCTCGTTGAGTCCTAAAAGAATCCTTTTCAAAACTTGTAACAGTACCTGAAATACCATCAATTAATAAATGACCCCCATCAGACCCTTGAAAATCTCTTCTAAAAAAGATGACATACCAGGTTTCATGGCCTCCTCCATAACAGATGGTCCCACCTTGGATTTTTCAGTTGAAACATTACAAAGCTCTTCAAAACTAACTGTCTTAGGTTGGTCACTATCCAGAGTGTGTGATTTTGCCCCCTTTTCAGGAGATCCCTGGGGACTTTTCCAGTAGTCCACTGGACCAGATTCTACCAACTTACTCAAAGGCCAAGGATCACCAATAGAAACAATTTTTCCTGCTTGAGATACTGCTTCTGCAGCTAATTCAGCAGCTTTTACTATGGCATCTAAGTTTTCAGCATGTTTTGAGGCAGCTGAAGCAGCTTCAACCCTCTTCCTAGCCGCTTCCCTGGCAACGGCAATGATTGAACTGGGATACACACTTCCATCTCCATCCTTGAAAATAGACGAAGGGGTAGCATTCCCTGAACTATTGGGAACATTGCAAAGAGTTCCGGTACTACGAGTTGAATTTACAGTTGCATTTGAGACAGATACTTCTTCAGCCATTAGTTTTGCTTGGACTGCAACATTTGATGCAATCTTAGCCGCTGCAGCTGCCGCCTTTGCAACAGAAGCAGCCGCTGCTATTGCCATAGCTGCAGACGCAAGCTTAGCTTCAATATCAGATGTCAAACCAGAATTCTTCTGATTATCCAACTGGCTCCAAACATCATGGCAGTGGCCAACTGCAGCAGCAGCATGTGAAGCAGCAGCCTCTGCTTGTAGCTTAGCCTCCTCGACTGTATTTAATGTCTCGTCTGAAAGTATACTCTTCTTCTCCACATTCTGACTCACTCTTCTAGGTTGATCACTAAAAGATGTAGGAGATAAAGCTGCAAGATATTTACCGGAATTGCTTGTAGATACGAAGCAAGCAGGAGTTGCGCCAGGAACTGACGCAGAGGAAAGATTACTAACAATATCAGTGGGGACTGTATCCGTCTGACTTTGAGCAAGTAAAGTCATTTGGCCAACCAACTCGGGAACAGGTGCCTTTTTAGACAAATGATTACCAACACCAGGGCCACATGCTGATGCTGTCTGACTTAAAGTTGGTAATGGGATTTGACCTAGGCCCTCACTTGCAGGAACCTTCTTTCTCTTTCTAGACTTAGGATCAGCAGAATGCTGACTAGATGAAACTGTCACCCTTTTCACATCAGGCTGGGAAGAAGTCCCAGAAGAAACACTAGCACCCCCACCACTATTAGCAACAGCAGGAAGAGATGAATGCTTCATGGCAGGGAAATTTGGCACAGATGGATCTTTAGCAGGGGTTAGTTTCACAGGTTCTGTATTAGGAAACACAGAGAAACGAGCGTTGACATCAAAGGGAGAAGTTTGTGGAGAAGCCACCCATGGACCAGGAAAGGGAGTCTGAGAGAGCCAAGAGGGGCTATGTCCAACAAAATTCCTTACACCCGTGGCTTGATAAGGATGCAATGGAGAAAGCGGTTGCTGATAATCAAGTAAACCTCTTGACATGCTACTGGACTGCAAACCATCACAAGTAGGGCTAGATACATTCCAAAGAGGCGACGAGAGCGGAATGATAGGATTAACAGCTGGTGATGGAATACCCTTGCTGCTCGCTCGACCAGCAGGTGAAGAAGGAACTTTACTTTGAAGTGAACTGTGTTTAACTGGTCGTTCTGGAGCTTTGCTACCTGCAATTCTCAATTCTGAAATACAATGAGACAATGGCCAAATCTATACAAGAACTGAACTTTAGGATCCTGAAATACCTGAACGAGATTGCACAGGGGTTTCTGAGTTGCTGGCATGTGATTTCTGACCACGAACCTTTTCAATACAGGCACGCCATGCGGGCTCCCAAAGACTCCCACCACCCTCTGCAAATGCAGTATGTCACGCTGATCACAAGTTCACATAATTATATAAAGGTGCAAAGCAACTACATCTAATAGCCTAATACACTAACCAGATGGCCCAAAAGCTGAAATCATACAAGCCTCATCAGGTACAGATTCTTGTCTGCAACAACCAGCAATTTTAAGAAAATATAAATTTAACTTCAAACCAGGTATATCTGAAAAGCTAATTTAAATTTTGTTGAACTAATTACATGTCACTGAGAGCTTAATTAATTTCCACATACGATTTTCACTACATACACATATTCTTGATTAGGATCACAGGAATCCTGCCCTCCCTCATTCCCAACCAGATCCTTTTGTAACACTCGAAAACAAAATCTAGGAATTCAAAATTAACATTTCGGCAGAAGTTAAAGTTATCCATAAAACAGAAACCTCAATCACAATGAGCTTACATAATCCTTCTTACAGGCTTTATGTTCAGTAAACAATTGTATACTTCCCAGCCCCAATCTTCAGTAACATTTGAGGAATAAGATCACAGTATTGGAAAGTAACATTTTCTGCTTCATTGCATGTATGTCATTCGTATGTCAACCTTAAGAAACTAAAATGAGACCCTAACTAAGACTACAAAAGTAAATACTACAAATTGCTTAATTGAACCCTTCCATCTATGTTGATGCAATGTGCTTATATAGCTAAGAAATAAAGAACAAGACTCACATCAGAGATCCATAAACAAGTATCTCGCGCCATAACTGTACTTGTTGTAGATCCGTAAAAGGCTGCTGAAAGAATGCAGCTGGAGGAACTGAAGTGTTCAAATCCGGAAGATTGGATGTAGGAATAGTAAGGACACCACATGCTTTTGTACCATTTCGTTCAACATCACCACAAGACTTCAACTCTTCAAATTGCACAATCTGACCAGTCCCAGGAGAGCCCATGAACGTCATTGCTTTATCCACTTTTTCAGACTGTCTCAGAGGTGTTGTTTCCTTCACATGGTTTCCTTTCTTAGCAATTTCTCTTGCTGCTGCCTTGCCAGAACCTCGCCTAGGTTTACGCTCAGGGGTCCCTTTAACACCTGCATGTTTTATCACCCCTACAGGTGCTTGAGCATTTCCATGAGAAATTTCTGGCACCGTCTTTACATCAATCTGAGAGAGATCAGATGTCAAAGGAGATCCCTCATCATTCTTCATTGCAAGTTTATTAAAAAAATGTATTAGTTAAGAATAAGGAAAAAGAAGGGATTAAGAACTAGAAGGCAAGGATTCAGCAATCAAGTAATAAAATATATATATATATATATATATATATATATATTTACCGTTGATATTTTCTGAACTTGGCCACTGGGAAATGATTGCCAACTTTTGCCTGTTTCTCCTTCAGATAGACCACTGAGTCTGACCTCAAAGGTAAAGCTTCTCTCTTCTTTGGAGGCATCCTTTCCCGTCTGCAAGGAAGCCAACTTAACATTTTCACCGGTATCACGGGTTGCCTCAGAATGCAGGACACTGTCAACTGTTGTCCGTTTGATTGCCCCTTGCTGTTCTTTTTCACTTAGCGGAAGCTCAGTGCAACTGATGACAGTGGGGGATTCACAATTATCTTTTACCAAATTATCAGAATTGTCTCCATCTTCATTCATACAGTCAGCAACACATTTGGATGAACAGGCAAGAGCAACAGAAGCTTGACTTTCATCTGATAAATCAACTACAAAATCCAAACGAGTAATCAGAATAGAAATACAAACAGGAAATGACAAGCTATTTGACTACTAGAATTGAAGGAGACAAATTTCTTTGATAACCAATAAAACAAACTCAATTACTAAAATAGTCTCTCCAAAGTTCAAACAATACAGATTTCAACATCCACATCCAAAGTGCAAAAAGGATAATATTAGTGAAAGCACAATAATAGTCTTAAGCATACCCTTGGTGCTAGGACCAATTTTCCCTGTGATTTGAGTTCCAGATGCCACAATAGTTTCATGATCCTTTTGGCAGCAAGATTCCACCATGGACACTGATATAGCTTCTGCAGGAGCCACAATTTTGTTTGATAGTACCACTGCATCTGAGGATGATAAATATTGCACATCAGTTTGAATACCGGGTCAACATTGATTTTTTTCCCCTTCACAAGTAGACGTGCATAAAAGTAATAAAAAGGTCTCTCTTTTTTTTTTTTTTTTTTTTTTTTGGGGGGGGGGTGGGTGGGGTGGGGAGGGATAAACTATTAAAAAATAATTGGAAATTAATGAACAAACAAAAGACAAGAGTGGGAGAGAGAGAGAAAGGAACATGATTACTAAATCACCTGTGACTTCTACCAATGCCACTTCAGCATTTCTTTGCATCAATATTTCTTTATAGTTTTCACAACCAGCTGCTTCAGTGCCCTCAACCTGTTTAACTGTCGAATCAAAAAGATCAGGACACACTTCCAACTTCTTGGAGCACTCTTGAACTGCTGCTTGGTCCCACTGACTTGCTGCATTACAGATATCCATTATCAGGGACTGAATAACTGTCTCATGTAGTATTTAAGTAGCACAGTTAAGATGTGTACCTTTTCCAACTTCAGACACAGAACCTTCAGGAACAGGCTCTACATCAGTTGCCATTTGTAAAGACTTATTCAGGCCTGATAAGCTTGCATCTTTATGGACTTCAATAGCCGTTTCTTCAGTTTCATCGGTGCCCATAGATAACACACCTAGTACTGTTGACTTCTGCCCATGATTATGGGAAGTAACTTCATCAGCAGTAGCACCAGTCCCAGGAGACATTGGAAGACCATTCAGTTTATCGCACGACGATAAGTTTTTGTCTTTCACAACAATGTTTGATTCTACATAGCAGAATAGAAATACACAGATTTGAATAGAATGTAATTCAAAAAATCAATAACTTCTTAAAACCAAAAAATGAATTTTAGTACCCAAGTTAGATGTTTGAATATCCAAAGTAAATTAGAAAACCAAAAATAAATAATTTAATGATATACCTGGTTCATTCCCGGTGGAACTATCAAATTCTGATCCATGGGTTGTCACAATATTTCCTTCACTAAATTCATCAAGACACAAGGATCCAACAACCCTGCATTGCATGTCACTGGATTCTGGAGGCAACTTTGCATTCTCTTTCTCATGGAAAGGAACATCTTGGTCACAGCTATGACCACCAACCTGCTCAGAGGAAAGAATTTTTTTATTCAGCTGCATGGATTCACCAAGCATGAGAGGCATATGACCTTCAGGAAGAAATTCTTCTTTATGGAACCTAGAAGTGTTATTGACATCGCTTAAATTCTGAGTTGAAGATTGTTCAGTAAGCAATTTCGCTGAAGAGCATGATACCGTCAAACTAGAAAGATCTCCAACACGATTAATGCCTCTTCCATCACCCTGTTCAATAAGTTTATGATCTATCCCAGGTAACACAGATGCCTCCGTCAACACCCTTCTATCCATTTCGTTGTCACTTCCATGAAACTTCTCCTTTTCCACAACAGACCCTATTTCCAGCTCTTGACAGAAAGATCTTCCTCCCTTAGTATCACCAACCTCATTGTTCTTCCCCTCCAGACTATCCAATTGATTGTCACTACCAAAACCCTTCTCCTTTTCTTCAACAGAACTAATATCTAGCTCTGGACAGGCAACCTTAGTGTTGCCAACCTCAATGGCCTGCCCCTTGGGACTCCCATCAACTAGACAAGTAACAGGTAAGTCCTCAAGCAGAGAACCTTGATGCTGCTTACAAATCTCTGGGCCTTCAGTACAAACCATAACTTCAAAATTGCAACTTTCAGTAGGTTCTGAGTGCCTAACATCATTTTTGCACCTTTCCTCAATTTGCAAGTCACAATCCCCCTTCATCGGTACTTCAGAAGGTTCCTCTAAAGTAGTGATATTGATTTCAACTTTTTGCTCTACAAAAGATTCCAACCTTGAAGGAACACTGTGAGGATCTTCTACGTTGTTGGTACAAGTTTCATCCACAGTTCCACTAGATATTTGACCAACCATATCGTACTCTTTAATCTGGACATTGCGTTCCTCTATTCCTTCAGAAATCTCTTTAAGCAAACCATCAACATTTTCAAAACAAACATCAGTAACCTTATATATACTCTCCTGATCGTTCAACTCCACAGAGCTTGCAATAACATTATGTGAAGAGGAGCTTGTGTTCCCAATATGTATCCCAAAGACAGAAGGGAGTTCTTTCATGTCAACCAGAGATTCCTTCGCCAAACTATCAACTTCCATGTGGTTAGCATCATCACATTTTCTATCTGAATCCACATTCCCCTCACTCACAATTACACCACTGTAAACATGTGAATCAACTTCACCAAAACTTTTATAAACAGGGGGATCATCTTTTTGAGCTTCTGAAGTACATTCAACACTAGGATTCTCAGCTCCAGTACTCTCATTCCACCCATCCAGAAAATCATCTGGTGGTAATGCAGGTTGTGAGTGAATAGCATCCTCCATCTTATCATCTTGCTTCAAATTAGGCTCCATTTTGTTAGTCAACCTACCCAATTCATCGCCAGCATCTGATTCCTCGATAATAGTTTCTCCCAGGATCCTTTCTTCTTGCCCAACAGATTTTAACAGCATTTCAACAGATTCTGAGGATGTCGCCTCAGACCAAACATTGTTACGCCTTGAAATGGAACAAGATTCTGTTGCGCTTGAACTAAATTCTATTCCACTACTTCCCCGAGAAAAATCCTCAATCCACTGATTGTCTTCCTGATTTGAAATGCCAAGAAACACTTCGTTCTCGACCAAACTATCAAATCTTAGGTGACCCTGAAGGCTGTCATCAAAATCAAACTTAGGAAGAGCATAATCACGCAACACGGGGGATAACTTGGAGCTCCCTTCACCAGCTAATTGAAGATTATGGCCTTGAAAATCATTGTCGTCATAATCCATCGGTATATGCCTACAATATATAAATGTTGGCGCAAATGAATAGAAATCAAAAGGGTTTATGTACATAAAATATATCAGCCCAGTTGCTAAAGTTAAAATCATAATAAATAAATAAATAGAGAAATATATATGTGTAAGTTCATACAAGGCTCCAAAAGTAAAAACTTTCAGTCCAGACATCATACTAGTGAAAAAATAATTATTCAAATTAATTTTAAACCATGATATCTAGTTGCTTGACTTGATTCTAGAACCCTTATTGAATTTTGTTCTTACTTTTTTCCTTTCTTTTTCAGATGCATTTTCCTTGAACTTGAGGCTGCAATTGTTTGCATATATTGCGAGATAGCAGGAAAAACATGCATTATCAAAAAAATACCTTTTAAATAAAAAAGATATTGCAGCACACTATGCCAATAAGGAGGTCTAATGATTCCTCCCACCCAACTCCTGTTCCCTGTATACACATCCACACACAAACACACACACAAAGAAACTAAAAAAGCTTCATCCAAAGATGTATCAGATTTCTCTACAAGCTTTCAGCTTAGAATACAAAAACCTCGTATGATGACAGTTCAAAATAGTATTACAATCTGTCAACTAAGATGTGTGTGATGGAGATAATCAACTGTGCATATCATTAAATATCGATCATGATTAATTATTTATATACTTGAGCTTCAAAAACTTTTGACAGGTAAGTTTTCAAAAGTTAATAGAAGAATATATAAGTGCTTATAATTCTCAAAAAAAGAGTGGGAGGAAGATAAAGGTATCTTAATTTAAGCCCCCCAACTTAATCGTCATTTATATCATGAGAATTTATATTCATCGAGGTGCCATTAATGATTATGGAGTAGCTAATAAATGTACATACACACACATACATATATGTATGTAAAGAGACAAAAGGGAAGTGTTGTTGTGGGAATGACATAGACAGAGATAGTGAACATTTTATTGCTTAAAATTATGAAGAAAAAGTAAAAAACTAATGCAGACATTAATGATAGAAAACATGGGAAAACATAATATAATTGGGAAGTTGACATATATGTATATAAATTTAAAGTATGAATAACAAAGGAAATAAGTGTTTTTATCAAAATTTGAAGTAAAAAAAAAAGGTAATGTTTCTAATATAGAGATGGACAGTGAGAAAAAAATACAGAACTAATATATGTGATGTGACAGCTAAATTTAAGGATATATCATAGCAAAAAAGAGAACTGGCACATAATCTTTTTCGGAGGCCTTCTGATTAAAGAAAAGGAGGCATAGAGAGAAGTCTATAGATAGGTTAAGAGAAAAGACTATCAGTCGAACCAGTAATATACGCCATGCATTCACTATTGTTTACCTTTTTAATGATTTATAACATGCATTAATCAAACATCATTAAAATTGAATCTTACAAATATGTAAAATATACTCTATATTGGAGGAAAGAGCTGGAGCTATAGTAAGTGTTATCATATTTGTTCATACAGCCAACCAATGGCAATCCAATTCATATTTCATTCAGTGACAAAGCCAGGAATTTCTATCAACGTGGGCAAAAATAACTAATCACAAATTTCTCAGAATTATGGTCAGTAAAATTATATACATTTAATATTATTGTTCTATTATCTAAGAAAATATTATTTGTAATACTACGAGCCATAAAATTTCCCAATTCTAACACAAGGCACTTATTAGATCGAATAAACTCATTTGAACAAATAGAATGATTTTTCCGTATCCAAACTAATACCATTTCATGAATAAAATGCGACTAATTAACCCGCCAATAAAATTGTTTACAAATAACATCTTGTTCATCAAAACATATAAATGTTGACTAATCTAGCTAACATCTTGTTGGTAAATGAAATAGTTGAATAATAGAAAAAATAGAGAAAATTTCCTTCTAGAATCAAGGTAGGGCAATTGCCTACCTTCATTCCCAATTATGGATCATTTGATATTGGCATTGCCAAATATGGCGAACAAATCATCGAATCAGTTAAAGTTGGGGGGTTGTAGATGAATCAGAGACAAATCAAGATTGTTTCATTCTTATGGCCCTGAGATTTTACCAAGAGAGGGCAAAACTGCAACGCATATATACCAGGGGGTGTCTAATAACATTGTTTCATTCTTATTAGGCAGCTAGATTTTTCAAGAGAGGAAAGGCAACGCATATATAGAAACTAGTATAGAAGAGAGAAGGAAGGATAAAATGTTTATTTCGGGAATGCACGATTCTCCATATTTGCTTTTTTATAACTCTAATTAATGGGCCCATTAAATAGGCAACTGATAAACTATCACTTGGTAAATTAAATACACTCCCTTGTTTATATTTTAATTAATAAAAATTTATTGTATCAAGAAACATAATATCTATAAAGATAGAGAGAGAGAATTGTAGATCATCTATTTAACTTAACATATTTATTTTCCAGCTTATATTATTCAATGCCCCTAAAAAGAATATAAAAAATTAAATTCAACAATTATAAATAGAGGTTTGTCACAATATTCCTCATCACTTTCTCATATGAGTGATAAGACCTAAAGGCTTTGAAATTCAAATATTTATATTTTCTCTTTCATAGAGGTTTTTAAGTATTATCTTAAAACTTAAATTTGTATACATTGTATATATAATGTTAAATAATATATCTATATATAAATGTACCCAGAAAAAACCTCAATAAATGAATCTTCGTGTATAGTACGTCTCAAATTATCGTACCGACCAAGTATACCGCCTCTGAATGAATGCCCCTATAATTTAGTGAACAACATACTTGTACCCATACCCTACCTGCCAAAAATTGGGTAATATTGATATGAATAGGTTTCTCAACTTTTTTCCTCCTTTATCCATTTTCTCAATTGGGTAACATTGATATGAATAGGTTCTCAATTTTCTTCCTCTTTTATCCCTTTTCTCTAAACCCTCTAGACCTTATTATGCATAAAACTTGTATCAAATCTAAACCTGATTATTTGATTTTAACTACTTTTTTCTGTCTCTACGTCCAAATTTGAACCCTAACTGAAATACCAAGAATTGTACAGCGTAAACTCATCACAAATCACCAACCTAACCGGGCCTGACCTCAAATCTATCCAAATTTAGTTTCTTTCCCAAAAGATTTACTATTCATAGCGTATCACTGTTCATTATAGGTATCATTGATCAGCAGCAAAAAGACCATTTATGTCAATACTCAAAATAACCTAGAAAAGAAACATTAGAATTAATCCCTGCCCGGGGGCGGGGGGAGGGTGGAGGCAGTAGGCCCACAAAAAACAAGACATCATTTTGTTCCTACTCCTGTCCTTTTTGCAACATTGAAACTCCTAATATATCATGGAATCAAAGTATGCAACTTGAGCATCAAGCTTACGTTGTGGAGCGATTGAGGTGGGCAGATTAACCAAAATGCCAACCCGAATGAATAAACATTTCTTTTATTTTCTAATTCTTTTGTTTTGATCTACCAAAAATTACCATTACTTCCGTTATTATTGTTTTTTTACTTTAAAACGGTCAGGGTCCCATTAGCCCAACTTATTCAATTTGGAAGGTGAGGTTTTGGCAAAAATAACCGTTGGAGGAGTTGTATTGCAAAAAGGGTACAAACCAAAGGGTCTATTATGCACTCATAAAGGAGAATTCATTGTGATTAAACAAATGTTGTCCTCGCAAAGGAGAGTTCATTATCATTAAACAAAATACTAACATTTATATGACAAATAAGTGCTGCTTTGCGAACTCAACAAAACCTCCATGCATCACTCTTACATCTAACATTGAAAACTGAAGCACTAAGCACACAGACAGTCACAAAACAAAACAAAAAAGACAAAAAGAGGGAATCTAATACCTCCAAGCTCCCATCATTCACAGCACAAACACTCTCAATAACACATACAAATAACAAGATAGAACTAGTATTATTAAAGACAACAATCAGCAGCATTTCATATCGAAACCAAATAACAAATCAAATATCAAAGCCACTAAAAAGTTAGTCAACTTTGAAAACGACCATCATCAATTTAAAGTCTACCCAGAAACCCCTAATTAGTTTAGGTTGTTAGGCACACACTATCACTCTCCACTCATTTCCTAACACTCGGCACACAAAAAAAGCCACCTTTTTAGAAATATCCCCCAAGTATTTGGCACAAGTACTACCAAAGTTTGAGTTTCAACAAATCGATGGAGGAAATGAACAGTACCAGAAGAAGTAAGTCTAGAGACGCTACCTCCCTCCATCCAGAGACAAAATCCTGACCGTTGATCAACTGACTCGCTGCTTCATAACCCTAGGGTTAGATTGATTATCACAAATGAACCAGAAATATCCAGCGGATCGAGAGATGAACTTCCCGGAAAATCGACGAGTGGAGGTAGCCGGCAACAGTTTTTACTAGTACTTATATATAAATATATATAGATAGATATATATATATATATATATATAATGCATAGATATACAGAGAGAAGTTTATCCGTCTGTCTGTATACGAGCGTGTTGGCTCGGTTAGGCGCAGCACTCTTTTCTCACTTTTGGGAAGAGAGAGAAAATTGTGTGATTGTAGAAAGGGCGGGGGTATACATGTATTTTCATTTTATTTTTACGAATTGGAGGGGTTTAAAACTAAACAGAAGGAAATACGCAACGTGTCATGTTTTGATTGCTTAATGAGGAAGTAATGGCAATAAGGTTTAGGCAGAGTTGCAAACGAAGAACGGTTCAGTTCGAGTTGAGCGTCTAATCGAGCGAGTTCGCACAAGGTTGTTTTGTTCGTTTGTTCGATCAAACATATTCGCAAATCATATGGTTCGGTTTGCCTTCAAGTTCGATTCGACTTGTTCGGATATAGGTTATTTCTTATATATATGTTCACATTAAATTATTTCTAAAATTCTACATATAAATAATTAATTTTGGTTATTTCATATTTCAAGTTCTGCTTACATGTACATGTACATGTACAGGTGTTGATTGAATCATAAGAGGCACATTTGTATTATGAGCATATTTATCCAAAACTACTGCATTATATTTTATAATTTCATTATAAAAATCTTAAATAAGACTCATTTATGAAATAGATAAAATATTATTCATTTATTCTAGACTAATTATGTAATAAATTACAATATCGACCACTAGTCCACTACTACCGATATAATATTATATATATGACGCCCCCAAAATTAGGTATACATCACCCATCTTGGGTCGCTTGATACATGGTATGGTAAATTCAAATACAACTTATTAATACAATTCTTGAAGAATGTCGTATAATATACGACTTAAACATAACATGAGTTTAATACAATTATATGGTTTCATTGTAGATTATACAAACTCAAAATTTTATAAAAGGAGTTCTCATTACAATTATTAACACACTATTTCAAGGACTATCTAATGCTATCCTCTTCGATAATAAAAAATAGGACGACAATGATATAAGAATTCGACAAAACAAGTTCAAGAATTATTTTATTCAGAACTAAATAATGTCCAAATTGTCAACACGATGATACTATCTTTGCGAGAGAAAAATTCAAGAACGCCCGTAAGAATATTTCCATGAAAAGACATCGGATAAAAAATAGGATATATTAATAAATAAAGGTTATTCCATGAAATAATAAGAATTGGAATTTTAACAGCTTATTACAATAAGAAATAATAACACTGAGTACAACAAATAATATTCCTTACCTTAAGAAGAATTGAATAGTACACCATCTGATATATAAGAAATTGAAAGAATTAGGCCGATAGAATACAACTTTCTTCTTCTCTCTATAGCTTATCTCTGTAGCTTTTGATCAATTAAAAGAAAATAAATGAACGAACGAAATTTCCATTTATGTAAAAAATTACGGAATTCATACATTTTAATCATATTGACGGTCCATATTTAAAAAAAAATAAATTATAATATATTCTATTTAATAATATAATAAACTAGAAGTAATTTTATAAAAGATTTTACTACGCAAGACTTTCAAATTGCTGTCTCCGGCGGAAGAAAATGATCAAATTTATTTGGTTGCTTTAGCTAAAATATTAAAGCTATTTTTATTTGTAAGAATTACACTCGAGATAAGATTATTAATTCCAAATATTTTGTTTATTTTTCAATTTGAACTTGGAACTATTAGTCCTGAAATTATAAAATAGTTTAAAATGTGAAATTATTTAATAATCCCAGAATTATAATTCTTACAAACAAACATGACTTAAGTAATCTTACAATTACTGTGCCTCAAAACATAGAGAAAACAGCTCGAAAAACTTGCATACGAGCAGCCAAAGTAAATTTGGACCTTACGATCACCAATCCTTCCAATATAATTAAATAATGTACAATAAAATTAGTTTCCAAGAAACATATTTGTGCATCTAGGACAGCGGTAAGTGTAGTCTGCAAAATAATGTTTGAACATTCAAAACAATTGATTTCCACTGGTCATTAGGGGAACCGAGTCATAGACTTTCTGCAAATCATTTCTAGCAACACAGCACATATTGCAATTCCGAAACTTGACAAGGCCTTCGCAGTATGGACCTGAACTTAAGACTCTGATGCGTGCCTGACTCACAGCTATCACCAAACAAGGCATTATCCCTGATGAGATTCATAAATCCAATATCAGAAATGGAAAACATCAACAATAATGAAGGTCAATTATTGTTTTCCTTTTCTTGGACATGCTCACAAAAAGTTCCAGTTCTTTGATTGATACACAAACACACATTTTACTACATAGAGGGTAAATGGTAAATCACAAATATAAGTCTTGGACCTAAGAAATACTTGCAAAAAGAAACTATAAATAAATAAATGTTCCCCAAGTATATATATATACACACACACACACACACACACACACTCAATTGCCTTTTTAATTAGCAAATTATTTTTTTTTATTGGTCCAGGTCACTCTCACAATAACAGGGACAGAACCAGAAAACTTTCTTTGGGGATCAGAGAATACTGATGCGATATCAGCCATCCATCCTGATATATCTCAAAATTTCAAGTTACTTTAATACTAGTCCACATTCATTCATATAATTGATAATACATTAGTTGCCAATCATATTTTGAGAAATGATTCAATGACATTGCATATAAACAAAAAAGCAAAATCATAGTACAACACTTATTATTTAACGGTACCAATAGAAAGAAAACCACTTGGAGTAAAGGAAAAATATACTCCAAAAGTCAGAACATAAAAGGCTCAGTTTGGAATGGCTGGTATTTCTTTATCATTTTGTTTTAACTTTTTTAAATCAAGCATTCTAGTTTAGTATTAACTTTTTATTTTTGCTACTTTAGATTATGAATCTGAGGTATTGACATAGAGTACGATGAAGCTCGGTACTGCGGACCATCATCCTCCAAAACCTCTTTGATAAAATTCTCTTAACCCATCATAACTATCCCATTCATTTTAAATTTTTCTCTTTAAATTCATTATATATATATATATATATTAATAAAGCGTCCAGCTTTTGATAACCGTCTTTGGTGATTTTGGCTCACAAACTAATGTTAAAAATAAAAAATAGTTGTTGTGTCTTTTAATTACGGTTACATTTTATCCCATAATTTCTCTTATATATTTCAAACATTGAATTTACAGTTATAATATAATAACCAATTTAAAGATGCTTTTATTATGAACTACTTTTTTTATATTTTATTAAATCCATTTAAACGAATTTAAAATTATTTTTTATAATAGTAATTGATATTATACACGCATCGCATGTGTGCGGTGGCTATATATATATTAAAGCAACTTCTTCTAAGAATGCATTCTACTTCCAAAGAGGGCCTAACATTTCTAGTTGCGAGGCAACAAAAGGAACTCTTCTTCTTAGAAAGTTATTAACAGACAGATCCAGTTATTGACAGGACTTCTTCAAAGTTCAAAACTAAGCCCAACTAACTTCTTCAATGTGCAATAATAGCATACATACTTTTACACATATGTATGATTGTACACCATATATTCATTAGATGTCTCTAATAAACCCGTAAATTACATCGATATATGCAGATCTGTACTATCATAATTATGTAAGCCGAAAACACAAATCACTTCTTCGATATATGCTTAGTTTTTATTCTGTCTTCTTTATTCTTTTTCTTCTCTTTTTTAGTGTTTTTAAAACGTGACAGTAGCAACAACGAGTTCTTTGGTTCAGTCAACAAGCTTTTACTGTCAAGAGCTTGCCATAAGCCTAAAGGCTAAAGCTATATCAATTAGGATTTAGATATCGCACAGGGTACTACTATTAAGGTCATTTCTGTATTAAACACTTACCCATAATCCAACCAGCAGCATCCTTTAAAAGTGTTTTAAGCATTGAGTTAACTTTTATACATACGCACTAAATTATTAGATAAAAACTCTTACTGTGAATAAGATAAAGATGGGTGCAAAGTTCAAAATATAAATTTAACATACCCCAAAACTGTTGGGACTCTTTTGATCTAATTCTTCTTTTCCTGCAAAGTGATCATGCAGTACCTTGATAAATTATCTTAGCTTCAAGATAGTTCTAGAGTGCACTAGAACTATGGCAAAAAGAGCCCAGAGAAGGAAACCTAAATGATATTGAGATCGATAGTACCTGTAACTCATGACAAGAGTCTTCCAAATAAAATTCCACTGAATACAATAGCGCCAAACCACTTATTGGACACAAACCTAAAACAAGATAACCAAGTAAATACTACAGTACAAACAGAGGAAGAGTAAACATATACTTGAACCAACCTCAAGTCCAGAACAGAAATACTTGACATTAAGGTTTTCTATTTTTTGTTTTTTCCCCCCTTTGGATAGGTAATACCAAAATATTGCAACCAACGACCATGAGGTTATTCCTCGGCCTCTGCCATTTCTCCCACTCCTTGGGGTCTAAAATATTTGACACTAGGTACATGAAAGCATAAACATTAGTGGAAATTCTAGCACTGATAAATTTTTGGAGTTATAATCACCCTTTCAAAATCCATGGGCTAAAATACAGGGTTACCAGGGATAAAATACAGGGTTCCAGCTTGAATCAGATGATGTGATTCAACAAATACAGGTGTTCTCTTAAATGAATTGCAAGTGCTATATCAAGATGCAACTCCAATGGAAAGTTTAGTGAAAATCTGAAATAGTTATGGCATGGCAGGAAGCTAATGACAGTATAACACCATCAATTACGAGCTAAGCTTTTTACATTGAAACACTACTAAATGAAAGGTGCACATATTTGACCTAAGTCTATGAAACACAACTATAGACTTTTGTAAACTCACTTTCTGTTACAATCGGCTCTGGATGATATGTCAACCGTCCAAATTTGCCATGCTAATTGGCCAGATGCAGCTGCCAGAAATACATAATATGGCCATCCTGCTCCATGAACCCAAGAGAGAGGGGGGCAGTTGTTATTGCAAGTAAGTTGGTAAAATAATGAGGATGAAACAAAAGGCAAGTCTTACCAATATCAGCATTAAATCCACTAAGAGCAAGACTACTAATGCACACTATCCCAAACCCGCCAACCCACTCCTTTGTAGAATCCCCAAACTGGAGAGCAGTAGATTTAACACCCACTTTCAAATCATCTTCCTTATCCTGGATACGTATTAATGAACAGATAATAAGTAGCATGATAATAGCTGTTTTCCCTTGATAAAAAAAAATTGAAATTGTTTTCGAAGAACAGAAAGTTTAAACCCTAGCACTATATATACGGACATAAAAAAGTAATACTCTCTATCTTTCTCCTGATCTCCTCTCTCTCTCTCTCATACACACACGCACACACAACACAACACAACGGACTGAATTCCAGTAGAATTGAATGCACAAAAATAGAAGCTTCTATACCGTAGAGCATATACAAAATTGTATGTATTATCATATGTAAGAAAAATTAAAAAAATTAGAAATTAATCAAGATGTGCAGCTTACACCCATAAACTCCTAATATAAATAATGCTAAAGATGCATATCCAGGAAGCCCCAAAAGCACTATGAAAATTGGATACTTGAGATATTATAAACAAATGGTACACAAAATTAAGCTGTATCATTCATTGTAAGTTAGAAAAATTAAGCAATTAAAAATCAATTGAGATGCATAGCTTCCGTTACTATTGCTAATATAAACAGTGCTAAGGAAACATTTCAAGAGAGCCTCCAAAGCACTGTGAAAATGGGATACTAGAGATATTAGAAATAAATGGCACACAAAAATAAAACTGTCATCCAAACAGGTCTATGACATATTAGTATGTTCCCATGTGTTTTCTAGACTCTTGTACTCTAACCAGGTTTGGATGTGGTTTATGAGCTTGGAACTTAACACTGCAGATTGTCTACTCACTACTGAGAGGTGTTTGATTACACAAATTCAGAGTAAGTAGCTACGCATGCAAGTTGTTACAGGCGCATGTTCCTTTTTACTCCTATTATTCCTTGCTAAAAGGTGACCACAAATTGTAATATATAAATACACACACTGAGACAAATATATACATATGCATACCTGATGTGCATATATTGTATCATAGACAAGTGTCCAACAGATTCCAGAAAGGTAAAGTGGGAACACAATAGCAGGATCAAGACTTTCCCTGATTGCAGCCCATCCTAATAAAGCTCCCCAGTTAAAAGTTAAACCAAGATAGGCTTGAGGCTGCACCAACATAATTGCAATTGATAGATACATCAAGTGAGTGGAATGGAACAGCTTATCAGATTAACAAGCAAAAATTCCATGGAGACAAAAGTCGGATACATTACCCAAAAGGTTAGCCTCTTCATGAGGGGATAGGTAAAGACCAACAGTAGAGATGAAGCCCCCAAAAATTGACTGTAAGAAAGAAGACAATTTCAAAAACTTAATAAAAAGTATGATGATATACATCAACTACACCTGATTCAGACCATATTACAAACTACACGCACCCAAATAACATGTGGGTGTGTGAACACACATACGTGTAAGAGTGAAAAGATCAATACAGTTGCAAATATGGTTGTGTTATTGTCGTTGTTGATGGTGGTGGTGATGTTACTATCACTATTCATTATTGAATAGCAAAATCTAGATACTTTTACTTTTAGTTAAAAAGCAAAGAAAAAGACAGGACCTCTGTTTTCAGATAGGAAACTTTACAAATAAGCAATCTCTCAGGCCACAGCCTTTTCGTAAAGTATCACTTAAATCTGATGAATGAACAAGGAAAATGGAGATGAATAATTGGTAAAATTTTGGGCATATAAGCATGTGTGATTTCGACGGCCAGTGTTTAATAACAGCACAATTCTTCCAACACAACTTAGTATATTCCCATCAGAGCACATGATATTACAAAAAAATCTTGTGCAGAGCTACACAGCGTAATAACATTTATTTATTTCTTATTTCTTATTATATTTTTTGACAAATTCAAGTACTTATTATTTTGATAACTGCAAAAAGATTAAAACAACAGATTTAAAGCTATTGTCTTTATTCAAATAATTTTTTTGACAACATGAAATGGACAAATCTATGGCTCAGAATTTAGAAATGTTGCAGAGTGTTGCAGAAGATGATTCCTAGGACAAACGAATCATATACGAGTTAAAAACATACAAACCTGTAGTGGTTCAATTGAAGAAGAATACCAAGACCCAAAAACAATTGAAGGCCAAGAAAACAAAGCCCTTGAAATGGTGTCAAAGCACCGCTAGCAACAACTGGTCTGAGCCTCAGTCGCTCCACCTACAGTATATAAAATTCTAAAATGAGAGAGTTAGAGAGAGAATTATGCACAAGTTGAGAGACAGGTCATCATTATTTATCATCATCTCCAACGACAGGCGTTCAACAAACATATTAAGAGAAATGGTTGAGAGGCAAAACATCTAGAGTACGTCAAGCCGTCAACACCAATATTTTCTCTCACTTATTTCTACATCATATTGAATAACTGCCAGCAGAAATGAATAGTACATATACTACCAGGAGGGAAAAAACATAATAATTACTTTTTTTCACATAAGTCATGTATATGTCTAGGAAATTACTAAATCGATCCAGCATGAATTAAAGGTAACCACCTTTAATAAACAATGACATAAGCATTCAAACAAACATACAGGTACATTACCTTTGTATCTATATCACGATCAAGGAGATCATTAATTGTACATCCTGCACCTCTTAAGAGAAAAGCCCCACAACCAAATAGGGTCATCATCTTGATATCAGGAAGACTCCCAGGGGATGCTGCAAATGTTATAGACCTAGACCAGTAAATGATTTCAGGAATAGAAATGAACTTATAATTCCATAAGCTATTGCATTCTTAACATTTTCAGCACTAAATTATAACAAAACTCTTCCAAATGAGTATTAACGTGTGATGAGTAGATTATTGTCACTAAATACATGCCATAATGACCATGTTGGTCAAAAAACCTATTGCTTACATAAACATGCTTGTATGCAATCCATGCTAAAACATAAAAGGCAAGGAGCCACCACCACCCAGTATGTCTCACTTAATGGTATCAACTACAATAACTACTCAAAGAGCAGCTCAAAATAGAAATTATATGCTATTTTCTCAACAATCCACTATCCTTTCTGCTTTATTCTCTTCTCTCTTCACTTAGTATTAGTTTGGAACTCAAACTTGCAAGTCCAACAAGAAGTCCAACTATATATACTTTCAAGAACTAACACATAGCATAAAGAGTATAAAGTATTCTCGATAAAGTTCTAGTCTTTTCTGTATTTTTCATTTTTGCAAACATAGTATAAAATGATGAGCATTAATAAAGTTTCAAACTTCAGTGAAGCCAAAATCATTACCACATGCATGGCCAAGCAAGTAACCACGTCCCAATCGGCTTATCCAATCGAGCAAGGTGTGCATAAGGCCGAGTCTTCTGAGGCAGATACAAATCAATCCACGAAGTGGGGGCTACCTTCTTCGTATCCTCCTCCTTCTTTTCACCGGTCCACGTCGAAATGCCCACATTGTGGCCCAATCTGATTGAATTAAAGTCCCTAAATTTCAACTTCTCACTGCAAAATTCGGTATTGGGGAAGTAACGGTCATAAATTTTAAGCGAATCGATGAAATGGTTACTGAATGATCTGGCACAGCAGTGGTTACAGTTAGGGTTTGGAGGTTCGGCAGGATTATGGAATAAGATAGATTGGATGACTGAGATGGAGGGGGCAGAGGATTGAAACCTACGATAAGCTCGAGATAGACGGAACAGAGACATTGGACTGTTCAAAAGAAATACAGAGACAACACATAATCAAAGCTTATCTCCATTCTCCACACTTTTTTTTTAATATGTCTATCATCTAATTTCCAAAAAATAAAAATAAACTAAAACTTAGTTGTCTCCACATTCATTTATCAAATTAAGGCTGGTGGGGAGGCACCAATAAATTATCTAGGAAATGGAAAATGAAAAGAATGAAGAACTTGTTCTCAAAAGTTTTAATGAATTTTTTTTTAGTTCTCAAGAAGGAGAAGAAGATAATTTCAACAGAATCGTACCAAGGAGAAGAAGAAGCATAATTTTGCGACGACAATGGAAAGGTTTTGTCAGCTCTGGATCTTCACATTTCGTCATAGCTGAGAATGAGAGAAGTTATAAAGAAAGCAAGGCTAAAGAAGGGAAGATGTTTGTCTGAAGATAGTGAAGCTGGTGAAGAGGGTATGAAGAACTCCTCATCTGAAAATGATAGGTCCAAACAAGTACTTCAGATAATCGACGAAGAAGAAGAAGAAAGTGAAAATAAGGTGGTCACGAGGGTGCTCATCCCTAAATCAACTGAAGAAGAGAGGGGTATGGAGGCTTCGTTTCTAGGTAAATAAAAGCAAAAGTATACGGGATCGACTTAGTAATACACAAGAGTATAGTAACTAAATATTAAAAATAATTAACTAAATCATTATTCAGGGCTTTAAACAATACAATGCCCCAAATCCCAAACCTTCGCCTCCTCCTCCTCCTCCTCCTCCTCCTCCGCTGCCAATAACTACACCTCTCCTTTCTTTCTCTCTCCTCTCACAATTCCTTCCCCTCTCTCCCTCATATTCAAACCCAACAAAACCCCGCAGGCTCATAAACCCTTCTCAATCTTCGCCTTCTCTTCGTACAAGAAACAACGATACCGTTCAAAACCTTCCACTCCCCTCCGTAGGAACAATACTTCTTTCAGAGAGAGTGAGAACAAGAGAGAAGGGTTAGCAATGGGGGAGAATAAGTCCGTTGGGTTTAATAGAAAAAGGGCTGAGGGTAGAGATAAGGATAATAGGAAGACCAGTTGAAAGTCCGTAAGCTCAATCCTGTGAATACCATATGCTATGTTCAGGTAATTTTTCTTCTTCTTCTGGTTTGATATTACACGTGGTTGCGTTTTGGTCGTGCAAGCTGACATTTTCTTTCAGTTTAATTGAATTTATAAAGATTGATTAGTGGCAGTGCTGTACATATTGGTTGGATTTTATTTTGTTGAAGTAAATATGGGAGCTGTCATTAACCTCACTTTCACTTTATAATTATAATAATTAGCATAGCAAGTAAGAATCGATCCCACAGAGAATAAAATTATTTTAGAATTATTCTACTATTTTAACAGAAAATAAAGATGAGGGTTTTGAAAATTATTTTTAAACTAAGAGAATAAAAATTAATGATGAAGGTAATCAAATATATAAAAACTTCAATTACGCAGTTCAGGTTTCACCAAAGCACAATAATCAATTAATCAAGTAATTATTATTTTCCTTCAATGAAATTATTAGCCCTAGATAACAATAAGCCTCTCTGCTATCCCAAATTTCTCCTTAGATTATCACCGTATGAAACAAAGCTCTTCACCGATTCTAACTAGCATATAACCTAGAATAAGCTCTCTAGATTTAATATGATAGAAGCATTAAGAAATAGAGAATTAGGCTAATCCAAGCAACAAACACATAAGCTCGATTTATTTAACTTGTTTTCTAATAATCGTAGTAATAAACAAAAAGCTTGTCCACAATTATTATTACCAAGTTGCTACTTGTAATGAAGAAAGATATCAATTACACGTAATACCAATCTTAATCTAGCAGATGATAATGATCAAATTAACTCAATTGGCCATATTAAATCTATTAGATCAATTAGCATGCAATCAATGAAAACAGATTATCAGAAGAAATTTCACACAAGAAGGAATAAATAATAATACTCAATTAATCAATTACTTGTAACAAAGATTCACCTCCCTTTAGAACTGAATGAAAAGAACTAGCCTGACATGCTCTTGAGCCTTCACTCCAATAGATGATAGTTGATTGTTGAATAATTGAATGAATAAAACCATGACTCTCATCCTCTATTTATAGTGCTAGACAAAGTCATAAATCTTATAGGAAGTAGAAATCCCAATCCTAAAAGAATTATAAATTACACTAATTTCTATAAAGAAATAGAATTCAATTTGAAAATAAATCTTAGTCTAAAAGAAATTCTAATTATAATAGAATTGTAAAAATTAATTTTCTAGAATCCAAAAATCAGATTTGAAATTGGAATTAAATTCCACAATTTGCGTGTACCAACTCTTCATGCCGCGTTCGGATTCTTCAATGTGCGTGAATCAATTTCCGTGTCCCACTTGAACATATATGCTGAATATGAATTTGCCATAATGTTACTTTGGAATCTGTGCATTACTCCTTCCATGAATCAGATTGTGAGAGAATCAAATTGACTATCTTTGAGTAATAAAAACCATGGCCCACGTGTATGTAATGTAGCAATGTAATATATCTCTGCATGCTTTTTTTTTCTCTTTACTCAATTTGTGATATCTCCCATGTTGGCCCACATGAGTTTTAATGACTCTAATTAAATGACTTAATTGGGTCAACCCAATAATCTTGGACTTGTCCTCCTTGATCCAATAATGCCCAATTTGTCTTCAAATTATTTCTAAATTCACAGAGCCCATCAATTGTACCTAAAATAAAAATATAAGAATAATGAGTTTATTTAGGCACAAAATAAATACTAAAGATTAAGTATTAAGGAATAAAAATATAACATATTTCATACTCATCAAATTCCCCACACTTATCTTTTTACACGTCCTCAGGTAAACCAAAAATTTGATTTCGGAAAAATTCTATTCAACCACGAAGTCAAAAGATTTCAAGATACAAATCATGACTATCAACACTAAATTTGCGTAAATCTAATCAACGCTTTTATCAATCAACTCACAATTACCAACCTTACCATTTCACCAATGAATTTCATTAAATCAAACTGTAGCCACATAAGTAACTTTCCCAAAATCATCATACTTACTCAACTTAGTTACCATGGAACAAAAATCGTGTCACTGACTCACAACCAAGAACAAATTTTTCTTGCTTTTTAATTTTTTTCATAGAACCCTTTTTTTTTTTAGCGCAGATGAATGTATTTTCATGCTTCTTTTTTCGTATTTTTTCTTTTTCTTTTCTTGACATGTGCAATGTCTCCTTTTCTTAGGCTTTTCAGAGTTACTCATTAGCGAACTTTCCACCAACGACTCCCAAACCGGATGATCTTAGGCGCTAGTGTAGAGACACCCTACTGAACTTACTTATTCAAGTAACAAAGGCCACAAAAGTCGACTAGTCAAGTCGCTTTTATCCATCGCACTTTTCAAATATGAATACCGATGTTTCCCGAGGCTTAGATACCCAGTTATTTCGCACAATAGACATTGAAGCAGATTTTCAAAAAAAAATTCCTTTTTTTTTCCTTTTTTTTTCATTCATCATTTTTTTCACATGGTTCTGCAACAACATAAGCAAGTTAAACAATTCTAAGTCGTGAAATCAGTGCACATAGACAACTCCACAAATAACTTAGCCAAATAAACATGCTTCTAATATTCAAGTACTAATGTATCACAAATTTAATTCAAATCAATTACTATGGATCATGGCTTAGTTGTCATCATTCATTAACAAATTAAGCATCAACAGATTCTGAATTTTAGCATCAAATTTCAATCTTTGACTTTAACCTTCGAACACATAAGCAAATAGAACCATGAAACCCAAGTTTTCAGTTTTTTTTTTTTTTTTTTAACTTCCCATCAAAATTGGATTATTATTCCTACGTAAAATAAAACCTAAATCTCCCCCCCCCCCCCACACTCAAACCGTACATTGTCCCCAATGTAAGAAAATCATGCAAAAAAGAAAATACTACTAGCAAACATGCAATAAAAATAAAAACTAAAAAGTAAAGGGATAGAAAAATCAAATCGAGATCTTGGGTTTACTCCCCAAGCAACCGCCTGTTTAACGTCTTTGCTCGACGTCATGCTCTCTTCTCGACTTTTCATAGATTGGATCGTCAGCTCCACCATCTCAATATTTTCCACCGATGCCCCTCATAAAAGGCTTTAATCTATGTCCATTCACCTTAAAGATCTTCTTTGTGCTTCAAGCTTTGAATCTCGACCGCACTACGAGGAAACACATTAGTGATAACAAAAGGACCAACCCATCTAGATCTTAATTTACCTGGAAATAACTTAAGCCGAGAATGATATAGCAAAACTTTTTGTCCCACAGTAAAGGTTTTCCGCACAATTTGCTTATCATGAAAAGCTTTGGTCTTTTCCTTGTAAATCTTTGAACTTTCATAGGCTTCATTCCTCAATTCTTCTAACTCTTGTAACTGCAATTTCCTGTGTACCCCAGCTGCCTCCAAACTCATGTTACACTGCTTGATTGCCCAAAAAGCCCTATGCTCCCAATTCAATGGTAAGTGGCATGGTTTTCCAAACACAATCTCAGTATGGTGACATCCCATAGGTGTTTTCAGACGCAGCCTCTATAAAGCCCAAAGTGCATCATCTAATCTCATACTCCAATCCTTTCGCGCTTCGGGTTGACTACCTTCTCCAAAATGGATTTGATCTCTCGGTTAGACACCTCGACTTGACCATTACTCTGCGGATGGTAGGATGTAGAAACCTTATGCGAGAACATTATATTTCTTGAACAAAACCGCTAACACCACATTGCAAAAAGTGGGTTCATGCGATCACTAATGATGGCTCGTGGTGTTCCAAACTGACAAATATGTTAGTCCTAACAAAATCAGCAATAACTTTAGAATCGTCACCCCTAGTGGCTTTAGCTTCCACCCATTTTGAGACATAATCAATGACCAAAAGAATATATAAATTCCCAAAGGATGAAGGAAAAGGTCCCATAAAATCTATACCCCAAACATAAAAAATTTCAACAACTAATATATAGAGTTTGGGGCATTTGATTTCGTTGAGAAATATTCCCCGATCCTTCGGCAATTAACACATGTTTTACAAAACAGATAGAAATCTTTAAAAAGCGATGGCCAATAAAAAAACCACTTTCCAAAACTTTATTAGCGGTTCTTTTTGGACCAAAATGTCCTCCACAAGCATAAGAATGACAAAAAGAAAGAATAGATTCAAATTCACCACATTAGCACACATCGCCTTACTATCCGTCAACCTGAAAATTTCCATAAGTATGGATCATCCCAAACATAATGTCAGCATCACTTTTCAACTTTTCCTTTTGGATTTAGAAAATTCTTTAGGAAAATGTGCACTTACCAAATAATTCACTATATCTCAGCATACCGGGAATCTCGGCATGGATGAAAAGTAATCGCTCATCCAGGAAAAGAATCATGTAACGGTAGCTCCTCTTCGCTCTCAATAACCTACTCAAGTGATCCGCTACTAAGTTGTCCGCACCTTTTCTTATCCTCGATATCTAAGTCAATTCTTGTAGTAGCGAAATCCATCGAATAATCCTTGGTTTAGAATCTTTCTTGGTGAGCAAATACCGAAAGCGGCGTAGTCGAGAATAAACTATAACTTTAGTACCAAGCAAATAAGATCAAAATTTATCTAAAGCAAAAACCACGGATAAAAGTTCTTTTTCAACAGGAATAGTTTATCCGAGCCTCATTCAAAGTCCTAAAGCATAAGTAGATGGCATGAACGGCTTTGTCGATCCTTTGTCCCAAAATGTTTAATCGCATAGTTGTTTGCGTCACACATGATCTCAAATGGCAACTTCCAATTTGGCGGTTGAATGACGATGGCGAAGTTAATAATTTCTCTAAAGTGTCAAAAGCCTCCTTGCATTCATCATCAAACCGAAAGTCCACATCTTTTTTACGCAAAGAACTTACATAAGGGTAATGCCATCTTGAAAGTCCTTGATAAATCTTCGATAAAATCTCGCATGACCAAGAAAAGAGAATCTCTCTCCAAGACGTTGACGGGTAAAGGCAAAGCAGATATAACATCTATCTTAGCTTTATCAACTTCAAGACCTTTAGATGACACAACACGACGATCAAGTACTATTCCCTGTTCTACCATGAAATGACATTTTTCCCAATTTAAAACAAGATTAGTTTCCATGCATCTATCCGAAACACGATTTAAATTATCTAAGCATGCGTCCAAAGAATCACCATGAATTGTGAAATCATCCATAAAACCTCGATGCATTCTTCTAAAAGATCCGAAAAATGCTTACCATGTATCGTTGAAAAGTACACAGGGCATTACACGTACCCAAAGACATCCGTTGATAAGCGAAAGTACCAAAGGACATGTGAATGTGGTCTTCTCTTGGTCCTCGGGTGCAATTACAATATGGTTATATCCTGAAAAACCATCTAGAAAACAATAATAAGTGTGCCTAGCTAATCTCTCCAACATTTGATCAATAAAAGGAAGAGGAAAGTGATCTTTTCTTGTTACTGACATTCAATTTTCTATAATCTATACACACTCTCCACCCCGTTTTGCATTCGTGTGGGCACCAACTCATTATCATCGTTCTTGACAACGGTGATTCCGTATTTCTTTGGGACTACTGCGCACCGGACTCACCCATTAACTATCGGAGATGGGATAGATGATCTGGGCGTCATCAAGCAATTTGAGCACTTCTTTTTCACCACCTCCATCACGGGTGGATTCAATCTCCTTTCATTGCATCTCTTGTAGGTTTAGCTCCATCCTCTAATAATATCTCGATGCGTGCACACGGCAGACTAATACCCTTGATATCCGCTATTGTCCAACCAAAAGCGTAATACGGTCCCTTAGGACTCTCGGCAATTTTTCTTCCTGCACCTCGTTAGATTACTAGCAATAATTACTGGTGCAAAGTGTCATTAGTCCCCAAATATGCATATTTCAAAATGAAAGCGTAATTGTTTCAATTCTAGAGTTGGGGCTTGTATAATGTAAGGTAATAACTTTTGATGAGAAACAGAAATTGAATAGAATATCTGGCTTGATTTATTTGAGAATTTTGGCAACGAATGTAATCTGACTACATTCTCTTTCAATTCTGGTTTACTGTGATCTCTTCTTCCCCGTCCATGTCCAAACCGTTGGTGATTGCAATTTCCAAATTGTCTCTCTATGTAGTTGTTTAAAAGCTCTACATGCAAGGAGTCTCTCACATCGATAGAAAAACTATCCTATATCACTAGGGTACCTCATGGCATCATAGATGTTGAATCGGATTTTCTCGCCATCAAACTCCATAGTCAAGGTCCCATTATGCACATCAATCATGGTTTTTGGCTTTGCTTTTCGGAAGGGTCTTCCTAACAAGATGTGGGAGGGGTTTGGTGATGTATCATCTTCCATATCCACATGTAAAATCTGCGGGAAAGATTAGTTCGTTCACGCACTAAGACATCTTCAATTACCCCTCGGGGGTAGGTGTTAATGATCTGATCGCGATTGGATAATCACACCAAGAGTGTTTTCAAAGGCCTAGATTTAAGGAAGCATAAATGAGATAAAGGCATAACATTAATTGAAGCTCCTAAATCTAGCGTGGCTTTTTCAAATTTGGTGTTTCTATTTTGCACG
The DNA here is from genome assembly GCA_020205615.1 of Panax quinquefolius. Taxonomy (NCBI): domain Eukaryota; kingdom Viridiplantae; phylum Streptophyta; class Magnoliopsida; order Apiales; family Araliaceae; genus Panax; species Panax quinquefolius. The sequence goes on along the minus strand of CM035167.1, from coordinate 3,602,628 downwards.
TGGGATTGTGAACATTCTCGAACTTTACATTTAGGAGGCATTTTTCTTTGAAGAACAAAGCATACATTTTCTCCAATCATGACTCTTTCATCATTTTGCAATTTTCTTTTATTAGCGCGTAATTCTTTTTAAAAATTTAGCATCTGTGGCACTTGTTTAATTGCATCAAGAAGAGGGATGTTCACTTCTACTTTTCTAAAAGTTTCCAAAATTTCTTTTTCTTTTTCTTTTTCATCGTTCTTTGAAGTTTTAGAATTTCTGGAAGGAAAGGGAAGAGGAATGTTTTTAAGCTGATTAGGAGGTTTAGGTTGTACCTTGGATTTTTCTGTTCCCTCCTTAGCTGCTTCCTTCTCGAACTCTACGGGGTCGGTGGTGTATCCAACTGTGTTCCATTCCGCAAAGTTATGGCACTTGCAATCTCCCTTAGGTTGACTACTGTTTGAGATGGTAATTTTCCCAAGCCTCTAGATTCCAATATCCCCACAACAGCCAGGTTGTCCTACTTGGTTCCTCAAATCTTGAACAAAGTTTTTGTCTCTTCTTGAACTAACGTGTCGATTCATGAACTGTTTGTTCTGTACCCCATGAATGCTTTGAACATGTCCTCCAATGATGTTCCAATAGAGTGCGAGGGCTGCTTGCTTGCTTGATTGATATTGAGGTTGGGTGGTTGAAAGCCCTGCACGCTAGGTGGAAATGCAGTGGTGCCGCTTTGCTTGCTCCCATAACTTTCGATTTGGATGATCCCTCCATCCCGGGTTATATGTGTTTGAGTACGGATCATACTTTTTTACGAGGTGGTGGTGATAATTTCCCATTGATTAGCTTGTTGCCGCACACCTCGTCGTCTTGTAATATTGGGCATTCATCAGTATTGTGATTTGGTTGTAGACATATTCCACAAACCTTTGCAATTGGCAATTGACACAGTAGCTAATTGTCTAACCATAGCAGCTTAATTCGAGAAATTTGTTGACCATAATCACAAGTGCTTACCTCGCTTACCTTCACCGGTAATGATTTGTTACAGTGCCATATTGTTTGCGAGTTTGTTTGCCATGTTTGCAATTAAATTCCTTACGCCTCTCAGGTCTCTTGTCAAATAGTGCTCCTCCGCTTAGTTGCATCGATCATGCTTATCCATCTACATCAACCTTTCGTAGAAATATTGGATCGTGTTGTTCATCTATTTGATGCGGTGGGCTGACTAAACAAAGCTTTTTGAATCTTTCCCAATACTCGTATAGTGTCTCCCCAATCGAATTGTCTAATCCCACGATCTCTTTCCTTATGTTGGCTACTCTTGAGGTTTGAAAGTATCTCTCCAAGAACAACCTTCACGCCATTCCAAGACTCAGATTGAACACGAGGGTAGGTAATACTGACCAATCCTTTGCCAAATCTGCTAGGGAGAATGGGAATGCTCTCAACTTGATTTGCTCTTCTAAGGTGATTCCGTGTGGTTTCATAGTGGAGCACACCACATGAAATTCCTTGAGATGTTTGTAAGGGTCCTCACCAGTAAGACCACGAAAAAGTAGGCGATAAATGGATTAGTCCGGATTTAAGTTCAAATCCAAAGATCTAAATTAGGATATTCAATGCACGAGGTTGTTGATTTAAATTAGGAGTTGCTGACTCCCCAGAGAGTTCTATTGTTGTTTGGAATCGCCATCTCTTCTTCTTTATCTGGATTCGTTGGATAATAATTCCAAAGCTAAGTTGAGGCTCGGTGATGATGCAGAAGCCTCGTCTATATCTCTGCAGAAAGATTTGTTGAACTTTAAGTTTTCCTTCTTTAGCCTCCTTGCGCTTTTCTCAATCTACGGATCAAAATCTAATATAGTAGCTTTGAGAAGATCGAAATATAAAACAAACAAGAACAAAACAAATAATAGAATAAAAACAAAACGCCAAATTACTCCCCGACAACGGCGCCAAAATTTGGGAGCTGTCGTTGATACTCCTAAATTAACCTCACTTTCACTTCACAATTATAATAATTAGCACAGTAGCAAGTAAGAATCGATCCCACAGAGAGTAAAGTTGTTTTAGAATTATTCTACTATTTCAACAGAAAATAAAGATGGGGGGTTTTTGAAAATTATTTTTAAACTAAGAGAATTGGAATTAATGATGAAGGTAACCAAATATATAAAAACTTCAGTTCTGCAGTTCAGTTTCACCAAGCACAACAATCAATTAATCAAGTAATTATTATTTTCCCTTCAATGAAATTATTAGCCCTAGATAACAATAAGCTCTGCTATCCGAAATTCTCCTTAGATTATCACTGTATGAAACAAGCTCTTCACCAGATTCTAACTAGCATATAACCTAGAATAAGCTCTCTAGATTTAATATGATAGAAGCATTAAGAAATAGAGAATTAGGCTAATCCAAGCAACAAACACATAAGCTCGATTTATTTAACTTGTTTTCTAATAATCTTAGTAATAAACAAAAGCTTGTCCACAATTATTATTACCAAGTTGCTACTTGTAATGAAGAAAGATATCAATTACACGTAATACCAATCTTAATCTAGCAGATGATAATGATCAAATTAACTCAATTGGCCATATTAAATCTATTAGATCAATTAGCATGCAATCAATGAAAACAGATTATCAGAAGAAATTTCACACAAGAAGGAATAAATAATAATACTCAATTAATCAATTACTTGTAACAAGGATTCACCTCCCTTTAGAACTGAATGAAAAGAACTAGCCTGACATGCTCTTGAGCCTTCACTCCAATAGATGATAGTTGATTGTTGAATAATTGAATGAATAAAACCATGACTCTCATCCTCTATTTATAGTGCTAGACAAAGTCATAAATTTTATAGGAAGTAGAAATCCCAATCCTAAAAGAATTATAAATTACACTAATTTCTATAAAGAAATAGAATTCAATTTGGAAATAAATCTTAGTCTAAAAGAAATTCTAATTATAATAGAATTGTAAAAATTAATTTTCTAGAATCCAAAAATCAGATTTGAAATTGGAATTAAATTCCACAATTTGCGTGTACCAACTCTTCATGCCGCGTTCGAATTCTTCAACGTGCGTGAATCAATTTCCGTGTCCCACTTGAACATATATGCTGAATATGAATTTGCCATAATGTTACTTTGGAATCTGTGCATTACTCCTTCTATGAATCAGATTGTGAGAGAATTAAATTGACTATGCTGAGTAATAAAAACCATGGCCCACGTGTATGTAATGTAGCAATTTAATATATATGCTGCATGCTTTTTTTCTTTTTTCCTGAATTTGTGATATCTCCCACGTTGGCCCACATGAGTTTTAATGACTCCTAATTAAATGACTTAATTGGGTCAACCCAATAATACTGGACTTGTCCTCCCTTGATCCAATAATGCCCAATTTGTATTCAAATTATTTCTAAATTAACAGAGCCCATCAATTGTACCTAAAATAAAAATATAAGAATAATGAGTTTATTTAGGAACAAAATAAATATAAAAGATTAAGTATTAAGGAATAAAAATATAACATATTTCATACTCATCAAAATATGTGGCAGTATTGTGTTGCATTAGCTTAATTCCTTGCATTGGACTAGAGGGTAATCAATTCATTAAATTGTTCAAGTTGATTTTAGTGTATAGTTTGGTGGTGTTTGATAAAATTTTATAATTAAGATTTGAATAATTTAGAGGTCTGTATAAAATAGAGTGTCTGTTTGAACCAGAAACAAAATGAAAAAGTTTGTTTGATAACTAAACTTTTCAAAACATCTGAATTATTCAATTTTATGATTCTAACGTAGTAATTGCTTTGAATACTTTAGGAGAACACCTAAAAGCAATTACTGAAAACCGAAACACAAAATCTAAAAATTTATGTCTAACTCAACACTAACAGCAAGAAAATCCAGAAATCCACTTCAAATTTTCTTAACAGGACACAATTCAAGCATCAAAATGACCATTCAACGTTATTTAGAGTATATATTAAAAGAACCATCTTTTGTGGGAAAACCGTATGACAACCAATTTATCCTCTATAATCCCAAAAGGGAAATACAAACAGCCTTCCCACAATAAAGATCCCAACTTTATGCAATTCCCATCAAACTACAATCCATAGCAACAATCAACAAATGAAGCAGATTCAGATTGAAGATTTCAAATTTTACACCCAATTACCCATAATGAAGAAAAAAGAACAAATATTACAAGACTGAAATTTTATACAGATTAAAAACTGACCAAATAGAACAGAATATTATCTGAAATTTGTGGTGGGAAATTGGGATATGTATGAATAAATATTTACAGAGAAAAAGAGGGGAAGGTAGAGATGAAGAAAGAACCTGTGGGTGAGAATGAGTTGTAACTAAAATGGGACAACGAAGAGCGAGATTTGATTTTCTTCCAACAGGTTTATGTGGTTCGTTGGCAACAAGGTTTCATCGGAACGAAGGAGATCTGGCCAGAGCTTTCATCAATACGGAAGAGAGAAGAAGAAAGATGTTGTCTAACCAGAGCTTTCATCAGATTTGTGAGGTTACTTCTGTAATAAAGAGTTCAGATGTTCTCCTCTTCGATTCTGATTCCGTCTCTTACCGAAATAGGGGCTTACAGAGGCGATAAATTTTTTATCAAACAAGTAATTGGCTCTGAACGAAAAAGATAGACAGCTTTCAGTGGTAAAAAGTGGTAAACAAACACCCACTTAGTCTGTTTGACTAGATTTGATTACCGCTGGTACCTTGTTGTCTGTGATTATGTGAAAAACCTTCAATCTTTTGGTTATGATTGATCTTAGTTTAAGACTTTATGTTGATGATTTTTTAAAGAATTGGATGTGTCATATTTAAAGTAAATTATAACACCATATCATATTTATTTTCTAATTATTTTAAATAGACATATTTTAAATTTTTATCTTATCATTTAAATAATCATGGACAAAGTAAACACAACACGAGATTATTTTAAGTTATCCTATGAATAATCCCGTTCAAAACAAACATGTGATTAGAATTATTTAATCCTAAGATTACTTGTCTTGGGAATATAATTTCAGAATTATAATTCTTGCAAGCAAACATGACCATTGCATTTAGTGTTGTATGATTATAGAGCTTTATCGTCAATTAAAAGATGCAGACAAGTATGAAACAACCAAACAAGCATTGAATTTAATGCATGTACTCATCCATTGAAAAGCCAATCTTTGGAATAATTAAGACCAAAAATTATTACTTGCTCCTCTTCCATACTTCACATGTAATTTGAATGAGTTTATATTTTAAGGTGATCATATATCATTAATCTCTAAAACACGAATACGACATATAATAAAAAAGTAGTGTTGAATATAAACGATTTTTGTGTCATAAACATGTTGACGCATTTAATACGAAATTTAAGTGGGTCAAACACTTGTTATTAACATGTTTAACACGATTAAACACGTTTATTTAAAATAATTAGAAAATAAATATGATATAGTGTTATGATATGCGTATCACTGGATTACTGGCTGTTATGTTTCAGGTTCTGGGGACTGGCATGGATACTCAAGATACCTCGCCATCAGTCTTGCTTTTCTTTGACAAGCAAAGGTTTATTTTTAATGCTGCAGAGGTAAGCCTTCTTTAGTTGTTGCGTGTTGTGATAAGTTTGCGCAACAAAGATTTGATATGTATCTGGTTTAGTAGAGAGAGAGAGGGAGAGAGATATGTGCCAAATCCTCTAGAGTTAAAAGATTTGATATGTATCATGTATATATATGTGTGTGTTGGTCCTCTCCTCCAGTCACCAACATTAGTATCAGTATTTTCCCTTGTTCTGTTTTTTTAAAACGGAGAGAAAGCATAGGAAAAGAAATAAAGAAGAGAATTGTTTCTTTGATCAGTAACGCGATGTACTTAAAAAACTAATATACCCCATGATTCCTAGCTCTCGTAATTATGAAAATGAAAAGGAACAAAGTCTTCTCTTTAACCTTATATGGTAATCAAGCTTGGGTTGGAATACAGAGCGAAATTGTAGAACTGGCTTACTTTGTATTGCTTCCAGCTTGTAGCAGGTATTCTTTACTCTTTTGCTATTGTCGAATGATCATGGGTGATGATCATATATGAGCAAGTTAAACTCATGTATTCTTTTTTTCGGAAACCTCTGGACAACTTATTTAACTTGTTGAATTGCACATGTGATTCTACAGTTACTTTGGTGCAAAGTACGAATGTTTGAAAAGTTCTATAAACCTTTCAATCTCATATCTTTCAGTGTCTAATTTTTGTTCCAGGGATTGCAGCGGTTTTGTACTGAACATAAGATTAAGTTGTCCAAGGTAAAATGTACACACAAAATTTGTATTCCTTGTTATTTTTCTGTGTAGATCCATATTTTTTCGTAGGAAAATATTAATAAAATGCCTACTTTATTCAGATTGATCACATATTTCTCTCACGGGTTTGCTCAGAAACTGCTGGCGGACTTCCAGGTTTGTTCTCCTAATTTAAAGTTGATGTTTTTATCTTAAAGTAGCCTTTAACCTTATACAAATACATCCAATAGCACGGGACATTTTATTTTAAAGAAAAGCATTGTCAGTATTATACTACAACATTTAAATGGTGATCCAAAGGGTTGATTTTAAAGGTCAGCTAGATTCTTGAATTTTATATTATAACTTGCAGGTCTTCTACTGACCTTGGCTGGCATGGGAGATGAAGGAATGTCTGTGAGTACTACACTGGCTCAAGTCATCTATCTTTTATTTAATGTTGACACTTGATCAGATTATTAAACAATTACACTGCATGATTTAGTATTGATTTCCTACATTTTGAAGGTTAATGTATGGGGTCCCTCAGATTTCCAGTACTTGGTAGATGCTATGAAATCTTTCATTCCAAATGCTGCCATGGTTCATACTCGTAGCTTTGGGCCAGTACCCAGTTCTGATGGGGTTTCTATTCATGCTCTGAGGAAGTTAGACGATCGTATAGTTCTGATTGATGATGAAGTTGTCAAAATATCGGCTATTCTCTTGCGACCAACTTGTTCAGACGGGCATGAGCTTATGAAGCAAGAAGCTACCGTGCCAAATGATTCAGAATTTTGTCTCAAGAACAGAAGGGATCAGTTTCCGGAACTTTTACAAAAAAGTCACAACCATAAAGCTGAGTTGGCATTAAAGCCTGGAGATATTTCGGTGATATATGTTTGTGAGTTACCTGAAGTTAAGGGGAAGTTTGACCCTAAGAAAGCTGCGGCTCTTGGATTGAGACCTGGACCAAAATATCGTGAACTGCAACTTGGTAATTCAGTTAAGTCAGATCATCAAGATATTATGGTAGAAAAATATTTAACATGTGTTTTTTTCTCCTATATAATGTCGCTCATGTTCTTTGCACTTATGTGTAGCTTTGTGTGCATTCTTTAGGTTCATCCCAGCAATGTGCTGGGTCCTTCTGTTCCTGGTCCTATTGTGCTCCTTGTTGACTGCCCAACATTATCCCACATGCGACAGTTGTTGTCTATGCAAACACTTAATAATTATTATAAGGATATGTGTTACAACCCAACAGAGACTTTCAAAACTGTGAATTGTGTAATTCACTTGAGTCCTGCATCTGTTTTGGACAATAATGATTATCAAATGTGGATGTCAAGATTTGGCGAGGTCCAACATATCATGGCAGGACATGAAATGTAAGTTTCTTTGCCATTTTCCTTTTTCTCAAATGCATTAGAGTTATCTGATTGCTCATTCCTGCTCGAATGTTACAAAATGTTTGCAGGAAGAATATTGAAATTCCAATATTAAAATCTAGTGCCACAATCGCAGAACGACTTAACTACCTATGTCCTCAGTTCTTTCCAGCTCCAGGTTTTTGGTCTGTCCAGAACTTAAGGTGCTCTGCCTCGGACTCCAAAGCTAAAAATGAGGTTTGTTGTGGCATCTTACTTGGCAGTGATTGATTTATATACACTGATGGTGATTGGGAGGATTGACCAGCTGTCTTGTTTTTTTTGCTTGCAGGGGGTTGTCTCGAAGCTTTGCGATAGCATTTCTGCTGAAAATCTCCTGAAGGTATGGAGATATCAGTTGACTAAATTTGATTTGACAGCTATTCTATCTAAAAAGAAAAAGTTATATTTGGCAGCTAAAAATGCTCCCCTTCCCTTCTTTTGCCTAAACTATCTTTGAAATTTTCACTTTTATGAAACCTTTTGACCCCCCCTGGTGCACATGAGTTTATTAACAAACATATGCTTCATTTGGAAATGGATACCTTTTCCCATATTGTAAGTGCATGTGAATAAACATGAAATATAGAGAGAGAGAAAGGAGGACACAAAAAGATAGAGAAATGACTAATGAAAACACACTAGAGTACAAAAGAGGTGAAGAGGCTGGATCACATCCATTACTGACACTTAACTTGGGACATTAGCCTTTCTCCAACTTAGAAGTAAGTAGCCCTTGGTTTATGAAAAATAAATAAGTGATCTAAACTGCATTGCTTCAAAAAGTTAAAATAAAGATGATGAGGTATGCTACAAATTACAAGGATGCATTCATGATAAGCATTCCAAACAGACCGTAACTGTTCATATTGTGTTGTTCAGTGATTCATTATCATATTTGGATTTCTTATTTAAAATATATTGTCAAATTTAAGAAGGCAATTACTTTAACTTCATGTTGCAAAATTTATTCAACTCCTGCCTTGCTGACCTGTCAATTCGTCCGCATTTATGTTCTTGTTTCTTTTTAGATCATGTAGTATCAAATGCTCATCCTCAACTGAACCTTTTTGGTAGACATTTATACTGTTCTTTTTCTAATTAGACCATTCCCCATCAGTATTGTAATTATAATTGTTTACTTTTTTTTTTTATTAAGTTGGTTTGTGACTTCCCTCCATCTTTCTCCTCCCTCTCTCAACCGAACCTATTTGGCAGACTTGTGTGGCTACTGTACTTGCAATTTGATCATGCTTTGTCAGTATGAAAGTTATGGTATTTTTTTGGCTCCTGTCCTTTGCTTTGTCAGTATGAAAGTCGTGGTATTTTTGTGATTGCAAAGGGGAAAGGTGCCGGTATCAATCAATTTTTATAATTTGCAATTTTCCTAGAACCTTTTGATAAGTTCATCTGAGTAACATATTACTTGTTATGTGTGAACAGTTCAATTTGCGTCCTTTTGCACATCTTGGATTGGATAGATCTTGTATTCCAGCTACAGTGGCTCCCTGTGAAATTATTGACGAGTTACTTTCAGAGATTCCAGAGATTGTAGAGGCTGCTCAACAAGTTGCCCAATTTTGGCATGGGGGAAAAGAAACAACAGAGAAGATGATATCCCTTCAAGATATCAAACATATGATTGAAGAACCATGGCTAATTGGGGATGCAATCCCTAGTTGTTTGGAAGATGTAACAAGGGAAGAGATGGAGATTGTTCTGCTAGGGACTGGTTCATCCCAGCCTTCAAAGTACCGAAATGTCAGTTCTATCTTCATCAATCTTTTTTCAAAAGGAAGTTTACTTCTAGATTGTGGGGAAGGAACCCTGGGACAGCTTAAAAGAAGGTAACTTTTACATGTATTTGACACTTTACCATTATTATAGTTTGTCGATTTTCTTTTAGTTGGTGAATGTTTATCTTATTTTTTACTGCAGATTTGGTATGTTGGTGCTGATGATGCTGTGAGAGGTTTAAGGTGTATTTGGATATCTCATATTCATGCTGATCACCATACGGGTCTGGCAAGAGTACTTGCTCTGCGACGTGATTTGTTGAAGGGAATTCCACATGAACCTTTGATTGTTATAGGCCCCAGGCAGCTTAAGAGATTTCTTGATGCATATGAAAGACTTAGGATCTAGATTTGCAGTTCCTTGATTGCAGGCACACAACAGAAGCTTCATTGAATGCTTTAGAACTTAACCAAGATCAGTCCAGTTCAGGAAAACCGTCTACTTCTGGGAGTATTCAAGGGAATGGTATAGAGCTATCGGATCAGCCTGTTGGTTCTACATTGTTTGCCAAGGGAAGTCGTATGCAGAGTTATTGGACGAGACCAGGGAGTCCAGTGGACAATACTGTGGCTTTCCCACTAATAAAAAAATTGAAGAAAGTGCTTGGAGAAGCAGGTTTAGAGGCTTTGACAAGTTTTCCTGTCGTGCATTGTCCACAGGCATTTGGTGTTGCATTGAAAGCGGCAGATGGAGTCAATAGTATTGGGGAAAGTATACCAGGGTGGAAGATCGTGTACTCTGGCGACACTAGGCCCTGCCCAGAACTTGTGAAAGCATCACGTGGAGCAACTGTCCTTATACACGAGGCAAGTTATCAAATATCATGGTTCTATTTGTTATTTATTAGAGTATTTTCAGATGATATTATTCTTCCCAAAAAACGAGATTTAAAGTTCATGGATGTTATACTTAAACTATTACATACTACACAAAGATTTGCAGATATGTGGAAAATATAGTGACATTCATAGAGAGTAGGAGATAGAAATGTGTTAACAATGGATACTGTGGCTATTATTACAGGCGACATTTGAGGATGGAATGGTAGAGGAGGCCATAGCAAGAAACCACAGCACTACTAAAGAAGCCATTGAGGTTGGGGACTCTGCTGGAGTTTATCGTATCATCCTTACCCACTTCAGCCAAAGATATCCCAAAATTCCAGTTTTTGATGAAAGTCACATGCATAAAACATGCATTGCTTTTGATTTGATGAGCGTTAACTTGGCAGATTTACCTCTGCTTCCCAAAGTTATCCCCTACCTTAAACTCCTTTTCAGAAATGAGATGGTGGTTGATGAACTTGATGATGATCAGAATGTTGTTGGAACAGAGGCTGTATATAATTAATTAGATTTCTCAATGAAATTGGTTTGTTGGTCCAATATTTGATCAGGTAACAATTTCTCTTTGATTGAATTGAAAACACACTCTCTCCATAGAGAAATATCTGATCAAGGTCCAAAATATAAGATGACTTCTGAAAGATGAGATTCAAGATATTTTTAAAATTGAGATTGAATACAAGGGTTGAAAGATTTTAAGATCTTTATTTCAAAATTAGTTTTCTATTTTTTTCCGTTCTTTTTAATGCCTCTATTGTGAAGAGAGATGAGTACGAAGATAGTGAATTACATATTAATCTCTACAATTTTTAGTTTTCTCAACACTTGAGTATACTATACTTCCTCTAATATTTATTAAAATAAACTCTATTAAATTTTTCTTTACAAACTGTCTCGATCATCTTTCTCGACGAAATCAAGGTCTCGTCCTTGATCTCTTCAAGCTACTGCAATTATGCAAAATCTCATGAGCACTCTCTTTTTCTTTTTCCACTAACAATGAAAATTAGAGCAATGAAAAAGCTTGATTTCTCCATTTCTAGCTAGGGAATTGAATCCCCGCCACGCCTGCTCGAACAGTAGTGGCTACCAAGGTACTATTTCAAATCATTCTATTTATAGGTGAACAAAAGAGAAAAAATAGAATTAACAATTTTACTGGAATTTTTCTTCAGAAGCTTATCAAAGAAGTTTTGGATTAATTTTTTTAATTAACCATTTACTTTATAAACTTAATTAATTAAGTTGGGTATGCGAGATATCTATACACCAACTTGAGGGGGAGTGTTAGTAGATGTCGTGTCAATTGTGATGTATGTCAGTTGTTAATCGTTGTTAGTAGAGTATGGCAACACCTAATGGAGGAGCATGAGCTCCTTGTACTTGTTGAATGTTTTTCCTTGTATAAATAAGCTTCATGTAATCTGAGAAATATAACAGAGATTACATTCTTACAATAACCATTACAATTCTTGCTAAAAAGTTCAGGAAATTTCATGATAATGGTTTATACGCGCAGTCCCCTAGCTTGTAGACTATCTGATGTGCATTTTGCAGAATATATGGTGAAGGATGCAAATGTTGATTTAGGGAGTCAACATAATTTGGATGTTGCTGGAAAGACAGAAGTTGAGTGTCAAGTTGCAGACGTGCATTACAGGATGTCCAACTCCGTTTTGAACACTGAACATGCCAAAGCAGAAGCTGCAGTAGTGAATAAACTAGTTAATTCCAATTCTAGTTCTCCTGATGTGCAGGAAAGTGATGAAGGCAGATCACCAGAAGGAGGATCAATGCCTTCCACGGAGAGGAAGCATACTATCAAAATAGAGGTACAATTCATATAATCAATTTTTTTCTGCATCAACTTTTCTTTATATATCTGCTTATATAATCCTCATAAACTTGAATAAACAGGCAACATGTTTCTTTAATTTTATGGACAATTAGCTTGTAATTTTGATGTTGTTATGTTTTCCAAAGCCATCTGGTATGTGCAATATATACATTATCAAAACTAATTATCTTCAGGTTTTAATAAAGGGAACATTATACGCTCTATATGGACCTAGGTTACAGCATGTTACAGTGCTTTGAGGTGGTAATTTTGTCAACCTCAGCTCCTTATGTGCCCAAGAAGTAATATTGACAATCTGATCTTGTCCGGTCCTGACTTTGTTTGGATGATCTCTTCATCTATGAGTGCTAAGATAGATAGTGGCAATAATTTTAACTTATCTGGGTTTGGTACAGAATGCTTACAGTTGATCTGGATGTGCATACTTGCAGTTTATTTGTTGATTTCAAATCTTACTGGTTGAGTGGCAGTGACAATTGGAGGAGTTTATCAAGATTTTCATTTTCTATTCTGTTCATTATCTACCTCTCACTGAACTCTTGCAATTTGCCACTTTCTTTCTTCTCTGTTTTCCATCAGATTAGTCCCTTTCATAATGGACCTTCAGGTTCGTGCTTTATTATTAAGAGGCATTATAATAGGAGTTTTTGGTTGTTGTTCAGTCTTTCTTTGAAGTTTTCTCTCTGCCCTTGCCAGCACTCGTGCAGCAGAGCTGGAGGGGTATTTGTACATGAATAGTGTTTTGTGTGCTTCAAGTTTCAACTGTCTATAATTTTGTTTACCTTATTTATTATTTATTTTTTGCCGCAGGCAGCAGCTGCCTTGATTCAATTTATCAAAGGACAAGAGTATGTATGACCTTCAATATGTAATCTCTTTTAAAGTAAATCTTATTTTGTATTATAAATTTTTGCATACTTTAGTAAAAGTTTCTTTTGCAGGAGTTTTACTCTGAAAAAAATTGAAGAGGAGAACTATATCAGTAGTTTGCTTACTTGCTTGTATCTGGTAAAGTAGTTACTTTATGCGCGGTTGTTGTATTTTAATTGAAGTCAATCGAGTTAGATGTGTTATTTGTTTCATGGTTTTTCATTCCAGACCTGTGTTCTTTCTTCTTCTCCCTAATCTCAAATATATCGAGTCAATTGATATGTTTAAGTACTTCAATTATTAGATTTGTATTTCAACTAGCACTGTAGTTTTCTTCTTCTCTTTAAGCATATCCATCCCTCTTGAAATATCTTTGATTGATTAGCTTTTCCGTATTTCTCTTTATATGTTGATAATCACACTGCACACTTCTGTTGCTCTGTGGTCATCTTAACAAAGCCATCGGCCTTTAAATATCCCCTTTACAATCTTGTACTCCCCTTGGCCTTTAGTTATCCCTCTTTGATTATGTGATGGACTAAGTAGAATGCGCCTATATCTATATTTGTTCTTTCTACTAAATATGTATTTAGTTAAGTATTATAAAATGGCAGCTGAAATGCATGGTTTCTTATGTATCATGAGCCTTTAAAAGTGGGCATGTTTACCTTGAACCTTTTTGGTGTTAAGTTCATTGTCCTGTACTTTTGCAGCTCATCTACATGAATTTCCGGTTTCTATTTTTTCTGTTGGGACGAATACAACGGCTAAGCGTTTCCTAATATTCTCTTATTGACTAATCTTCATATGACTATTTGTTGCAGTCATTGAAGGTATTTCTGCAGAGAGTGTAGCTAGAGCTTTAGAAAAACTTCAAGTCCTGATTAACGAGGTTAGTCACCATCCTCTAATTTAGTTATTTTAAATCACTTCTACATTGTTTCAATATATTAATTACTTTATGGACAAAAATATACATCTTAAGCTTAAGTTACTTTCAAACCTCAATTTTCACAAATGGCTCATAGTCTGCAATAGTGAAGCAAAATAGAGTTGCCTTCCACCTGAGCAGTTAATGCCTTACCTATAGGTGAGTGTGGGATTGACATTAAAGTGGTAGAATATTGGTATTGCGTCCCTGCTATGGCAGGATGAGATGTTCACAGGCATTAAAAGTGATTTGGATGAAAATCTCAGTTTTGGCATAACCCAAAAGTAACGATGCTTATAATTATTCATATGGCCTTTCCTTTCAGCTCAGTAATTTCTGTTTTCTATGATCACTTGGCCTTTTCTTTTTGAAATTCTTTATCTCAACCTTGCTAGTGTCATTACAAATTTATGTTTATTAAGTCTATTAACTTCTCTCCTTTGAGCAAGAATACTTTAGTTCTTACATGCATATTATTTCAACAGGCAATTAAAAGCCCGACTCTTGACTACACTCACTTTGTATCGCTTCCCTTAGCTATACACCCACAATTGGTTGAGAAGCTCGTCAAATTTCAAAACTCAATATTAGGGACCAAGTCAGAGATCTGGATAATGTTGGCAATGGAGATACTTCCGATGAAGAAGATAGGAACCTGCAGTTCAATAGAGCACCAACAATTGCAGTTAAACTTAAAGCTCAAGAAGATAGTGGATATCCGCAATATACCTCTTGTAAGTTATCCGCCTAAGGCATCAAAGTCCTCTACCTCGGAAGAGAAGACTCCTGCCTTATCTGGTATGGAAACAATTTTTTCTGTGACTGAATTATGCACTAGCTATCTTCGAAAAAGTTTTTTTTTTTTTTTTTGATTTGTTGACTTATTTTTGTAATTTATATGACAGTTGGCTTATGAAACATTTAGACAGTTTATTTCGAAAATATTTTCTTATAATTAAAAATACAACAAGAATTGTGATTAATAAAATTTACGCAGACCTTAATACACACAAAAAGGTGTAGGACTCTCATGATGGATGGGGTATTCTTTCATACAAAAGAATAATTTGTTACTCTCTATGTATGACCTGCAAAGGATGTTTCCCTTTTTTAGGGTGTGTCATGGATTATAAGACTGCTTAAATCACTTTTTCCTCATTCAATTGAATCTCAATTTACATTTGCATTACTGAGAATACAACAACATTAAATGTGGTAATAAAAATAATGACGTTGAATGTTGTTTTTTCAAAAAAAAAAAAGTAATGGTTGAATATTTATTATAAGGGCATAAAAATAAAACAATGAACCAATTAAATTTTATAAATAGTAAGTAATTATATATATTGGGGCAAAATAAAAATCGATCTATAACTATGGGATGGAGGGAGTACTATCCACTAATCTTATTCAATGAAATCTACGTACCTGTAAACCAAGACTGGAATTCCTTCCTTGACAAGTAATATGGAATTGAGAAAGTTATATTCTTTTTGTAATTATTTTGCGGATGCACTAATTTTATAATTACTTTCTTGTATAATAGTGTAAAGAACCCAATAATTTATAGGTTAAACTGAAGAAAATGACAAGTTCAAAAGTTTTTTGGGCCATTAAGTCGCGGTGAAAGTAATATAGGCTTGTTGGATATGTTAGCTAGGCTTGGGTAGCAGGACTTGTGTATTTGGGACAAAACAAATAGATATATTTTGGGTTGAGCCTTTTGAGTTAGTCCTAAGAAATACAAACCAAACCCATAAGTTTGATGGGCTTGCATTTAACCCAGCCCCAAACTTAACCCATAAAATATGGCATCTTACCGAATAAAACAAAATCAATAGACCTAATCCATTTGCTGCTTTACCAACTCAATTATCAGATCAGCCCCCCATCACCTTTATATATATTATAGAAATTAGAAAGGTCATTATCCCCTAACTTCCCTAATTATTGCTATTATCATTAACAATACATATAAACAATGAGACACGGTCTTGTTGAGGAGTTCATTATTTTACTCGTGTTTAAGGTGTTTGTGACATAAGATTCCTATCATTAGGAGGAGCTTTACTTTTTGTTTAAGGAAACAGATATTTTTACGTGTATTTTTGATATTTTCACATAATTCTCTTTAACATACAGTGGATCCTATTTTCACGTGAGAAAGAATCATGTGAAAATATCAAAAACACATGTGAAAATAATACTCCTCTTTATTTAATTATAATAAAACAGCACATAATCAAAGCTTTTCTCCACACTAAATTATTTATTTTTTTATTATGTCTCATCTAATTTCCAAAAAATAAAAATAAACTAAAACTTAGTTGTCTGCACAGTCATTTATCAAATTAAGGCCGGTGGGGCGGCACCAATAAATTATCTCAGTTTAATCATGTTGGCCCCATGGTCGGTTATGCAAAATATAAATTATCTGGAAAACTCAATAGAAAATGCATCATATGATATATAATTATGTGTTTATTCCAAAAGTATGCAATATATAAACCATGCTACTCTATTGATATTGATATTGATATTGATATATATATATACCCACAAAAATCTTGAAAATCCAAGTTTCTGATCAGTCTTCTTCTCCTTAATTTTTCTTTCAATTTTCTAGCAAAAATGGTGAAGATAACAATTGGTAGCATTGGTGATTCTTTGAGTGTTGTGTCACTCAAGTCTTATTTAGCTGAATTCATCGCCACCCTTCTCTTTGTATTTGCTGGAGTTGGATCTGCTATAGCTTTTAGTAAGTTGTCTTTAACATCTGTGTAGGATCTGATTAACATAAAGTTTATTTTTTTTGTAATTGGTTAATTGACCATAGAATCTTGATACATGTAGTACTCGCGCGTGTCATTTTTCTTCGACCAATTGACTAACTTATCCAAAAAATAAACTTCATGCTAACCAGTTTCATATGTGTAATACCAAATATTACCCTCAACTATTAAATGTCGTTCTCAATGTTATATATATACATATATATATATATATAAAAAAAAAATTGATCAGGTCCGGATTCCCGGACGGGAAAAAATCCAGACCTATTTTTTTTTTTTAAACAACTAAAAAAAATATTTAATATTTTATGAAACTTGAATTTTACATAATACATTGTTTTTTGTTTGCGATTTGGATCAAGAAAATACTTAATTAGTAGATCTAGAACTAAGATCCGAATATATATATATATATATATATATATATATATATATGAAAATGATTCATAGTCAACGCTTCCAATCAATTCACTCGTAATCATCTATGTAAATTTGTCTTGAATGTGTCAGGCCAATTTGATTCTTAATTTCGGTTGACGCATAAGTTAACCGGAAAATACCATTACCATTGAAACAAACAAAACAAATACATTTTGTGTCCATGGTCTAGGCTACATATGTTCCATAGTTGGTGCTGTCAATCCCCTTTGGTTATAACTTGTTTCGAAAAAGCTAGAGCTAGTAAGATGTTGCATATTAATTTATGCTTAAAATTTTTATACTTTTTTATAAATTAAAAGTTTTTTTTTTTGATGTACTTGTAGATAAACTCACAACAGATGCAGCTTTAGACCCAGCCGGTCTAGTAGCAGTGGCTTTAGCTCATGCTTTAGCTCTATTTGTTGGGGTTTAGCTCATGCTTTAGCTCTATTTGTTGGGGCTATCTCCATATTAATCGCCAACATATGTCAGTTCCTCTCACATTTGAATCCAATATTATTATATTTATAAAGGATCTGATTAGGCTGTTGAGGCCACATCACTATTATAACTGGACTTTTCTATTGGATTGCTCAATTGCTTGGTTCCATTGCTGCCAGCTTCCTCCTCAAATTTGTTACTGGTGGCAAGGTATTTACATACATATATATATATATATATATATATATATATATATATATAAAATAATAAAATAAAATACACTACATATCAAACACGTTAGGAGTAGTAGGCCTCAATTGGGCTCAGTTTTTAATATCTGGGCACTGGGCTTGGTGTTTGTTTGGCAGGCCATTCCAACTCATGGAGTTGCTTCAGGTTATGCAGCTGAAGGTGTAGTGTTTGAGATTGTCATCACCTTTGCTCTTGTCTACACCGTCTACGCCACCGCTGCGGACCCCAAGAAGGGCTCACTCGGAACCATTGCACCCATTGCGATCGGTTTCATTGTGGGTGCAAACATCTTAGCTGCTGGCCCATTCAGCGGTGGTTCAATGAACCCGGCCCGTTCATTTGGGCCTGCTGTGGCGAGCGGAGATTTCTCCGACAACTGGATCTATTGGGTCGGCCCACTCATTGGAGGAGGCTTAGCTGGGCTGGTATATGGTGACATTTTTATTGGATCCTATGCTCAACTCCCAGCCTCTGAAGACTACGCTTAAGATTTATTTTTTTTCCTCGTGTTCTTTGTCCCTTATGGTTCTGTTCTGGTTAATAGTTCGTTGTGGTGTTTTGTTATGTTTCTTCTGGTATTGGGCTTCTGCTTTTCCCTTGTGAATAAGAAGAAATGTTGGTAATCAATTTGTTTGACCCTCCTTTTCCAATTTCAAAAAGAAAAAAGAAAGAATTTGTTCGACTTATTTTAAGTATGTTGTTATTTCCTTTTACTAATTCAAAGCTATTAGCTTAAAATTTTAACTAAAATAATACATATGTCCACAAATATGTGCAGAGTTTAATTGCAATCAATGTGAAAATTTACGCGACAAGATAGAATAAATTAGAGCGAGACACATTTTTAATTCTTAATTTTAAATAAATAATTGAAGCTTAAACCTTTTTTATATTCTAATTTTTATAATTATGATTGATATTAAAAATATAATAATTAATTAGACACGTGCTCATTAAAATAGTAATGTTTAATAAATTAAATAGGAAATTCTATCTGATCATTACGTTTTGAGGGTTTACGTACCAAAACATTTTTGGACTAGAATGGCCTTACCCTTTTTTAAAGGGTTTATTAAGGATCATAAAACAACAAAACAAAAGGCAAAAAGTGGTTGGCCTTCACCTTAAGCTATCACGACACCACGCCAAGTGCACGTGAAAATACTTGTACATTGTATGTATCTCATGAATCTTTTCATAAGTTGTAAACAAAGTCGTCAAATGTTATTTTACGTAATACTTGCTCCATCATTCTCTTGTGCATGGTAAAATGAAAATCTCTAACTAAAAAAGTGATTTGATGTTCCAAATATTACTATTAATGAAATGCAGCTAAACCTATCTTCATGTAATATCAATAGCAAAGTTAAAATGTTAAAAATAGGACCCATGTGAGTAAAGTCTTATAGAAATATCAAATTTCCTTTCATGAAATATAAAATATAAAAATATAAAATACTGTGTAGTTGCCCTTCACCTTAAGCTATCACGACACAAACTCACACAATTTACATATGTAACGATCATATATATGTCCTGTTAAAGATATAGGCATTTGTACAAGTAGACCAGCATGTGTCTTAAGGAACCATTCTCCGTCAAACCAGGATAGTGTTTTCTTAATTTATATATATATATATATATATATATATATATATATATATATATATATATATATATATGTGTGTGTGTGTGTGTGTGTGTGTGTAATTGTTAACATATTTAAAATATGTTGAATTGCAGTCTTGGAGAGTAGAATAGCGGTCAACACGAGATTATCAGCTCGGCCTTCCATATCTCATTATATACGCATGTATATGTTTTCTATGACAAAAGGCTACCTGAATTCTGGGGGGGTTAAAAGCACGAGACTTGGTGCGAGCCATTCTGTCCATCTGTCGCAGGCTCTTGTGTCTCCTTTGTATATAAATAACTGAAGAGCTAACTTGAACATTGTCCTAAAGTAAGTGCTTAACTTATTCTTGGAAAGTTCTAAGGTTGCAAAAGGTATGCTTAGCAATCTCTCTCTCCTCTCTATGAAATCGCAAGGTTTTTTACATGCTCTTAAGTTCTTTGTAATAGGTTATTAAACCAACTCTATTTTCAACTCTCAAATTTTTTGATGTATGCATAAATATATGTCTTATATTCTCAGATGATAGTAATATGGTCTGCATATTATAAGTGATAACATACTCACTTTTTGTTTCAATTGTTACTATGATACAGGGTATGCACCAGAAATTTGATAACCAACACTACCAAATATATCAGAGATAAACTTTTTGACTCTGTTGCTAAATTTTGGATTCAGTTATACATATATTTATATATAGAGAGAGAAAATGGAGGGCGATCACTTTTTGGGTTGGAAGAAAAACTCTTCGCATAGGATAAAAAATGTAGAAGAAGATACTGAAGAGCTGAAAGAAGTAGCGGGTACCTTCCCATCAGTTCCGCAACCACAAACACCAAAGGAGCCCTTGGATTTCTTGTCACGGTCTTGGAGTCTTTCTGCTTCGGAAATTTCAAAAGCTCTAGCTCAAAAACATGTTCAGAAACAATTTATTGTAGACGAGCATCCCAGTGTAATTCCTGAAACAGTCGTTGCACCACAACTGGTAAGTCACAGTTCAATATCTCATGCTGTTCATCTTAGTCATCATTTCTGGGCATTGGTGTTTTTTCAACTAATCACACAATAGCAAAAAGCAAACTCAATTTCACCTTAAATAATATATATGTGCTGTTTTACAGTCTGGCAAGGTCATGAATATGGTTAATTCTCGGAAAACAAGGTCAATTGGGAGGTGGTTCCATCACAAGGAGTTCAGTAATAGCATAGTGAAGAAGAAAGATAAAGCACGAGTAGAAAATGCTCACCTGCATTCTGCTATCTCTGTTGCTGGACTAGTAGCAGCATTGGCTGCAATTGTCGCGACAGAAAATGAAAAAAGTTCAGCCACAAAAATGAGTACGGCTTTGGCATCAGCTACAGAACTCTTGGCATCATACTGCATCGAGATGGCAGAATCAGCTGGAGCTGGTCATGATCGTGTGGCCTCTGTTGTCAAATCAGCAGTGGACATTCGAAATCCAAGTGATCTAGTTACTCTCACAGCTGCAGCTGCAACAGGTACTTGATCGAAATGTTCTTCTACCTTGCAATTTTAGTTCTAAACTTTGAAAATGTTCCAATTTATTACGATAATTTATTCCAACAATAAAGGTCTTCTCCTTGAAATATAGTAAATAATGAATATTGAAGGTAGCACAATATTGTAGAGAAAAACAGTGAGAAGTTTCTTAATGTATTCAATCTTTTCAAATCAACAGCAAACTCTTCAATCAAAGTATGCGTTTTCGATTCAACTCTAAACTTTCTGTCAAATAATTCTCAAACTAAATATTCCCCATTTATAGCTTTGCGAGGAGAAGCAGCTCTAAAAGCAAGAATCCCAAAGGAAGGAAAGAAAATTGCAGCCATTAGTCCATATGACAAGAGCATGGCAGAAGCTCAAATGGTTGATGTTTTTCATAATGCACCTGAAGAAAGGGATCCTCCTTGCATTGGTGATTTGCTACAACACACATAAAGGTAATTTCTACATTAAATAAGGTTATTGAGTTGTGAAGTAATGCATATTTTTGTATAAAAGATATCACATGTCCATGCAATAAGGTAACAAATTAATATGAAGAAATAAATAAAAAGCTGGAATTTTTGGTAGTTTTCATCAAAAATTTGCCCTTATTAGTGACACGTGGCATACAGTGGTCAAACTCTCAAACTATTGAACATGCTTCTTCAAAAACTAGGTATTTCACGAGTTCACTGATTCTGGCAGTTTAAGGAATGGATGTCTACTTGTATCATCTTCAACCAGATTTTCTAATTGATTCTTTAGTAATTTCTTTTAACTTCAAATACAATCAATTCAAGTAAGAAATTGAGAAAGAACTAGACAAGCTTGAGTTGGGCAGAGATCTCAGACCCTCAATATAGATTGTGCCAGTATGCTTTTGATTGACCAATCATATGCTTACCAGTTGTTGAGGATATTTAAGATTTAGCTACAAACAAATTATTTAAAAAATGGCTTACCAATAATTATTTTGGGGGAATTTCAGGAGTCTTACTGTGGAAGCATGTGTCTATCTACATCAATAAGAATTCTCAGGTACATAAATTCATTTGAGCAAAAATGGGCATGAATAGCTGAATTCTCATTTCTTCACAAAAAAAATGGAATTGTTTTCCTCATGTGGATTCACTGGCAGGTAACTATCAAGCTCAAAAGCAAACATGTTGGAGGTGCATTTTCCAAGAATAATAAATGTAAGCAATCAGTCTTCCCTGCAGAATTTTAGAGATGGATCTAAAACTCAAATCGTGTCTTTTCCGGTTTTCTTCTATTCAGTTTAACATTATGACATTCCAAACCTTTCTTTCTTTTGGTTTATATCATCGGTAGCGTGCACACACATGTGCTTTTATCTCACAATCTATAGGTACAGGTATTGTTTATGGAGTCTGTGATGAGACTACTGCGTGGCCATTCAGAAAAGAGAGGGAAAATGTGGAAGTCTATTTTGGAGTTAAAACTGCAAAGGGTCTTCTAGAATTTAAGAGCAAGAACAAGATCCATAAACAAAGATGGGTTGATGGGATTCAAAATCTTCTACGCAGGAACATTGCATTCAAGACGCAGAACATTCCATGAACTTTCTAAATATTAATAAGAGTATTTGACTGGTTTGTGCACGGGATAGTTCAAAAGTGAGAGAGAATGCAACCTTTTTTACATACGAGAAGTCTTCTTTAGACGCATGCAGAGGCCAAACAGAGCTGCTCTTCTCCTAATAGTTCAAATATGCCTACTTTTGGCAAGGCTTTCCAGTAGAGTTACCACAAAGCCCCAGTCACACTATCCCCCTCCCACCCCCACCCCCACCCCAACCCCAACCCCAAGTAGGTACCCTCTTTTTCTGAGCCAAGGGGGAAAAGATCCATAGTATAGAACAGTCTAAAAGAAGTCGTTTATGAAACTTTGTGTATTTATTCAATACAATGAAAAGTTGATTCCGACTTCTCTATTGTGTTTCTATTTCTTTTTTCCCGGTATTTTGTGTGAGACATAAATGTTCAACATATTAGGAGGCTAAAAACATCACGTTCATAATGTATGCACCATCACCTTTGTCAGAATTAAAGTTTTAAATCGTTGTTGGACCCTTCGATCAAGATATATGTTCCTTTGTAACAAAAATAAAGATAGTGTGTGCTCACATTTCTAGTCTGTAACTTAGATGTCGAAGTGTTAAAACTCATCTGAACGTAGTAGACAAAACAAATTCCACCAGCCTCTTTAAACACTTGAAATTCACCACAGCAAGACATCCTACATGTTTCCCGCATGATGGAACCCACCACAATAACATTCACGTAGAGGTGAGCTATTGCTGGTATGAGTGACAGCAGACCCCCATGCAATTATATTAGTTTGCTATAATTTACCCAAACTAAAAGGAGCATAACTTAACAGTAATAGGATTCATAATCATCAGATCAAATAGGTAAATTAAAAAGAATCCACATTATTCCAGGAAAAACAAAGCTGAGATGATTTTCTTATTTAGGAGTGCCTGGTATGATATTGAACTCATGCAACTGCTCAATATAAGAAGATTCTGAAATTGAATAATTTGGGTAAAAAATTTAGCATAGATAAATTTTCCCACCTTTTTCAGTAGCACTTTTCCCTCGTTAGTCTCAAAACACAACAGTTCTGTTTTGCTCGTAAGGTAAAACTCGCAACTGACAATAGGATTTAATTGCTTTTGCAAGGCAATGTTTCTCAAGATTCTCAGATTTCTGCACAAAACTCTGCAAATTATCTCTATGAGAAACTCTCTCAACCTGTAAAAACAAAGTCAATTTTACAGCGTTTATAAGACCCGCCATTATTTTTATATATAATCATGCAAGGAAAACAAGAACTTTAAATTATCAAGAACAGTTATCTACCATAAATAGAAATCACTGACATCGTAGCGTCAACACCAACATGCATGTTATGAACATAAAAAAGAGTGCTAATTGTATGTAGCAAGAAAGAGAAAATCCATGGCTATAATTAACCTAACTTGATTAATATCTTTATCATCACTAGGTACATATAAACTGAAAAGGATGTTAAATTTCAAACAGTTGTAAGCGTGAGAATAATCACCATTTGTTCAATGATTGGCCCTTCATCAAGTTCTTCAGTGACAAAGTGAGAGGTTGCACCAATCAATTTCACACCAGCAACAAAAGCCTGGAAAATAGGGCATGATGAATACCCTCGAAAGATTGAACTATTGAAATCTATGCAAGTTCATGAAGAAGCAATAAACCTGTTTAGAAGGATTCCCGCCCTTGAATGATGGCAACAGGCCATGGTGAATGTTGATTACATCCTTTCCATAGCTTTTTAAGAAATTTCCGGATAATACCTGCAGACAATTAGTGTAAAACAACTTGAATCCCCATATGTTTGTTCACTGAAACAGAATAAAGGGAGAATCATGTTCTTTCAATCAGTGAATAATTACAATTGTACTTGTTTGACAGTGAAGAAAACTATTTATGGTCTGGAACTATCTATCTCTGAAATCTGGATTTAATTTACCTGCATGTATCTAGCAAGTACTAGAAAATCAGTATCTTGAACCAAGTCCAATATCTCTTCTTCCCTTTTATCTTCCTCAGTAATTCCCAAATAATGGAATGGAATTTTGTGCCGTTCAAGAAACCGCATCACATGGGTGTTTGGACCTCTATCATGATTACTGCTGGAAAATGCATCTAAGATTATCATTAGCATTTTAAAGTTGACGGAACTGATGAAAATTGTCAATCTTTACCTTATTACACAACTTATATGAACAGGAAGTCTTCCATCCTGCCACCCATGCAACAAATCAACAAGACAGTGTTCCTGTAACAGCATAACAACAACCACAAGGAAATGAATTTACAACTTACCTTTAACATTTTAGAATGTAGTTTCAGTCAAGCTCGGGATCAATATATGGAAAAGATAACTGTTGGTGCTAAAATTAAAAGAATACCTGCTTTGAAGCAAGAACAGCAATCTTATATTTGGGGTCTAGATCAGGCACCCGAACAATAGATTTTATTGCTTTGAACATCGTTGATAGCTTAAGGAAGTCCTCATCCATTTGTACCCGTGGCCATTTTGCAGGGTCAAAGACAAATTCACTAAAAGTAAAACTCAATATGATGAGGAAGGCGGCTTAAGAGGCTATACTTCAATAGAGGTTTGGTGGACTATTTATCAAATTGATAAAACAGACTTTGACTAATTGCAATTAGCTACAAGCTGAACAGGCAAAATATTCCTGGAGATATTTGTGTTACTATTTTCCTTTTGGTAGTGCTGTGTCCAAAACCCTTGAGTACCCTTTCACAATACAGGTTTCCAGCACATAAATATATATGCTTGCGATTGATAAATATAGGCTTCTTCTTTGCATATCCAAAATAGAACTTAGAGCTAATTTTCTGCAGGTTTGGACAAATTTGGTGCAATTAATGCGTAAGAAACCAAACACTAATAGGCTAATAGAGAAGCAGTCATTTTGAAGAACCATACAGTACGACATAGTACATACTGAAATTGTAAATATTTATAGAACCAGAAGTAAGTTTTAAGGACCAGTTTTATCTTTAAATTCAGAACAAGGAACGCTTAAGTCTTAACTACTGAAATCTAGTAGAAAACCTGATTTTGTACCACCAGAAGTTTACCAGTTGAAAAATCTTCCCTATTTACCGACAAAATACTCAACGCTGACACTATAGCCCAATAAAAATTCCAATTACTGTATTCTGAAATTATTTTATAAAAAATGTTAAATCAAGTCATGCGATTGCTGAAACTTAACAACTAACAAGAGCTAATTATTTTTATGCTTTCCAAATTATGAAAAACCTTTCTACTCTGCAATGAAAATATTGATACCCAAACTGCAGATATATTCAAAGTAAACTACATATTCTTGAATCTTGAGGAACCATATTTGAAGTTCTGCATTTCTGGTTGAATGAACTCACCTAGAGTAAAAATACCAAACTTGACAAATCTCCTAATATATCATCTAGGAATATGTACTATTATGAGTAATGGTCAAAGCCTCAACTTTGGCATCTCAAAATCATTACATTAGTCGACTACATCAGATTGGTTATATAATAAAGTACTCCAAATTTGAGGCAAAAGATTCATGACACATCATTTAAGACAACATTTGAGACCCCAAATTTGAAACGCTCATGATTATTCTATAATTATTCCTTAGCAAAAGAACTCGAAACTTTCACATTAACCCCAATGAATTACATGTCATAAGAACCAAACAAGCCACTATGTGGATATCAAATAACCAAAACTCTCCTGAGAGAAATCTTGCAACAGATTAAATGGAAGATAATTTTATTTAAAAAAAACATACAAAAGAAACGAAATAGTTCAAGCTAGAACAATGACATATAAGCATGAAAGACTACCATCTTGAATAAAAGACATGTTTTTTATGAGGCACAAAAACATCTGCTGCGAGTATATTCCCTCCTCTGGATGCTATACAATCCGATAGTTTGGCAACGATTCCCACCTCATCCTATTACAGAACAACCAATTCAATGTTACAATAGAAACTACAATAAACCCGAAATAAATTATCTTAATAATGCCATAAAGACTCCAAATTGGCAAAAAAAAAAACATGATTTTATCGATTCAAATCGAACACATAAAGGGAGATAGCGAGAGGAGGAGGAGGAGAGAGAGAGTTACCGGGCAATGAAAGACGTGAATGCCATGGGTGAGTGTAGAAGATTGGTAGGATTCGAGGGGAATTTCTGGTAATTTCGAATATTTGAATGACCTTTTTGTAAATCCTCCTCCAATAACTTGAGGAAAGCTTGAACACACTCTTCTTACCAGGCTCATCTCTCTCGCTTCTGGGCCTGGCATTCGTGATTTGAATTGTCATATATACTCTTCCATTCCGAGATATATTTACCAAAAAAATAAATATATATTTATTAAAAAAATAAGGGAAAAAAGAAGAAGCCAAAAGTGTACTCATATTTTCTTTCATTTTCCATCACCCTTCACATTTATCTTTTTGTTTTTTTTGTGCATCACTCTTAATTTTTAATTTTAAAAAAATAATAAAACATTATCTCTTAAAAATGGGTAGGAAAAAAAGTTGATAATTTTAAGAGATCTGAATTGTTACAATAATTTATCGGTTTTATCTTTTGTACGTCTCAATTCATATTTAGCCGCAAACAATCTACTTTTATAATTTATCTAATAAAATATA
This sequence comes from Panax quinquefolius, assembly GCA_020205615.1. Taxonomy (NCBI): domain Eukaryota; kingdom Viridiplantae; phylum Streptophyta; class Magnoliopsida; order Apiales; family Araliaceae; genus Panax; species Panax quinquefolius. Next base: position 3,575,275 of record CM035167.1, on the reverse strand, counting down.
AATAATTTTAAATTTTCTACTCACTCAATAAATTATCTGGACTATCCAAAATTTGAAATAAATCTCACCGTCCATAGTATCGGAGGCATGTGACACAACTAGTCTCATATGTTTCGCTTCTCTACTTACTTTCTCCCTCGTATTTTTGCAAGAAATTAAGTCAAATAATATCGATCATGACAAAACTAATAATTTAGCCATTATAGTTGGCAAATTTTACTTAATTCACCATTAAAATTTTAATTTTTTAAATTACCTCATTAAACTAATTAAAATTTTACAATAGTCTGAACACCTGCTCAATCATATGTACCATTTAATTGTCAATTGTGGCGTCCCCAAAATAGAAATAGGTATCATCACCATTTTGAGTCGCCAAATACATAAGATGAAACAACTACAACATCATTAATACAATTGTCAGGCAAAAAAATATACAACACAATACTGTGAGTTTAAATACAAATATTATCTTTTAGACAATATCCACACTCAAATGAATCCTCATTACATTTATTTATACACTATTTTACAAAAATAGTGAGGACTGCTAAAAATAACTGTCTAGGACCATCACTCTTTACCCCGATCGGTTCCTCGCTACATTCTCACCTTCTCGGAAGAAAATGGAACAAAAAGGAAAAGGATGAAATTTCAACTAGTCAAAGGTAAAAGAATATTATGACTAAGATAAAGAACAACAATTTATCGTTAGCCTTCAACAAATTAGATAAAATATAATAGACAATTAGTTTTAGATCAATATTCGCAGCGGAAATAACAATTCATTAGAAGAGTTAAGTAGAGAATGAAATCTACTATCATCTATGAATTTAAGAGTCCATCATCAATATTCTATTCCTGTAACATCAATCAATACACATCTTGCATCAAATATTCATCTTTGCACTTCTAGCCAAAGATATCCATCTATATTACCAAATAATCATGTTCATCTCAACACTTGTTTCATCTTTGTGACTACGTACAAAGATATTCATCGTGTAATCATTCATCTTTACACTACTGGCCAAAGATATTCATCAAGTATCACCATTAAGGATCGAGGATAATGAAAAATATTTTAGAAAATCGAATCCAATGGAGACAAAAGGACAAAGATTAGAGATTCGTACTTTAGATAATTCAAGTTTAAAAACGCTCCATAATAAACTATAGTGAAGATCAAGACATGGATTCAATTTCAAGAATAAGGGTCACAACAGATAACTTGAAAGGATTTTTTTTTTTTTTTTTTTTTAATAGTACTCAGTGATAAAAAGTTCCAATTTTGATTAAAAATTTCAAATCAATATTCCTATGAAATGATATTAGATTAAGCAAAATTTTTAATCATTTCATGAATTATAGAAGCAATATTTACCATAGTAAGTTCAAATTAGGAATACGAGATGAAATAATATCGCTTACATAATATGGAGTAGGAAACGAAATAATATTTCTCACGAGTATTGCAATAAAATAATATCCTTTACCTTAGTAGAATTTGGATTTGACTGGAATATCGGATATTATTCTGAGAAAATCTTGCAGAAAAACTACGCTCCAAGTATTCTTATACTCAAGAAAATACTCACAATACTATAGAATAAGAATTTCTGATTATGAAGGTGTGTTGAGGAAGGAGGGTTATCCCTCTATTTATAGCAACGGAAGGAGAGATAAACTTGTCTGCTTTAATTTTTCTCCTGCCAAACTTTTGCCAAACTTTTCTTATTTTTCCATAGCTTAGGACACACTCTTTGGAAGCAAGTTTTGAAAAGTCTTTACTGGAGCATAAATCCTTGCCTAATTTCACAATTATCAATATAGGTTGTAAGACCCCAGCTTTTATAAATAAAGATGAATTTTTCTATAAATATTATTTTTGAATATTATGGAATAAATTTGATATAATGTTATAGTTAGGGTAATATTTATAAATTTTGCAAAAGTATGCAAGTTGTTATAAAATATTCGTTTGGCTCGTGGAATATTCTTTTGTTAGGAATATTCGTGATAACTACTCAATCATCGGTGGACCCCACAACATTATTGGTTTGATTGAGAAAACGACAAAAATATTTTTATAAAAATAACTACGAGGTGTTACCGCTAAAACCGCTGAACTACCCTATGGTAAAGTAAGTACGAAGAATACGCTGTGGTCGTATAAGAAGACACTCAGATTGATTATCGATGCTTACGTGAGAAGTCACTCACCATGCTCAATTATTGCACAAAGAATTGCCGCATCATATCTCTTATATTATTGATTCAATTATTGTCACAAAGATCATCTCGTATAATATGTTATAAGATTAAATCAATAATTGAGATTACAAGTTATAAATGATTAATAATTATCAAAAGATTAAATATGTTTTATGATTTGATTTGTGGTAAGTTTGATTATTTTATGGGGGGCCTATATGTCATCATCTAAGAGTCTCTTCATCAATAAGATTTACCTTCATCTAGTAATTACCCTCATGAATAGTATTTACCTTCAAATAGTAATTACCCCATGTGAATAGTATTTACCTTCGCCAATAATAATTACCCTTGTGAATAGATTTACCTTCGCCAATAATAATTATCCTTGTGAATAGTATTTACCTTCGTCCAATAGTAATTACCTTCAGTGAATAGTATTTACCTTCGTCAATAGTATTTACCTTCGCTAATAGTAATTACCTTTACCGACGTCGAACCACTTGTCGCTTCACACATTACAAAGCGCCAAACCACTTGTCGCTTTCACATTACAAAGGCCAAACCAAATCAAGCCACTCATTTTTCACACTAAGCAAAGGCTTTAGAAATCTTCTATAAATAGAGGCCTAGGGCTTCATTATTTTTCACTTAATTCATTCAAGCTTATGAGAGAGAAAGTATAGAGAGAATAAGAGAGAAAGAAGAAGAGTATTTTGTTACTACACCGCCATAAAGATTCAATCTCCTACCAAATGTAAGGGGTGTTATTCTTCTTATTCACGAAGAGAACTCGTTGTTATTCCATCGCTTATTATTCTTCTGGAATAACCTCGTATAAGTGGTTTACCCTATACTTGGTGACATTCTTCTATTATTCGCTGGAACATCCTCGCTCATGGTTTTACACCCGACCGGTTCCGCCTTTTTATTATTCTCGCTGGAACATCCTGCTCTGTGTTTTTTACACCTAACCGGTTCCGCTTTTTATTATTCTCGGCTGAACATCCTGCTCATGTTTTACACCGACCGGGTTCCGCTTTTTATTATTCTCGCTGAATATCCTATCTCGTGTTTTACACCGGATCCGGTTCCATCTTTATTATTCTCGTTGAACATCCCTCGCTTGCAGTGAATTTCACCGACCGTTCCGTTATTTATTATTCTGCTGAATAACTCGTCTGCAAGCGGTTCATCGCGCATTTACGGTGATTTCTTTTGTTATTCCATTCTTTATTATACCCAAATAAGTTAAAACTTTGACTTCTATACTCCATGAAATTAGTAGAATATCCTCGATATTTCATGTTTCATCCAAATTCTTTTCATGGAAATATTCTTCCGATCATTCTTGAATTTTACTCTACAAAACAAGATCATGTGATAATTTGACGTTAATAATTCCTCGGATAAAATAATTCTTGAACTTGTTTTATCAATTCTTATATCATTGTCATCATCCTCATGTTTATATTTTTTTGAAAGTCATCTCGTATTCAGAAAGTGCATAGATGGACTTGGTATGATTACGACCAGAGACTATTCTTGTAATCACGACCGTAATGTTACAAATGATGTGATAAAAATCCTCAAAGGTCAGAGTGCATCGATGGACATTGTTGTTGGCACGATCATGACTATTAATGAATACACAAATATTCTCGCCCGTAGTGCATGAATAATTGTGGTCGCGATACTAAAGAATATCCTCGGCCAGAAAAGTGTGGGTGATTCGATGATGTGAATATTTATTAAAGTCGAGTCTCAAATTTATAAATGTTGATGAAAAACCTTTAAAACCTAAAAGATAGTAGATTTTATTTTCTACTCGATTTTTTTTAATGGATCGTATATTCACCGCAGCTTAAACCGTTGTTTATTGTATTTTATCGCTTAACATTATCAAGACTATTGATAATTTATTCTCGCATTATCTTAGTCATAATATTTCTTATCGGGCTAGTTGAGCTCACCCTTTCTTTCACCGTTTCTTCAGAAATGAGAATATAGCCGGACGAGCCTGGGAAACGAGTGATGGTCCTCAAGATAAGATTAGTAGTCCTCACTATTCGTAAAATAAAGGTGATAATAATCAGAATGAGGACTTTTTTGTTTGAGTTTGTATAATATCTAGTAGACGATATATTTGTATTTAAACTCACGCTTTATGTCAGATTGCATACCTACGCTTATGTTAATAAGTTGTATTTAAATTTCGCACTATGTAAGTGGCGACCCAAGATGGGTGATGTATACCTAATTTTGGGGCGCCACAATGGTATCGTAGCTTAGGGATACGATCCTCGCTAAGATGTGAGAATAGTACTAGAGGGGAGAGACGGGGAATACCTTCGCTAGTATTTACCTACCTAAGTTTATGTGCTATTTTATTGGTCAGTCGTAAGATAAGGATAATTTGTTACACGTCAATTAACCTTTTGTTTTGTGGCAAGATTCTAAAATGACATCCGAGAATGTTGAGAATAGCAATGGAGCGCAGCGATCGCTGATTCACCACATATCAATAATCAAGATAATGTGCATCAGAAGGCGATAATCCTCACGCAAACAACAACACCGACTCAAATGATGAATGATCAAATGTTCGTAGGCTTTATGCAATTTATGCAACAAAGAAAGCGAGAGCGACTCCCTCATCCAAAACGTAGGTGGAAACACTTGAAAACTCTCAAAGGCCACCGCTAAAAACAATTTAAGGAGCCGGGACCACCGAGAGTTTAAGGGAGAGCCAAAACCACTTCGCTAAGTATGGATAAAGCAGACCAAGATATTTGATGTCTTGGGATGCTCCGAGGAGCAAAAGGTTCCTTCACGCCTTTTATGTCATGCGCGGAGAGGCGGACATCGGTGGAAATCGGTGAAACGACTCAACCAAATTGCATCAAGATATCTTGGAGAAGTTCCAGAGTCGTTCAACGACAAATACTTTCCCGAAAGTATTCGCCATACGAAGGAGGTGGAGTTTATCAAGTCGAACAAAACAATACGACCGTGTCGCAATACGAGGCAAAATTTGCGAGTTATCACTAAGTTATATTCCCACTGGTGGATAATGAAGAGAGAATGGCGCCAATGTTTTTAAGAGGTTCAAGTCGAGATACGCCAACATCTTATTTCTCATAAACCGTGTTTGTATTCGGATGTTGTAAATAGGGCTCGCTTAGTGGAGCGCGATAACGAGTCAACGAACTAAAAGAGAGCAGCCCAAAAATTATAATACCAAATGAGAATAGTCATCGAGGCTGACAACAAGCGTGAGGGAATCAATAAAGCCAGATATGGTAACCACTTCTATGGTAATCGTACCAAAACAATAAGAATGGACATTTCAAGAAAAGGAGATTCAACAATGATGGAAAGACGCCAAAGACCAAAGACCCATTGTTAAGGAAGGAGAAAGACCACCTATCATATGCTTCAAATGCGAGGAGAGGGACACATCACCAAACTCAAGGCCATGCCATCCAAAGCATGTTATAATTGTGGAAGAGAAGGTCACTTAGCTCGATTTTGTCGCCATCAAGACAAATTCAATTTAGGATGGAGGCACCAAAGGCCATCCTGTAAAATTCAAAACCTAGAAGTGCAAGGGAGAGCATTTGTCAGACCTCCCAAAGAGCAAGGAACCCGAAATGAGGTCATCACGTAAGCTTATCATAAACTCTAATGAAGTCTATACTTTATTTGATACCGCTTTACCCATTCTTTTATTTCTCCTACTTATACCATCGATTAAATTTGACTGAGAAATTAGACTTTTCGACTTATCTCGTGGAAACTCCGCTTGGGAGAAACCTTCATTACATCCACTGCTTATAAGTCTTGTTTGGTTCAAATCGGTACACTTCACATTACCCGTCGATCTTATTTCATTAAAAATACTTGCATTTGACGTGATTCTAGGGATCGATCGTTAACTACTTATCATGCAAAATTGATTGTTTTCGTAAGGTGTCATTAGCTTTCATATTCCTAATCAACCTATTATGCTAATTCAAACGACCAAACCATTAAAATCAATCACTACCATCTCAAGCCATAAAGCTATTCGCTTATCAAAAAACTGGATGTCAAGCTTTCTTAGCTCATGTCACGATTTAAATAAAATACGCCGCTTTTAAACGATATTCCTATTGTTAATAAATTTCCGACGATTCCCCGAAGAACTTCCGCCTACCCCAGAGCGTGAAATTGAATTTTGTATCGACTTGAACCCTAAGACAAAACCTATTTCCAAAGCCCCATATCGAATGGCTCCTATCAACTTCGTGAGTTAAAGACCCAACCGCAGGAATTGTTAGACATCGCTTTATTCGCCCTAAGTACTTCTCTCTCAGCTCTCTGCTCTATTCGTGAAGAAGAAAGATGGGAGTATGCGATTTTGTATTGATTATCTGAGTCAATCATGTCACCATCAAAATAGGTATCCATTGCCACGTATCACGACCTGTTTCAACCACCAGCAAGGAGCCAAATTCTTTTCAAAGATCGATCTTCGCTCCGGATATCACCAATTGAAGATTGTAATCACCGACATTCCAAAGACGGCGCCGTAACTCCTATGACGGCATTATGAATTCCTAGTCATGTCCTTTGGATCGACTAATGCCCCGCCGCCTTCATGGATATGATGAACCGAGTATTCAAGGAATATTTAGATCACTTTGTGGTCGCCTTTTATCGATGACATCCTTATTTATTCCAAAAGCCGTGAGATCATGAGCAACACTTGAGGTCGACACTCCAAAAGCTTCGTGAATATAAGCTTTATGCCAAGTTGAAGAAATGCGAGTTCGTCAAGAAGTAGCATTCCTCGGGCACGTGGTATCAAGTCATGGAATATCTGCTGACCCAAAGAAAGATCAAGCTATTCAAAGTCGGGAACAACCTAAATCAAATGATCGGCGTACGAGCTTTCTTGCTTAGCTGGTTATTATCGGAGATTCGTGGAAGGATTTTCTCAATCGCTATTCCATCGACTCAAATTTACTTTGGAAAGATACAAAGTTCTGCTGGAGCGAAGAATGTGAGAAGAGTTTTCAAGAACTCAAGAGAGACTTATTTCAAAGACTGCTCGGCTAATACCATCCTGCCTTGAGGATTTGTCATCTACAAAGATGTCTTCTGCAAAGGGTCGGATGTGTTCTTATGCAACATGGAAAAGTTATAGCTTTATGCCTCATGACAACTCAAAGAATATGAGAGGAATTATCCTACCATGATCTAGAGTCAAGCAAATGTTGTCTTCAGACTTAAAATTTGGAGGCATTACTTGTATGGGGAGAAAGTGGAGATCTTTACGATCATAAAAGCCTCAAATATTTCTTCACTCAAAAGGAACTCAACACGCGACAACGACGCTGGCTTGAATCTGCTGAAAGATTATGATCATACCATCCAATACCATCCCGAAAAGCAAACGTGGTAGCCGACGATTTCGATTGAGTAGAAAATCATACGCAAGTACGAAGTGCGATATTGTCAACGCAGCGCCCATTTTGTGGTGACTTGCAAAGGATGGAGATAGAATTAAAGACTCAGGACGCATGTGATGATAAATGAGTATACGAGTAGAACCGACTTTAATCGATAAAGTTAAAGTCGCTTGCCACGCACTGAGAGCCGATGCGCATGAGGAAGAAAGTGCAAGAAGGTGCTACGCCGGAAGCAAGAATCGATGAAGAAGGAATACTTCGAAATCAACTCCACACTTTGTGTTCCTAACGACCGATTTAAAGTATAATATCATGATGGAGGCGCACAACACACCATTTGCAATCCATCTCGGGAGTACCAAAATGTATCATGATATTCGCTATACATTTTGGTGGAGCAATACGAAGAGAGAGATAAATACCGCTTATCTCAAGGTGTCTAACTTGTCAACGAAGTTAAAGCGAGCATCAAGTACCAAAAGGTCCATCAGAACCACTTGAAATTCCGTAATGGAAGTGGGAGCACATTACCATGGATTTCAAGCACGGCCTTCCTAAGGTTTCTCAAGGCATCGATGCGATTTGGGTCATTGTTGATAGATCGACCAAGTCCGCCATTTCTTACCGATACGAGAAACTTATACACTTGAACGCCTTGCTCAGATGTACATAAACGAGATTGTAAAGATCGCATGGTATGCCGCAGATCCATAGTTTCGATCGAGACCCAAGATTCACTTCACGATTTTGGGTTAGTTTGCAAAAAGCTATGGGCACAGACTTCACGATTTAGCTTTCTAAGATATCATCCTCGCATTTGACTTTGACAATGAGAGGACTATTCAAACTCTCAAGATCTATTAAGACTCGTGGTCCTTGATTTCAAGGGAGTTGGGACAAGTTCTTACCATCGGTGGAGTTTTCCTACAACAACAAGCTTATCAAGCAAGTATCGGCACGGCTCCATTCAAGCATTGTAGATGGAAGAAAGTGTCGCTTCCAAAGATGTCGGGATGAGGTGGGTGAAGCAACGTTGTTGGGACCGAGTTGGTACGTATGACTACTTTAAAAGATTCAAACGATCCGACAACGATAAAAAACCTCACAAAATCGATAAAAAGAGTTATACCGATCTTCATCGAAAGGACGTGGAATTCGATATAGAGATCATGTGTTGTTAAGAGTCGCCCATGGAAAGGAGTTACAAGATTTGGAAAGAGAGAAAACTTAATCCTCGATTCATCTATCCATTTTTATCCTCGATCGAGTAGGAATCGCGGCCTATAGACTCGCTTTTACCGCCAAATATGTCTCGTTTCATAACGCTTTTCATATCTATGTTACGTAAATATGTGAAAGACCCGAACCATATTATCGAAGTTAGAACCGATTTAAATAGCGGAAGATTTGACGTATGAAGAGGTTCCTGCTCAAATTTTGATAAGAAAGAACATATTCTACGCCCCAAGGTTATACCTCAAGTCAAAGTTTTATGGAGGAACCACGATGTCGAGGAAATGACTTGGGAGTTAGAATCAAATGAAATCAAGGTATCCTTACCTCTTCGACATACCAGTACGCACTCTAATTTCGAGGGCTAAAATTTCATGTAGAAGGGGGAGGTCAGAAGACCCCAAATTTTATAAATAAATTTGAATTTTTCTATAAATATTATTTTTGAATATTATGGAATAAATTTGATATAATGTTATAGTTGTAGGTAATATTTATAAATTTTGCAAAGTATGCAAGTTGTTATAAAATATTCGTTTGGTCTGGGAATATTCTTTTGTTAGTGGAATATTCGTATAACGGCTCAATCATCAGGACCCCATAATGTAATTATCATTTGATCGAGAAAACGACAAAAATATTTTTATAAAAATAATCTACGAGGTGTTACTGTTAAAACTGCTGAACTACCCTATGGTAAAAGTACAAAGAATACGCTGTCGCATAAGAAGACACTCAGATTGATTATCGATGCTTACGTGAGAAGTCACTCACCTATGCTCAATTATCATACAAGAATTGCGATCATATCTCTTATATTATTGATTCAATTATCACACAAAGATCATCTCGTATAATATGTTATAAGTATTAAATCAATAATTGAGACGACAAGTTATAAATGATTAATAATTATCAAAGATTAAATATGTGTTATGATTTTGTGGTAAGTTTGATTATTTTATGGGGGCCTATATGTCATCATCTAAGAGTCTCTTCATCAATAGAGTTACCTTCACAATAATAGTAATTACCCTTGTGAATAGTATTTACCTTCAATAATAGTAATTACCTTGTGAATAGTATTTACCTTCAATAATAGTAATTACCCTTGTGAATAGTATTTACCTTCACCAATAGTAATTACCTTGTGAATAAGATTTACCTTCGCCAATAGTAATTACCTCTTGTGAATAGTATTTACCTTCGCTTACATTTACCTTCGTTAATAACCAATTACCTTTACATTACGTCAACCACTTGTCGCTTCACATTACAAAGGCCAAACCACTTTTCTTTCACATCACAAGCCAAGCCATTTCACTTTTTCACACTAAGAAAAGCTAAGCTAGAAATCTTCTATAAATAGAGGCCTAGGGCTTCATTATTTTTCACGAATTCATTCAAGCTATAGAGAGAAAGTATAGAGAGAATAAGAGAGAAAGAAGAAGAGTATTTTGTTACTACACCGCCATAAGATTCAATCTCCTACCAAATGTAAGGGGTGTTATTCTTTCTTATTCATGAAGAGAACTGTTGTTATTCCATCGCTTATTATTATTCTCATTGAATAACTCAGATAAGCTGTTTACCCTATACTTGGTGACATTCTTCTATTATTCTGCTGAACATCCTCGTCTCAGGTGTTTTACAATTTACCGGTTCCGCTTTTTATTATTCTTCGCTGAACATCCTCGCTCATGTGTTTTACACCTGACCGGTTCCGCTTTTTTATTATTCTGCTGAACATCCCGTCTGCGTGTTTTTACACCCCGACCGGGTTCCGCTTTTTATTATTCTCGCTGGAATATCCTATCCGCGTGTTTTTACACCGGATCCGTTCCATCTTTTATTATTCTCGTTGAACATCCTCGCGCAGTGGCGTGATTTCACGACCGGTTCCGTTATTTATTATTCTCGCTGAATAACTCGTCTGCAAGGCGGCCTATCGCATGCACGGTGATTTCTTTTGTTATTCCATTCTTTATTATACCCAATAAGTTAAAACTTTGACTTCTATACTCCATGAAATTAGTAGAATATCCTCGATATTTGCGCTTCATCCAAAGATCTTTCATGGAAAATATTCTTCCGATCATTCTTGAATTTTACTCTAAAAACAAAAGATTATGTCGATAATTGGACGTTAATAATTCCTCGGATAAAATAATTCTTGAACTTGTTTTATCAATTTTATATCATTGTCATCATCCTCATGTTTATATTTTTTTTTTGAAGTCATCTCAGGCCTCAGAAGGCATGATGGACTTGGTATGATTATGACCGAGAGACTATTCTTGTAATCATTACGACCGTAATGTTACAAATGATGTGATAAAAATTCTCAAAGGGTCAGAAGTGCATCGATGGACAAATTGTTGGCATGATCACGACCATTAATGAATACACAAATATTCTCGCCCGTAGTGCATGAATAATTGTGGTCGTGATACTAAAGAATATCCTCGGCAGAGTAGTAAGGGTGATTCGATGATGTGAATATTTATTAAAGTCGAGTCTCAAATATAAACAAAGATGATGAAAACCTTTTAAAACCTAAAAGATAGTAGACTTTATTTTCTACTTGACTTTTTAATGGATCAGATATTCCACCGCAGCTTAAACCGGTTGTTTATCAGATTTTATCAGCTTAACATTATCAAGACTATCGATAATTTATTCTCGCATTATCTTAGTCATAATATTTCATCGGGCTAGTTGAGCTCACCCTTTTCTTTCACCGTTTCTTCAGAAATGATAATATAAATTTGGGACGAGCCTGGGGAAACGAGTGATGGTCCTCAAGATAAGATTAGTAGTCCTCACTATTCTCGTGAAATAAAGGTGATAATAATCAGTAATGAGGACTTTTTTTTTGAAGCTCAGATAATATCTAGTAGACGATATATTTGTATTTAAACTCACGCTTATGTATGTCGATTGCACACCTACGCTTATGTTAATAAGTTGTTTTAAATTCAGACCATGTAAGTGGCACTCAAGATGGGTGATGTACCTAGGCGTCACATGGGTGAGGTCCAAAATTAGAAAACCAAATGTTTTGGTGATTTGTTCCACCAACCTCTTCCACCATTTTGGGGTCCCAAGAAAGAGGGGACTTTCCAATAAGGATTTCTCCTTATTAGCGCGCAATTAGATGACCAAACCTCTTCTTAACAGAACATTTTAGACATTGCCAATAATGTTATCTAATAATATTATTCAAATAATATGAATTATTGATCTGATAATGAGAAATACTGTGCAACGACAATTATTGAAACAACAATAATATAAAATATCAATGCAACAATTATTGAATCGATAAAATAAAATATTAAAAAGTAACTATTATAACAATTATTGAGTAGTGCCTTTCTTACATAAGAATCATAATTCAAAATCTGCATCTAATACTGGTGGTATCTCTTCTAACATGACACACGTATTCGTATTTTAACCAATCGAAAGTATTCCAACAATTGTTCACTAGTAATAACTACGCCGTTATTTATAAAAACTCATACTTGTCGTTTTCTTCATCCGACAGTTATTCTGTTATGAGGCCCACGAATGACTGCGCCGTGTACAAATATTCCCCGACAAAAAAAATATTTCACGACCAAAAGAATATTTTCCAACAAAAATGAATATTTTATAACCACTTGCTTATTTTATAAAATTTGCACATTTCACCCATAACTAAATCATTATATCAATTTAGCACTTTATTATTCAAAAATAATATTTAGAGGAAATTTAATTTTATTTATAAAAAGTTGGGGTCTTACGTCAATAATCGAGAAATGCGAAGGATTAAAAGTTGTTACACCTGTGTTCAACTATGTCATTTTGTTATTTTTGTTATTTTTCCTTTTCTATTTAAAAGTCACGTAGGAAAAAAAATCCAAATCAATTTAACAGAAGTTAACCTGAGTTAACAGATTAGGCTAATTGTAAAATTTTAATTAGTTTAATAAAGTAATTTAAAAAATTAAAAGTTCAGTAATAAATTAAGTAAAATTTGCTAATTTTAATGGTTAAATCATTAGTTTTGTCTTTAAATCCGTGTTAGTTAAATCTTGTTTGGTAATATGCTCTAAATAATACTATTATTATATTATAAATGAGTCATATCAGTTAATCAACAATAACAAGTTAATAATCACGACACATGAATGACAATCCTATAACTAGAGGTGTTCAACTGTTAAAAAACGGTCCGAATTGGATCGGTATCGAAATAGGCCATACCGATAATGGTTGAATGGGTATAATCTAGAAACTAACGATCTTAGGTTTTTACCTAAAATTATTATAATTTTTATTTTTATTAATATTATTATTATAATCATTATTTTTTTATTATTAATTATTTATTAATAATAATAAAAAATTAGAAAACCGGTATATACCGGTCCGATTTGGTAAACCGAACTATTAAAACACCGTACCGAAAATGATACCAAAAAATCGGTATATACCGTTTTTTGAACCGGACCGGTCTTTTTACCAAACCGGCCGGTTCAATCCGGTCTGATCCGAAAACCGAAAAAACCCAATATGGCAAATATTTGAACAGTCCTGCCTATAACAACCAACCACAGAACCACTCAAGAATTACAGTTATTTATTTCTTTTAAAAGAGAGTATAATTGTATAAATTATAAATGACAAAGGAAAAAGGTTACTAGTAATGATAGTCTCCCTCCAAACACAGCACAAAGAAATTACACACTTGGACTGTGATATTTCAGTCTCTGTCCTCACTCTCTCCATCTACCTACCAGCATAGAACCAAGAATCAAGCATGCCTGTAAGTATCTCTCCGTCTCTCTCATCCCAAATTAGATCTCGTCACAGAATATTTTAGGGTTATAAACATATAGCATTATTTGTGGGCAATTGGTGCAGTTGAGGAGAATAATTGAGGTGGAACCACCGAGCCCACTGAGGTACATCATCGGAGCAGCCATTATGATGATTGGCGTCGTTTTGCCGGTTGGTTACATGATGTTCCGCAACAAACGTGTCCCTTCTTCCTCTTTTGCCAAACAGACGTAGGTGTGCTTTTCCCTTTTCCCTTTTCCCTTTTCCCTTTTCATTTTTTTTTGGAAAAAATTTAAAATCGCCATTTATACTGTTTTCAGATCATTTATCCATAATATGAGCTCAATTATTTTGTGGGCTGTTTTAATTAGAAGATATTAAGATAGCATTGTGGATGAAATTTTTGATTTCCTTGTCACAGGAACAAAGTTTTGATATAAAAGGCATTGCCAAAGACATAGATTGCATTGAATTTAATTGGTAGCTCCTTAGCTTTGTTGATGAAAGATCAGATCTGCACAATGTGATTGTAAATGCTCCAATTTCTGATTTTGGGTTGTTTCTAATTTTCAATATAGAAAAATGATTTTCTTGTGTTTTGTTACAAAGCTTTTCATTTCCTTGTATTACAGTGATGCTTATAGTGACTACTTAGACTTTCTTCGTATACTAGCTTGAATGAAATGTTTTCGATCTATATTGAATGCCCTTTTAGTTGAATGAGATCTGCATCTTATTACCAGGTCTTTAATTTTTTGCTGACTAAATTGACTCATTTCTGTTATGATGATTATGTTTTCTCTACTTTCTTGTATGCTGTCATTTCTTGGAATTTTATCATGCAATTCAAGCGATACTTGGTGAAGTATTGTGCCATTTGATTATGTATTACATGTACCAAGATTTTTATGATTCCTGAGGGATTGGAATTTTAATGTTGGGGCATCCCATTAGGGCTTTGTCGAAAGGTGGTGCCGGATTTGAATGGTAATCCGTAATCGTATAAAGAGAATCAAACCTGCTACTGGAATTTACTGAAGTCTTTCTAGATAGAGCTTGAGAAACGTTCATCCGTTAAGAAATATTGTGATATTGCTTCTAGCATGTGAGTTGCTTTAGATTTTGAGCTTATTATTTATCCTGGATTTGAACCACATTCTTGGTTTGTATCCCAGTTTTAATTGCCAAAGTTCCTGTTGATTGAATTTGCCTTCTGGTGGCCGAAATAAGTGAAGTTAGACTTTGTTTTGCCACCTACCCCGGTTGATTGATACTGAAATCTTACAAGAGAGTATCACCGAGGGGCGAGGAGATGGTATCAAGGGACTTTGTTTTGCATTTGTCTCTTTGTGTTGATATAGAAATTCCGAAGATTGTATTTGACATTTTCATGTCGGGAAATAGGTGGAGTTTTAAGAAAGGTTTATGGTTAATTATTGTATGGCGTTGATTTTGATGTTTTCCATGAATAATGATGATTATTTGCATGTCAGTGCTATCAGTATGTCAGATAGTGATTGGCACAGAATATAATGTGTAGTTCAATGAAAGTTAGGATTTACATAGCTGTGTTGAGAAGATAACAGGGATATCCTGTCCCAATGTCGTGACACTCTGCAAATATCCTTCTCATGCTACTGCGTGATAATTAAGCTTCATATACTTGGAGTCTTGGAGATCTTATCATTTAAACCTTGAAGAAGTATACACTAAATGCTAGTCTTCTTCTCATGCTGCTGGTTGAAGTGTATGCTTCATTTTCTTCGAGATCTGTTTGTTCAACCCTTAAATAGTATATCTCCATTGGGACAAAACATATGCAGTCCTAATATACCCTTAGGACTGCATATGATACTTGCATACACTTGAAATAGTATATGCAGTCCTAATATACCCTTAGGACTGCATATGATACTTGCATACTTAGTATATCTCCATTAGGACTGCATATGCTTTGTACCCTTAAATAGTATATTCTCCAAGATGCAGTACAAAGCATATGCAGTACTAATATACCCTTGTTCACTAAATTGTTTCCATAATTACATTAACTTGAGAGTTTTGTCTCTTCTTCAGACATGTTATTTGGAAAGTTAGATATGCTATTTGTAGAACTGTAGTCTGTGTATGCTAGCAATTGGGTTCATTCATTGTTGGAGGTTTCTCGTGCAACTTAAAAATAATTTGTTTTAAATAGCGCCCCATTTATGCTGACTTCTTTGCTACTTGTGGTGTTTTGCTATTGCAATAGCATTTTCGCCGGTCTAGCAAATTTGTTCTTGCCTCCAAGTTACTTCATGCCATGTTGATTTTTCTACAAAATCTATTCTACTTAAAAATTTATAGTTCTAGACCTCGTACAAGTATTGCCAACTACTGAACAATCAACTGTGAAATAATAATGTAAAATGTATATGCATATGTTTTTATCCTCTTTGTAAGATATGGGAACATCAGTGATTAGTTGCGACATTTTACACGGGCCTCCTTTTTATAATGTGTTTTTTTTTCTCATATAACTCTTGATCTGTTCAATTACACGAGCAACAAAAGAAATTCCAAGATTACTATTTAATTAATCAATTAATGCAAGTATCATTTGGTTAAATAAATGTTAGTCTAACAGCATCACGAGAGTGGCTTGCTTATGCACCACAGATGAGATGTTGCTATGAATCATGCCATGTCCCTAATGCTTCTCCCACACGGATTCTCTCTCCACGCCTGACAGAGAACCTAAACTCTGATGACAGTGATCTGTCTTTGTGAAATTTTGATACCGGTGCTTGGAAGACAAGAATAACAGTCGAGCCCATGTTGAAAGCAGCTACCTGAAAGGTATCATCAAATAATATAATGAAATGATGAGTTTTTGAATTCAATGACGTAAAGAGAGCTGCAGTAGGATTCTAAAGCTTACACATGAACTTGTAATTTTCTTCGGTTGAACAGAAGAGATAGTTGTAGGATTCTAAAGCAACACAAGTATTTTGTAATAATGCCGATGAATAGAAGAGATAGTTGAAGCAGAAAAAAGTGTCATATTTCTAAAACTCGAACTCCCTCCTTGATCTATCTTTGTGTAGACGTGTTCTATGCAAACCATAATATTCATAAAAGGAAGTCCATTATAAAATGGTATTAATTTTTCTGGAAATGTGATGAAACTTTTAATAAAATGACAAAACTAATCAGATTACCAATTTCCGCCATCATTTTCTTCTTCTTTTTTCTTTTTTTTTTTTTTTTGGGGGGGGAGGGGGGCTTTCCCAACTATAAATATCCAATTTCGAAGAGCAAACAGTAAGTGTAATTCTAACCTCATCCCCTTTCTTAAGCATAACTCCAATGCCATCAGATTCATAAACCCGCTCCTCAGGGCGCTCCGAGTGAAGTAACTTTTCCCTTGGCCGATTTGTATGCAGCTCTGGCTCAATAAAAAGCTGCAATGTGCATGTTTTGAAAACAAAGTCAACACTAATTCATCATCAGGCTAAACAAGGAGATTGTAAGAATTTTAAAGAAAAACAAAAGTAAATGTGATATTGGAAGCCATCAAGTCCAGCAAGTAGTACTTGTGTCTTTGTCCACTGCAGTGAGTGCATCTGCCTTCTTTTCTTAATTTTTTTAGTAAGTACGCATTACAGAGGCAGTTTGAGTTTTCATCTCATCAAGCAGCACATCATACACTCCGTCACCTTCACTTGTATGGGGTATAAATTTGTGATATTATTGTGAGTTTATACAATATATAACCACAGTATATTCGGATCCATTGTGGTTGAGATAAATAAGCAAGTGCAGTTGAAATGCATCTCAAGCATTTAAGTCATCAAGTTTAAAGTAGTAGATTTCAATCACAAATTCTTGAACAAAAATTAGTTACTTCCTTTACTGATGAAAACAGAAGAGGTCATGTATAAGTATTTCTCTCTATTCCTAGTCCAACCTCAGTGTCTTTCCCCCAAATCATAGTACCTAAGGACTCTAGAACCTTCACAACCCCCCTCCCCCAAAGAAAATAAAAAAGAGATGTGCAAGATTATTTGTTACTTTTACTGTTTCTTTTGCAAATTGCAATACAAACTCGTACAAACCAACACTAAAGTATCTTGATCCCATTAAAGAGCAAAAGAATAACTGAAGGAGGAAACTAGTTATAAATAAGGTTTTATAAATACATAAATAAATAATTTAAAACCAAATGAAGGGGACTTGACCTCAATAGAACCAATATTTGTTGCACCGATAGCTGCCAATGCCATAAAACCTTCTTGCCATTGACCTTCAAGCACAACCTGGTGGTATAAGGATATCAGAACCACAATTTTGAGACTCGTAATTATCCACGGAGACTGTTAAAAATTGTTAAAAATGAAGGATAGTGACGTAAATAATGCAGTTTTGAATCTGAAAATTGTGCATTACTGGAGAATGACAACGGCGAAAAGAGTGAGACAGTAGTAAATCTATTAATATCATTCAGGCAGTGGCACCGTTTTGTAATTCGTTTTCATGTTTATAGAATAGTTTGTTTACAGTTTACAGTCACCCCATAGAGCACCTCATATCCCTAGCACTATACCTTTTGTTTTATTGTTTACAATGCTGCACCTCACTATTGGATATATAGTTTGAGTTCTTACCATGTTCATGCTCTACAGCTCTAGTAACGATATACAAACTTAGATAAAAGAATAACTGAGTGGTAATTTTCCTGAGATAAGTCACTAAAATGACTATACACAATCCTAATATCTTGAAGAATCAATTTTCTAAAATAAATAAATGAATCGTATATCAAGTTACATAAATTGTTGACAACAGCATTTACTTCAGAAATCAAAATATCAGAATTACCCTTTCATTCTCAATGTATAGGTTTCTGATTGTTCTTGTAGCACGTTCATTCACAGGGAAAAGGCGACCTGCAACACAAATAATACAATTTAAGTAACAATTAATACATTAAAAAAGGTGTAAATCAGCCTAATTAATGGCCAAAAATGCAACATATCCTCCACACATTTGGTTCTAAAGTTCTCTTAACAAATACAAAGAAAACGGAGTACCTGAAAAATGTCGACGAACAAGGATGTTCCAATCAACTGGAGAATGTACGCGGTGATAGTCCCCAGGCCTCAAGTAAATTACACAGTAAAAGAGGCCTTTCATTGGACTGCGATGAAATTTATGTGTCAAATGACTTGCATTCTGGACTATTACTGGGAGAAAGTAGCAATAACAGAGATAACTGCTATTTTGTTGAAATATGGATGAATGAGAAATTAAACACACAAGGTACAACTTCATGGCAGACTCCATGTCTGCTATATCATGTATCAATGCTTTCTTTTTTTAATTGTTATACTAATAGTTTTAATGGCTTGCCTTGCAAGTATGGCTTGTAAAGGTTACAACTTACACATATTAGAATCCTATAGTTCCCCAATAATCAAGACGAAACCTAACTTTTGTATACCTCTTTTTTTTAAGTATCTATCTACAAACAAATCACATTAATTTTTTCCTTTCAAAGAACAGAAACAGGTCAAATAAAAAAAGATGTGGCTTAACAAGCACAATGACCATTTTAAAAATCACAGATAAATTTTTGTTTCCAATGCTGAAACAAGTAGTGCTTAGTTTTCATGTATGGCTTGTAACAGTTGCTACTTACAGATGTTACAATCCTGCATTTCCCCAATAATTCAGCAGAAAAAAATCACATTCACTTTTTCATTAACAAACAGACAAAAGTAAAAAAAAAAATTGGTTGGCAAGCAAAAATATTGTTTCCAACACTGAAAAGTGGCAGTCCTTCCCTTTTCAGTTTAGCAAGTACTATGTTAAATGATAATATTGCTGATATCAAATGCATATTGTGGCAGCAAAAGTTTAAACATGCTAAGATGTGAGAGTACCTAGCTGGTGCAGGGTCCCAAACTTTCGGAGAAGCCAGTGAAATTCTCCACCATGATTTCTTACTCTTATCTACAAGATTTTGTTCTTGTCCTCTACTCTCTTCTTGAATATCCTCCACAGCTGCCGTAGAGGAGAAGAATGAGCTCGCGCCAAGAAGAGAAGAAACAGAATATGAAAAACCTTTAACTTGCTCAATCATAGCCCCGGCTTCTTTCAACTCTCCAAATCGTAGTACAGTTCCATCCACAGGACTGGCCTAAAATATCAAGAAACCAAAGTACAAACACAACTTACAAATAAGCCACGCACTTGGAGTGAAACATAAACAGAAATAAGATGTCCAACAAGCTGGTTACCAGTTACCAGACAATGTGGGTCATGATCAATAGGCCTTGAGCCTTCTTTAAGGCTTCGAACAAAAAACTCCCTTAGAGTTGCATATTGGTCCAAAGGCATTGCTGCTTCTTCTAAATCTGAGAAACATATGACGAAAGTTCTATATAATTTTTTACTTCACGTGTGTAATGCAAATCTCATATGTTTTTTTTTCCCATAGCTAACAGTTTTTCCCCAAACCTTTTGTTAGCATTAAATTTGCACTCCAACACTGCCTCTCCCTTTTACATTCCAGCACATAACATAGTTCTATAAACTATAAAGACCTTCACAAATAGTATGAACACTCCTATTAATAATAGATTACTTTTAAATTAAATAGCTAAAAAACTACTAGATGTTAATGTGCGTTTTAAACCCAATCATATTCACCTAATCACCAACTCTCTAAAACTCATAATCCAATTTACATTAATATATGGATATTTTTAGAGTTGGCTGATTCTACGACACATCTATCAGATACATATCCTGCACCTAATTATAATAATCACAGTGAAAGTCATTTCCATTTATTTCTTTAAGTGTTTTTTCTCCTCAAAGGTTTTGGCCTGACTGAGGTGTTGCAAAGAAATCAAATTTACAAAACTCCTTGTAAATGGGAATATGTGGTTGATTATGCCAACCAAAATTACAAAGGTAAATTCTGTGCAAGTATTTTGCTGCATAGGTCAAGATAATATCTTTCTCAGCTGCATTTTAAAGACATCAATGTAATTTTCCTTTGATCAAAGAAGTTAAACTTTTTGCTACAAACTAAAAACTAACGTTAGAAGGATATTCCTGACAATGTTCTAAAAGGCGCTAGGGGGCCTAGGCGGAATTTTTTATTATAAGCCAATTTTAATATTTTATTTTACATTTATCTAAACAAAACAATAATATAAAGCAAAACAATCTATAATAAAGATAATAAAGGCATTTGCTTAAAGTTCAAACACATATTCATATTGCTAATGTCAAAATTCAAACACAAACATGCAATTGTTTAAAGTTCAAACATATTTTTAACGTATTAGTTTTATTCATAAACAAGATTGCTATTAAATAATAAAATTTAAAATTTCAAGAATTTAATTCAATATTAAAACTTAAGAAACTAAACATAAATTTAAGAATTATATTGAATGAAATTAAATATTACAAATGTATCATCATTTATATAATTTGAAGTTGGTACAAGTTTAAAAATTACAACTATAATAAAATTATCCATTTTGACTTGATATTGTTCACTTGTTGTGATTTGATATGGTTGAACCTCAGATTATGAATATGGTAAATTATTAGAAAAATAAATATATCAAGATCTATTTAGGTAGTTATTAAAATAAAAAAACCACTCCGCTTAAACCCCACCTAGGCCCCACCTAATTCCACGGAGGGATTTTTTACCGTCTTGGGCCTTAGGCTAGGCGGGTCTAAGCGCGGTTTAGAACACTCGATTTCAAAGCATTTCATGATTGACTGATAGCTAAAAGTTGGGGTTAATTGGTTAAAAGAAGGTACTGTATAAATCTAAACCCAAAGACGATTTGAATATATGAGAAAACAACATACTTGAATGAAATGCCCAAGCCCACGCACTATAAATATATGGCCTAAGCCAGACTGGAATTTCCTGGGAAAAATTTAGAAGAAAATGGTTCATAGTTAGTAATGGAGCAAACTTTTATTATAAGTAAAAATTTACAATAAGGGAGAGTTTGATAAGGATAAAAATTTGGCAACAAGCCACAAAAGAGGGACAAAAATAAAAATTCAGTTAATATACATTTGTGTTGTGTCATATTCCGTTGTCAACAGTCATGTACAATCTTATAAACTATATGTTCATTAAATGTGTATAGCTATCAAATTTTGTGTCTACACCATGACAATGCCCTTTATTCTAGAAGTGAGTGACATGACATGTATGTGTGTCTAACCCAAACAGATTTCACAAAAGGGTCATCAAGATATAGTGGCCAAACAAGAAAAACAAGCATTTTCAATCAATTGACCAGAATTTGGAAAACATAAGTATTCTTTTGTTTTTAAGTACTTGGATACTCACCACACTGGTTAAGGAACCCCAATATCTAGAAATGGCGCGCAGAGGTAGCAATCTTAGGAATTTTGCCTAGAGTCAAAAGATCACCAGAATGTTTGTCAGACTTTTGAGATTTGTAAAGTTTCTATAGCTAGGAGTTATATCAGAAGTGCTAAACATGACAAATTACTTTTACATCAGGCTGGAACTCGAATTCAATTCCTTTCTCCCTTGCCTCCTCCCCCTGTCAACCAGAAAATAAAAGAGAGGTAACAAATAATTATGACTGTACAAAATATAATATATATAAAACAGAAATCCTTGAACTTAACCAGGAATATTAAAGTGACAGACTCGTAAAAAATTGGAAAAACTAACAAACAAGTGAGCTGGTAAGATTTTTATGTAGCAGTGCCCCAACACAATAACAGTAGGAAGCAAACCTTAGAAACGAGGAAAGGAAATTGCAAAACCACTATGCATAATTTAAATATAGTTACCTACAAACATGAATAATAAAAAAAAATTGAACTTGCGAAATCTGCCACTAGGAATGCTTTGCAAAAAGAATGTTTAGAATGCAAGTTGATAGAGACCCAGATTGGGGCCAAAGAAAACTGGTTGACATGTGAGGGGTGAAAAACATGTGTTCACAAACAATAAACAACTTAAGATGATAGATGAGTAAATTTTTGTCTACACACCCTACCCAAGTTTTATCTCTGAAGTGCTTTTATTGTATGAATATAATATACTAGGCAGTTGGCATATTTTTGCCTCCCTTGTACTCCCTCCGTTTTTATCTCCCTAGAGTTCCACACGATACCAATATGTATGATAAAATACTAAAATACCCTTTGTGCTGATTTTTTTGTTTTCCACCAAAATCCCAATGAGACCGTGAGAATATGAAAAGGATCTAGCTTGAAGAGAAACAATGATTAATTGATG
Source organism: Panax quinquefolius (assembly GCA_020205615.1). NCBI lineage: Eukaryota > Viridiplantae > Streptophyta > Magnoliopsida > Apiales > Araliaceae > Panax > Panax quinquefolius. Next base: position 3,552,238 of record CM035167.1, on the reverse strand, counting down.
AGAGAGAGAGAGAAAGCAGCGTCTCAGTACCAAAAAGAGTCTGCAGAGAGAAAGTATGAGTGGAAAAGAATTGGAGAAAAAAGAGGCGTGAATCCTTATTGGTGGGAATATGAAAAGGATGTTTAGAGGAGAGGCATGAATGAGAGTAATGACTATGAACAATTAGGGTAAAGGGCAAATTTGAAAACAAAGGAAAATATGCATTGGAATCTTAAAAAAATAGATATTGTGGGACAATTTTTTTTTGCTAAAACAGCATATAATTCGGGACAGAGGGAGTATTACTTTTAATGCATAATTTGATTTTACCTCTAAGAAAAGAATAGTATTGTAGATCAGTTTCTAACCTAAAAAGTAATACTATGAAAACATCTTACAGCCACGAGATATTAATATCAAAAGTCTAACAAAATCTTACTCAGAAAATACCCAATTCTTATATTCATACACAGGTTTATAGGAAAGTAGGTCTATGTGTATATTTACCTTTTTATCATCATACATACGGCGGACATGAAGTGCACCAAGCATAACTATAGTTGCCACAGTTGCACCAGGCACCAGAAGAAAGGAATTACCTACACAGGGAGTTCATATGAAGATCCACATGGACATCATAGAGAATTTCTGAAAAATCAATAACTCATTCACATCATAGGTAATAACAGGTAATTTGTATTTTTGGGCAGGGGAGTGCTTCATCCCTGATTTTTTTTTCTGCTTAAACCTCTATCATCTACCAACTTCTTAACCAGAAAAATAATCTAAAAGGTACAATTGCTATATGACTTTTGGCCAATGTGACAGGATGTATTCAGAATAATAAAACCCATCTAGCAAATTTAACCTCTCCGGCATTTTCATTCCTTCACGGGAAGGAAAAAATTGGTCAAAGCATAATGCCTCAGTGAATCACAAAAAATCTTAACAGCTTCAACAACCGATTTCAACTATAAGTTGAATGTCAGCCGTATAACCATGGTTAAAAGTAATAATCTTTTTCATCCAATATGCTATATAAATCTCAAACTAACTTTATTTAACTTAATCTGTTTGTTATGATCGACATTGGGTACTAATTACTTGATCATAATAACTTCTATATACATATATATATAGCTTAATCGAGTTACTTCCAAAACCTTGTCCCCACCTATACTGACCAATCAAGTTTTACCTTGAGAACTGCCATTACTCCCGCCATTTACTGAAGCTCTAGCTTGAGAAATTTGCGCCTTCTGCAAAAATGATATGAAACAACGACGCTGTTGGTAGATATAATTCAGGCGTGTGTTATGGAAAATTAATGGAAGCCTATGAGAAACCCTAAATTTCATCTTTCTGCAACTGCAAGTGGTTTGGGAGTGTAAGAACGAAGAAGAGGAGAGGGTTTTGTCTGCTGTTTTTATAATTTAAACACTGTTATTAGGCTTTGTTTGGCAGGAAACAAAATCACTTGGGCCGAATTTATCGATTATAGGCCATGTTTGGACACTCAACTTTTGATCAAATTATTTATTTATTTATATTATTATGAGTTTGTTTGACTAAAGTTATTAAAACCGAAATAAGATTAGATTAAAGTTTAAAATAAAATTCGATTCGAGTTAATTTCAAAATATATAAATAATTTAAATATGAACAAATTTTATTGTTCAATAAATTATTCGAACCTATTCAAATTAAAATTTTATATTGATACGTGATCGAAAAGTTCAAACGGCTTAAACTCGATACAAAATGTGTTCAACTCGATAGCTAAACGAGTTTCAATCAAATTTTATTTTATATTCAATAAATTTAATAAATCAAATATGAATAAATTAACACTCAAATTGACTCAATTCATTTACACTCTTAAAAATTAATATGATTAATAGGTTATTATTTTTATGTTCTAAATTGGGTTTAAATGTGTTTGTTAGTATATGAAATAAATTACTTAAGTTGCATAATAAAGATGAATTTTTATAATTACTTTTAATTATGTAAATAAAATAAATTTATTTTTATGGACGCATTTAATAGTCATTCAGTTTTGTTCATTATTGCTATAGTAATTGTTGCATAATATCTCACGTTATTTGATTCAATTATTGTTGATATTTTATATATTGTTAAAATCAATAATTGAGACGACAAAGTTATTAATATTATTATTTACAATATTAACGATGTCTAGAAGTTCTGTCAATGAGAGGTTTGGTCACCTAATTGCGCGCCAATAGGGAGAAATCTTTATTGGAAAGCCCCCTCTTTCCTTGGAACGACCTGGTCGATTAATATTGTGAATTGTAATAAAGATGATAAATGTTGTTAAAATTATTAAGGTGATTTTTATGAAATTTTGCTTATTTTATGGATCCCTATTTACTCATTTTTTAAAATAATCGGTAGAAAGTTATTCAGTATATTTATAATGGGACCACTTGTGATTAAGAGATGTTGGGGGGAGGGGGACTGTGACGCCCCCAAAATAGGTATACATCACCCATTCTGAGTTAATATACGTGAGATGCAAAGCAATACTGAACTTTATTATTACAACATATAAATCATGAGTTTAAATACGATATTGCCATCTTAGATAATATCCACACGCAAATAAATCCCCATCATAATTATTGATACATTAATTTACAAAATGGTGAGGACTACTAAACAACTCTCTCTAGAACATTCCATTCCATACCGACTAAGATTGCTACATTCTCGCCTCCCGAGAAGAAAAATGGAACAATGAGGAAAAGGGTGAGCTTCAATAGCCCAAGAAAGAATATTATGACTAAGATAATATACAACAAATTATCGTTAGTCTTCAACGAGGGAGAAATCTAATAGAATACAATAGACAACAAATTTTAAATCAATATTCGCAATGAAATAATAATTCATTAGAAGAGTTAAGTAGAGAATGCAAACTACTATCTTCTATATATGAATTTAAAAGTTTATCGCTCTATCTTTTATCCCTATAACATCAATCGATATACATCCGAATCAAATATTCATCTTTGCACCACAAAGCCAAAGATATTCATCATTAATCATGTTCATCTAAACACTGCTTATCTTTGCACTACTGGCCAAAGATATTCATCGAAATCATTCATCTTTTTTTACAAAGCCAAAGATATTCAATAATATCATCATTTAAGATCGAGGATGATGAAAATATTTTTAAAAAACGAATCCAATGGAAACAAAATGACAAGGATTAAGGATTAAGGATTCAGATTTTATTTTATCCATGTCAAAAAATACCTCAAAATAATCATAGTGAAGTAAAATTCAAGAATGATCAAAACATGGATACAATCAAAGCTAGTATCTACATAGATATTTTAGACTTAAAAAAGAAAATTTTCATTTTTAGATGAATAGTCTGTCAGATTCAAATAATAAATGTCATTATCGTGAATAAGTCAGAGTATCGTGAATAGTAACTCACACACAAAAGTTCCAAATTTGATAAAACTTGGATCAATATTTCAAAGATAATGATATTGAAGAAATAATATCATTACTGAAAAAAATAATATCCTTTACCTCACAAAAATGATTTCTAGTTGAAACCTGATATAAAGCTATGACTTGAACTTGCACCATATATCAATACTCAAAGTATACTCAAAATAATCACAAGAATACGCCGATAATATAGAGAGAAAAACTTCATTTTACGGTGTGATTTTCAATTCTAACCCAAGACCCTATTTATAGGAAAATGCTTAGAACACCAAAGCAGAAAATTTAATATAATAATATATTTATAAAATTTGTCTACGCCAACCTTTGAGAATCTGAAATCAGCAACCTAACACATGTAAAATGAGGCTCACACATCTAAAAAACGTTTTTCTTTTATAAAATAATTAAAACTTCCAAAAATCAATTATTTGAAGACTTGAACTTCAATAATTCATAATAAATAGCTCTTTTATCGGAAAATTGAATCTCGCGATTTTTTATAGAAATTCAATTCTCTACAACTTTTCGGAAGAAAGTTTTTCCAAATTCAAAATGTAAATTGACCAATTCGAAATCCACAAACGAGCGATTTTACAGCTATAATCAAATTTCAATCAAGAAATGGGGTCCAAACATGTTTAACATGTTTTAAACATTTATTGCAACAAAATACTCTTCCTCCTCAGATACTCATATATCCCACATTCGTTGTAAAAAAATATCACCATTATTATATTATTAAAATATAATATATTTAAATGAATTATTTTATCGTAAAAAGATAAAATTTCAATTTTCAACAATTGTCACATTAAAAATTTTCTCCATCTATATCCACATAAAAATTAATATTTTCCTCATCATATGAATCAATAATTAATTATTCACAAATAATATTACAGAATCACAATATTGACAACCAAAGCGCCCTCAGAAAGAGGGGCTTTCTAATAAGAATTTCTCCTTACTTGCGCGAATTAGGTGACCAAACCTCTCCTTGATGTAACTTTCTAGACATTGCCAATAATATTATCTAATAATATTATTCGAGGATAATATGAATTATTGCTTCGATAATGAAAAATACCGTGTAATGACAATTATTGAAACAATGAAATATAAAATATCAACGCAAACAATTATTAAATCAATAAAATCTTTGAGCGATGAATTATCGTGTATCCATTATTGAGTAGTGCCTTCTTACGTAAGAATAAATAATTGGCGCAATACTGGTGTACTACTTGTGTTTTTAACCAATTTAGTATTTTAAGCGTATTACTTGTAATAACTACGCCGTTATTTTTAAACAACTTATATTTGTCGTTTTCTTCATCCAATCGCTTTCATGGACGCCTCCCAAATTAGGTATACGTCACCCATCTTGGGTCGCCACTTACATGGTACATAAATTCAAATCGACTTACTAATATAACTGCTGTACAATACGACATAAACCGTGAGTTTGAATACAAATATTGTCTCACTAGATATTATACAAACTCAAAAGGAGTCCTCATTACAACTATTATCACACTTATTTCACGTAATAGTGAGGACTACTAATCTTATCCTCTCGGACCATTACTTACGTTCCCACTGTCTCCAAATGCCATGTTCTCATTTCAAGAGAAAGCGGTGAAAGAAAAGGGTGAGCTCAACTAGCCCAAGAAGAAATATTATGACTAAGATAATGCGTAATAAATTATCATTAGCCTTCAACAAAGATGTTAAACCGATAAAATACAATAGACAAAACCAGTTTAATCTGCGAATGAATAAGCAATCCATTAAAAAGAGTCAAGTAGAGAATAAAGTCTACTATCTTTTAGGTTTTAAAGGTTTTCATCAATTTTTATCATTTGAGACTCAAATTTTAATAAATAAACCACCACATCTAATCATCCACAATACCACGGCCAAGGATTTTCATCAAATTATCAATGGTCATGACTATACCGAATCACCCCCAAGGTCATAATCATACCAAAACTATCCATCATTTGCATTACAGCCACTCGAGGACTTTTGTCACATCATTTATATCAAGTCATGATTATACCGAATGATCCTCGGTCATAATCATACTAAGTTCATCTATGCATCGTAAGCCAAAGATAACATAATATAACATGAGGATGATGACAATGACATAGTAATTCAATAAACAAGTTCAAGAATTATTTAATCCATGAATTATTAACGTCCAAATTGTCAACACGATATCGTGTTTTAGAGAAAGTAAAATTCAAGAATGATCGGAAGAATATTTCCATGAAAAGATATTGGATGAAACGAAATATCAAGGATATTCTACTAATTTCATGGAGTATAGAAGTCAAAGTTTTAACCAATGGGTATAATAAAGAATGGAATAACAAAAGAAATCACCATGCATGCGATGCTTGATGTATGAGCAGTTATTCCAATGTAATAATAATAATCGGAACTGTGTCAAAGTGAAATTCACATGCAAGCGGATGTTCCAACAGAATAATAAAGATGGAACCGGATCCTGTAAAACACACGATAGGATATTCCAATGAGAATGATAAAGATCGAAACCCGAGTCCTTGTAAAACACACAGCACTCATGTTCCAACAGAATAATAAAAAGCGGAACCGTGTCCAAAGTAAAACACACGCATGTGATGTTCCAATGAATAATAGAAGAATGTCACCAAGTATAGGGTAAACCATTATACTGAGTTATTCCAATGTAATAATAAGCAACGGAATAACATAAGGATTTCACAAAGTATAGGGTATGTCGCCATGATACAAAGTTATGTATAGGGTATGCCACTTTTACAAAGTTATTCCAATGTAATAATAATGAATGGAATAATGTAAGTTCTCTTCAAGAAGAAAGAATAACACCCTTACCGTAAAAGAACTGAATATAGAAGTAAAGTGAAGTAGCGAATACTCTTCTTCTTTCTATAATTTTCTCTAGCTGTAACTTCTCTATAATTTCTCTCTGTAGTTTCAATGAATTCGTAAGAAAATAATGAAGGAATGAGCTTATTTATATGAAAATGGAATGCATAAGAATTAATCCATGAAACGGTCCAGATTGATTTACTTTAATCTGATTTCCGTATTTAAAGAAAAATCTTTTAAATAAAATATAATATATTCTATTTATATAAAACATTTTACTATCTGCAAAACACTATGCAATACTATCGCAAAACACTTTATGCAACACTATCGTAATAAAATATAATATATTCTATTTATGTAATAACTTTAATAAAAAGTATTCTATTTTATATAAAAGATGTTTCGCATTTTATTACGTTAATAATACGAATAAAACAAAACGTCATTATCGCTTATAATAATTCATATTATTAATCGACAATAATGGAATCAAACTGAGTGACTTCTCACATAAGCATCAATAATCAATACCGTGCGCTTACTTACGCAACCACGTATTCATCGTACTTTTACTACCGGTAGTTCAACAAAGAACTACCAGTAAAACTTCCGCCGTTATTTCAATAAAATATTTTTGTCGCTTTCTCAATCCGACAAATAATTACATTGTGGGTCCACCAATGATTGAGTAGTTGTCTGAATATTCCCCGCTAAACCAGATATTCCTGTAGGCTAATCGAATATAATATAACCACTTGCATACTTTGCAAAATTTATAAATACTACCCACAACTATAATATTATCTCAAATTCACACCATAATATAAAAAATTATTTGAAAAATTTAAATCTTTATTGATAAAATCTGGGGTCTCACACTTTCCAAGTTATGGGCCTACACATGGTCATTACTGAGTGCATTTAATATTCCCAAAGATGTCTGAATATTCCATTGACCAAACTAATATTCCCCAACAACGATGAATATTTTATAACCACTTGCTTATTTTGAAATATTTACGTATTTTACCCATAACTATCCACATTAATCAAATCAACCCTTACTATTTCAAAATAGAGAAAATTAAATTTCATTAATAATAAGTTGGGGTCTTCTGACTGTAGCGACGCCCCTAAAATAGGTATACATCACTCATTCCGAGTTGTCAATACATGGTACGTAAAACAATTAAACTTTATTATTACAACAAGAAAATGAGTTTTGAATACAAATATTATCTTCTGTATAATATCTATACTCAAATAAATCCTCATCACATTTATTGATACATTATTTTACAAAAATGGTGAGGACTACTAAACAACTCTCTCTAAACCTTCATTCCATACCTCGACTTGCATCTCGCTATATTCTCGCCTCCCGAGAAGAAAATGGAACAAAAAGGAAAAGGTGAGCTCAACTAGCCCAAAGAAAGAATATTATGACTAAGATAATATACAACAAATTATCATTAGTCTTCAACAGGAAAAATCTAATAGAATACAATAGATAACAAATTTTAAATCAATATTCGCAGTTAAAATAATAATTCATTAGAAGAGTTAAGTAGAGAATGCAAACTACTATCTTTCTATGTATGAATTTAAAAGTTCATCGCTCATCTTTTATCCCTCAGAACATCAATCAATATACATCTCGAATCAAATATTCATCTTTGCACTACAGTGCCAAAGATATTCATCACCGGGTCATGTTCATCTAAACACTGCTCATCTTTGCACTACGCCCAAAGATATTCATCGAAATCATTCATCTTTGCACTACAAAGCCAAAGATATTCAATAATATCATCATTTAAGATCGAGGATGATGAAAAATATTTTTAAAGAAACGAATCCAAAGAAACAAAATGACAAGGATTAAGGATTAAAGATTCGTACTTTGCTTTTATCCATGTCCAAAAAAATACCTCAAAAAAATAATCATAGTGGTGTAAAATTCAAGAATGATCAAAACATGGATACAATCAAAGCTAGTATCCACAATAGATATTTTGAGACGAAAGAAAAAATTTTATTTTTCAATATGAATACGAATAAGGTCACGAATAGTGAATAAAAGAATTTCATAAAAATAATAAATAAGGTCGTGAATAAAAGAATAATGTGAATAAGAATAACTAACTCAATAAGAAAAAAAAGTTCCAAATTTGATAAAACTTCAGATCAATATTTCAAGATAATGATATTGAAGAAATAATATCATTACGAAAAATAATAATATCCCTTACCTCGAAAGATTAAGATTTCTAAATTGAAATACCTGGATATATAGCATGACTAACTTGCAACCGTATAGCAATACTCAAAGTATACTCAAAATACAATCACAAGAATACGCTTCGATAATATAGAGAGAGAAACTTCAGCCGGTGTGTGATTTTCAATTCTAACCCAAGACCCTATTTATAGAAAATGCTAGAACACCAAAAGCGTAAAATTTAATAAAATATTAATATTATTAATTTTTCCTTCTACGCCCACATTTAGAGATCTGAATTCAGCCACTTCTAACACATGTGCAAGACCCAACTAATAATGAAAAAAAACGTTTTTGTCATTTTAAATATTTTAAACTTCCAAAAATCAATTATTTCTGAGCTTCTAACTTCAATAATTCATAATAAATAGCCCTTTTATCGTAAAATTCAATCTCGCAGAATTTTTATAGGAAATTCAATTTCTACAACTTTGCAAAAGAAATTTTTTCCAAATTCCAAATAAATTGACCAAAAATCTACAAACCAAGCGATTTTACATGCTATAATCAAATTTCACCAATAAATGGGGTCCACCGACATGTTTAACATGTTTTAAATATTTATTGCAACAAAAATACTTTTCTCCTCAGATACTCATATATCCCATTTCGTTGTAAAATATCACCATTATTATATTATTAAAATATAATAATATATTTAAATGAATTATTTTATCGTAAAAGATAAAATTTTAATTTTCAACAATTGTCACATTAAAATTTTTCCATCTATATCCACATAAAATCAATATTTTCTCATCATATGAATCAATAATTAATTATTCACAAATAATATTACGTAATCACAATATCGACAACCAGTGCAGCCTCAAGAAAGAGGGGCTTTCCAATAAGAATTTCTCTTCATCAAGCCAAGCAATTAGGTGACCAAACCTCTCCTGTAGATGTAACTTTCTAGACATTGCCAATAATGTTATCTAATAATATTATTCAGATAATATGAATTATCGCTTCGATAATGAAAATATATCGTAAATGACAATTATCAAACAACAACAATATAAAAATATCAACGCAGCAATTATTAAATCAATAAAATACCGAATAATAATTATCAGAACCATTATTGAGTAAAGTGCCTTCTCACGTAAGAATCAATAATTGGTGCAATACCGCGTGGTGCCATCGTGTTTTTAACCATCGAGTATTTTAACAAGATTAATTCAGAATAACCACGCCAAGCTATTTTTAAACAACTTATATTTGTCGCTTTCTTCATCCAATCGCTTTCATGGGGCCCATAAAAAGATCACTACTGTTGCATTTAATATTCTCCTACAAAGCAAAAATATTCCACACCAAACGAATATTCTCCCACAACAATGAATATTTTATAACCACTCATTATTTTGAAATATTTATGATTTTTTACCCATAACTATCCACATTAATCAAATCAACCCTTACTATTTCAAAATAATAAATAGAGAAAATTAAATTTCATTAATAATAAGTTGGGGTCTTACAACCTCCTCTCCTTATGAAATTTCGGCCCCTCAAATCGACGTGACGTACTGGTGTTTTCAAAAGGTGAGGATACCTCGCTTTCATTTCCGCTTCCAATTCCCTGTGTCATTTCTCTATAAAGATGATTCCTCCACAAAACTTTAACTTGTGGTATGACCTTTGCGCAGTAGGAGGACGCTCCTTCCTATCCAAGATCTTGACAGTACCTCCTCACACGCTAAGTCTTCTACTTATCTCGTCCCTGCTCTAACTCTATAACGTGGTTCGGTCTTTCACATATTTACGAAGCATGATATGTGAAACACATTATGAACACGAGACATACTTTGAGGTAACGCGAAGTCTATAAAGCTACATTTCCTACTCTCATTCAAGAATTTGAAATGGACCAATAAATCGTGGATCGAGTTTTCCTCTCTTCCCAAATCTTGTAACTTCCTTCCATGGAGCAACTCGCAACAATACACGATCCCCTATACTAAATTCCACGCCCTTTTCGATGAAGATCCGTATAACTCTTTTGTCGATCTTGTGCCGCTTTGTATACGTGCTTGTCGAATCATTCGATCTTTTCAGTCATCATACGTATTAACTCCTGTCCCAACAATGTTGCTTTACCCACCTCATCCCAACATATCGAGAGAATATACACTTTCGTCCATATAATGCTTCAAATGGAGCCACACCTATACTTGCTTCGATAATCTAAGTTGTAGGAGAATTCCACCAATGGTAAATACTTATCCCAACCGCCTTTGAAGTCTCAGGACATGTAGTCTTAATAGATCTTCAAGAGTTTGAATAGTCCTTCAAGTCATTCCGTCTGCTTGGGATGGTATGCTTAACTCAATCGTAAATTGCGCTCCATAGCTTTTTGCAAGCTAACCCAAAATCTTGAAGCTGAATCTTGGGTCACGATCCAAACTATGGATACTGGCATGCCATGCAACCTCACAATCTCATTCACGTACATACTAAAGAAGACGCTCAAGGAATAAGTCTCCGTGACGGCAAGAAATGAGCAGACTTAGTTAATCTATCAACAATAACCCAAATAGATTGATGCCTTGAGAAACCGTAGGAAGACCCGTAACGAAATCCATGGTAATGTGTTCCCACTCCATTTCGGAATCTCAAGTGGTCGCAAATGGACCCTTAGGTACTAGATGCTCCGCTTTTACACGCTGACAAGTTAAACACATCGAGATAAACTTTGCAATCTCTCTCTTCATATTGTTCCACCAAAATGTATGTCAAGATCACGATACATTTTAGTTCTTCCAGATGGATTGCAAATGGTGTATCAGTGCCTCCATCATAATCTTGAGTTCAAATCGTAGTCGTTAGAACACAAAGTCTAGAGTGGACTCAAGTATTCCTTCTTCATCAATTCGCGCCCGAATAGCTCCTTCAGTACTTTCTTCTTCATACGATCATCCTCCGCCTGCCAAGGGCTCGAGCAACCTTAACTTTTTCTATTAAAGTCATTCTATACGATACTTGACATCATCGCACTCGTTCCCTCGTGATATGATCTTCTACTCAACGCGTACATACTACCACGCTCTTTTCCAGTGATGGTATCAATAGTGTGGTCGTAGTCTTCAATAGCTCGAGCCAACGTCAGCGCCGCATGTTGAGTTCTTTTTTAGTGAAGAAATATTTAAGGCTTTTATGGTCCAATATATCTCCACTTTCTCCCCATATAGATAGTGCCTCCATATCTTTAGCCAATGAACGATCACGCTAACTCTAGATCATGAGTAGGATAATTCCTCTCATACTCTTTAAGTTGTCATGAGGCATAAACTATGACTTTCCCACGCTGCATGAGAACACATCCTAACCCTTTGCCTCGAAGCATCATCAGAGATAACAAATCCATCCGAACCGATGGTATTGTTGTAATGAAATCAAATAAGTCTCCTCTAAGCTCTTTGAAACTCTTCTCGCATTCTTCGCCTCCAAACGAATTTTATATCCTTCCGAAAGTTAATTTGAGTTAATGGAGAAGCGATTCGAGAAAATCCTTCCACGAATCTCCGATAATAACCAAATTAAGCCCAAAAGCTACGTGATTTCATCACCGACTTTATTGCTCCCAACTTCAGATTGCTTCAATCTTCACGGGTCAACAGATACTCCATGTTTCGACACCACATGGCTCAAGGAATGCTACTTCTCAAGCCGTAACTCGTGATTTTTCAATTTGGCATATAGTTTGTTTTCACGGGTTTTTCGAGTACCAAATTTTCAAATGGTGCTCATGATCTTCACTACTTTTGGAATATATGAGGATGTCATCAATAAAGACAACAACGAACCGATCCAAATATTCCTTGAATACTCGGTTCATCATATCCATGAAAGCCATAGGAGCATTAGTCAATCCAAAAGACATGACTAAGAATTCATAATGCCCGCATCGAGTTCTAAAGGCGCCTTTGAATATCCTCGCCTAATCTTCAAATTGATGATATCCGTAATCTAAGATCGATTTTTGAAAAGAATCAGGCCCTTTGCAATCGGTCAAACAAGTCATCAATACGAGGTAGAGGATACCTATTCTCGATGGTGACATGGTTCAATTCCCCGATAATCAATACAAAGTCGCATACTCCCATCTTTCTTCTTTACAAATAAAACAGAGCACCCTAAGGAGATGTACTAGATTTAATGAAACCGGCGTCCAACAATTCTCAGTAGTTGGACCTTTAACTCCCAAGTTCAATAGAGCCATTCGATATGGGGTTTTAGAAATGGGCTTTGTACTGTGTTCAAGATCAATAAAGAATTCAACTTCACGCTCGGGGTAGACCGAAGTTCTTCAGAAATACGCCGTGAAAGTCAATAACAACAGAATATTATTCAAATTTGACGTGTCTTTATTCAAATCCATAACATGGGCTAAGAAAGCTTGACATCCGCTTTTCAATAAACGAATAGCTTTATGATTAGATATGACAAAGTTGATTGATTTTAATGGTTTAGTTGCTTGAATTGCATAACAGTCAAGGTTAGAATATGAAAACTAACAACCTTACGAAAACAATCAATTTTGGCATGATGAGTAGTTAACCAATCAATCCCTAAAATCACATCAAAAGCAAGTATCTTTAAAGAGATAAGGTCAATTGTAAGGTGATGGTGCCAACTTGAATCAAACAAGATTTATAAACAAGTGGATGTGATGAAAGTTTCTCCTAATCTGAGTTTCCATAGATAGGTCAAAGTCTAATTTCTCCTGAGTCAAGTTTAAACGCTGAGCACAAGCAGGAGAGATAAATGAATGGGTAGCACCGGTAGATCAAGTAAGGTATAAACTTCGCAAGAATTTATAAATAGCTTACCCGTGATCACCTCGCTTGTTCCTCGATTTTGACCAATCACAACAAACGCCTTCCCTGAATCGCTGACTTTGACTTTTCGGGGATAGTTTTTTGAGTCACCGTCCCTCATTGAACTAGGTTTCGCTACCGTATAATCTCGAGCGATATGTCCTTCCTTTCCACAATTATAGCATACCTTGAACTCGTTGTAGGCGCTTTTGATCGATATGTCCTCTTTCCGTGATTTATAAAGATATGACCGGTGGTCGTTTCCTCCTTAGAACCCGCTTGTCGCTGCAGACTGCTCGCCTTCACATGGTCGTTGTTAAATCTCCTTTTTAAAATCTCCTCCCGACTCGCTTTTTCTATTTTCATGGCCATGATTACCACCAGAGTGGTTACCATTTTTGTCCGTCTTTTTCTTTCTCCGCCGGTTATCGTTATTTTGTTGATTACATCTCCTGCAGATGATCCTCGTTTATGGTTCCTCAATTGACCGTGACTTGTTATCTCGCTTTCTAATAATTGAGCCCTGCTTACAACATCTCAATAGAGAGAAAATTTATGAGAAATGAGATATTGACGTACGCCGTTTTCAAACCTCTAAGAAACATCCGCCATAATGCGCTCCTCATTCTCCACCAAATGAGGTGCAAACTCGATAACTCGCAAACTTTGCCTCGCATCGAGACACCGCCATGTTGTTTCGCTCTAATCTAATAAACTCCACTTCCTTCATACGACGAACACTTTCGTGAAAGTATTTGTCATTAAATAGTTTCAAACGCTTCCCAGACATACGCCGAATGCTACCGATGGGTACGCTTCATGATTTCTCACCAAGAGTCTCGCCTCGCCACGGAACATAAAGGTGGCGAATGGAACCTTTTGTTCTTCCGCATCGCATCCCAAGACATCGAATATCTTGGTAATTTGTTGACCCATGTTTCCGCCAATGATCGGATCTCGCTTTCACTTAAATTCTCGTGGTCCCAACTCTTTGAATCAGCATTGTGATAACCGTGAATCATATCATTTCTCCTCAGATTTTGAACACGAAGTCTCCTCGTCTCGATTTTGCATGAATCGCAAAAAGCTTCTAAACATCCCTCGCTCATCATGTGTTGTTCACAGGAGGAACATTCACGACATTCTCAAATACCACAATATATCACATAATATCTTATATACCACAGTTAAGCTTCTCCTCGCTGGTGAGTACTAAAGGCGTCTCTGTAAAGCCCCAAAATTAGGTATACGCCACCCATCTTGGGTCGCCACTTACATGGTACATAAATTCAAATAAACTTAATATATAATCCGCAGTAATACATACTTATAACACATAAACCGAGAGTTCTAATAAAATATTGTCATTTAGATAATATCCAAACTCAAAAGGAGTCCTCATTACAACTATTATCACACACTATTTCATGTAATAGTGAGGACTACTAATGCTATCCTCTCGGACCATTACTCTTTTTCCCCGACTCGTCCCAAAATATTCTCTCATTTCCTCAAGAGAACAAAGGAAAGAAAGGGTGAGCTCAACTAGCCCAAGAAGAAATATTACGACTAAGATAATGCGTAATAAATTATCATTAGCCTTCAACAAAGTTAAACCGATAAAATACAATAGACAACCGCTTTATCAAGCAGCTGAATATGCAATCCATTAAAAGAGTCAAGTAGAAAATAAAGTCTACTATCTTTTAGGTTTTAAAAGGTTTTCATCAATTTTTATCACTAAGACTCACTTTTAATGAATAAACCACAATATCTAATCATCCCTCGCACTACTTGGCCAAGGATTTTCATCAAATTATCAATGGTCATGACTATACCAAATCACCCCTCGGTCATAATCATACCAAAACTATCCATCAACGCATTATGTGCCAATCGAGGACTTTTTATCACATCATTTATAACAAGCCATGATTATACCGAATGATCCCCGGTCATAATCATACTAAGTTCATCTATGCACGTAAGCCAAAGATAACATAATATAATATGAGATGATGATGACAATGACATAATAATTCAATAAAACAAGTTCAAGAATTATTTTATCCAGAATTATTAACGCCCAAATTGTCAACAAGATATCGCTTTTAGAGAGTAAAATTCAAGAATGATCGTAAGAATATTTCCATGAAAAGATATCGATGAAACGCAAATATCAAGAATATTCTACTAATTTCATGGAGTATAAAGTCAAAGTTTTAACCAACCGGGTATAATAAAGAATGGAATAACAAAAGAAATCACCATGCATGCAGATTGCATTGTATGTAAAGTTTATTCCAATGTAATAATAATAATAATAACCAGTCGTCGTGAAATTCACAATCGACAGATGATCCAATGTAATAATAAATGTTTAATAATAATAAACAATGGAACTGTGTCCTGTAAAACACATGCATGTGATATTCCAATGTAATAATAAATGCGAATAATAAACAATGGAACCAGTCCTGTAAAACACATGCATGTGATATTCCAACAATGTAATAATAAAGAATGGAATAATGTAAGAAGATCACCAAGTATAGGGGATTCACAGATACAAAGTTATTCCAATGTAATAAATAAGAATGGAATAATATAAGGATTTCACCAAGTATAGTGGTATGCCACATATACAAAGTTATGTATAGGTATGCCACTTTTTACAAAGTTATTCCAATGTAATAATAATGAATGGAATAATGTAAGTTCTCTTCATGAATAAGAAAGAATAACACCCCTTACGGTACAACAAATAATATCCCTTACCGTAAAAGACACTCGATATCAAAGTAGTAGTAAGTACCGTACTCTTCTTCTTTCTCTCTATAGATTTTCTCTATAGCTTCTCTATAATTTCTCTCTGTAGTTTCAAAGAATTCGTAGAAAATAATGAAGGAAACGAGCTTCTATTTATAGAAAATAGAATGCATAGTAATTAATCCATGAACTATCTGCAGATTGATTTACTTTAATCTGACTATTCATATTTAAAGCAAAATCTTTTAAATAAAATATAATATATTCTATTTATATAAAAACATTTTACTATGCAAACACTATGCAACACTATGCAAAACACTATGCAAAACACTACGCAACACTATGCATAATAAAATATAATATATTCTATTTATGTAATAACTTTAATAAAGTATTCTGCTTTATATAAAAGATGTTTCGCTTTATTACGTTAATAATAATAATAAAATAAAACGCCATTATCGCTATAATAATTCATATTATTAATCGACAATAATGGAATCAAACCGAAAGTGACTTCTCACATAAAGATCAATAATCAATACCGTGCAGCTATTACTACGCAACCACACGTGACATCGTATTTTTACTACCGAAAGTAGCTCAACAAGATTAACCAGAAAACTTCCGCCGTTATTTCAATAAAATATTTTTGTCGCTTTCAATCCGATAATAATTTCATTAGGGTCCACCAATGATTGAGCCAGCTGTATTTAATATTCCCTCGCTAAACCGAATATTCCCACCAATCAATATAATATAACCACTTGCATACTTTTGCAAAATTTATAAATACTACCCACAACTATAATATTATCTCAAATTCACACCATAATATTAAAAATTATTTCGACAAAATTTAAATCTTTATTGATAAAATCTGGGTCTCACAATCTCCCTCCTTATGGAATTTCACCAAATTAGGGTACGCACTGGTATGATAAAGAGGTGAGGATACCTTGAATACCTTTATCGTTGAAAAAAAATATTAAATTCATCTTTCATTAACAATTCAATCCGCCAAAGATATTCATTAACAATTCATCTTTTGCACTACAAAGCCAAAGATATACAACCGTAAAACCAATAATGCCGAGACGCAGCTTAATAAGTATCACGACCACGAATTATCCATGCACCAATCGCCAAGGATATTCGTGTTTTCAATTACTACCATGATTATACCGAATAACTCCGTGGTCATAATCATACCAAGTCTATCAATGCACTACTACCAAAGATTTACTTTTACCACATCCACATCCATGAATTAATATTTCATCAATCGAGACTCACCAATAATTAATCCATATCATCGAATCATCCCCGCACTACGTGCCAAGGATATTCATTAAGATCATTACCACGTAAATTATCCATGCACTACGCCAAAGATAATCGTGTATTCATTAAGATCACGACCACAATTATCCATGCACCTACGCCCAAAGATAATCGTATTATTCATTATCACGATTACCACCAAAATTATCCATGCACTACGCCAAAGATAATCGTATATCATTAAGATCACGATTCATAAATTATCCACCACTACTACCAAAGATAATTTATCCATAATTATCCATGCACTACTACGTTAAAAGATAATCGTGGTATTCATTAAGATCACGACTAAATCCATAACTACCAAAGATAATCGTGTATTCATTAAGATTACGACCACAAATTATCCATGCACTACTACCAAAGATAATCGTGTATTCATTAAGATCATACCAAATTATCCATGCACTACGCCAAAGATAATCGTGTATTCATTAAGATCACGACCACAAATTATCCATGCACCACGTGCCAAAGATAATCGTGTATTCATTAAGATCACTGCACTACGTACAAAGATAATCGTGTATTCATTAAGATCATCACCACAAATTATCCATGCACTACGTACCAAAGATAATCGTGTATTCATTAAGTATCACGCACCACAAATTATCCATGCACTACGTACAAAAGATAATCGTAATCGTATTCATTAGTATCACGACCACAATTATCCATGCACTACGTACCAAAGATAATCGTGTATTCATTAATAACAAATTATCCATGACCACGTACAAAGATAATCGTAGTTTTCAATAATACCGAACAATCCCTCGTCATAATCATACCAAGTCCATCTACGCACGTGAGCCACGTATTTACTTTCAACATAATATAAAGCACGAGGATAATAATGATATAAAGAATCAATCAAATGAGATAAAGGATAAATATTAAACATTTATAATATAATTTATCCAGATTCAAGAATATCCCCATGTTATCAATCACTTAATAATCTCATAATCTAATATCATTAATATTATAACAATATTTTAATCACTTCTTAAATTTATAAACAATTTATTTCAATTGTTTACGCTTTTTACCATATAATGCATTTAATCATTCAAAATGCCATACTCATAAGATATCATCACCAATTATCAAATCCTCATCAAAAAAATATGCATATACTCTATATAGATTCTCTAGCCATAAAATCCTATTTTCAACTTTCATACTTCACATAACATATTTAACTCATATGTTCAGAATTAAACTATTTTCATGAAAAATACCAAATCAGTCCCAAAAATATTTCTTTTCTGGGATTTAGCATAATATAGTCCCATAATGAAAATATATATTTTCTTAATTTTAAAATTCATTTACTATTTTTCAAAAATCAATTTCTAATTAATTCCTTAAGAAATTAGCTACCTCAAGTTTAACTCCAAAAATTCCCAAATCTTGGCAGGACCTTACACATGTTAACGTGAGCTTCCAGCTTTAAATTTCATGGTCATCGGAGTTATAGAACTCCTATAGCGCTTTTTCATTTAAAAACCTAAATATTGAAATAGTCATAACTTGCTCATTTTAAGTCGAATGAGCTCATTTTTGGACAGGAGGTACTTTATACCATATACCTTCATGTCCCAAAAGGCCAGAATTTTTCTCATAATTTAAGGGCCAAACAGCCCCTCTAAAATCATGGCAGCAGCTTTTTTTGGCTTTTTGCAGCTTTGCACCTTTGCTAAAATCAGTCCACACAAAAAATCTACAACACCTTTTCCAGTAATTCCACTTGGATTAGTTAGGTAACTCATAGATCTAACTCTAGGACTTGACCACACTCAAAAATTCAAAATATAATAGGAGATATGGTCAATTGAATTTCATGTTACGCTTTTTCACCAAAAATCTGATTTTCAACTCTTTGTGATTTCTAAGAAACTTTCATGCCACATAATAACCAACATAACTCATCATAACACTTACTAATACTTCATATACCCATGATTTTCATTAGTCCAATGCTTTTATTATGACTTTCATCATAATCCACGTAAATGCATCCTTTTAGTCAAGAAATATTCGAGGGTTTAAGAAATGGGTTTTGTACTCGGGTCAATACAAAATTCGATTTCACGCCTAGGTAGGCTAGAAGTCTTCAAGAATACGCCAAGAAATTTATTAATGATAGAAATATCATTCAAAATCATTACTCTCATCCAAGACTTGGATAAGACGTCACATTAATACCAACTGTGACTTCTATCCCTTAACCTCGATAAAGACCTCACAATGATACCTATCAACTCACCATCTTCATTCACGACGTCACCTACAGAAAAGTCTGCTTCTAAGCATTCCACACAAGGAAGTCAACAACGAAAGGGATCGGGGCTCTTTACTTATGGCTTGATATAACAATGATTAACTTTAGGTTTGGTTACTTTGAATTCGCAGAACAAAGTTGGTTATGAATATAAAAGCTAACAACCTTACAAAAAGCATAATGAGTAGTTAATCAATCATTCCTAAAATCACATCAAAGGCAAGTATTTTCAAAGAGATAAGATCGATCGTGAAAGTGTTTATTTGAATCAAACAAGATTTAAAAATAAGTGGATGTAACGGCGGCTCCTACTAACGAAGTTTCAACCAATAAGTCAAAGTCTAACTTCTCCTGAGTCAAATTTAAACGCTGAACGCAAAGCAAGAGAGATAAAATAATGGGTAGAACCCAGATCTTATAAGGTATAGACTTCAAGAATTTATAATTAACTAACCTGTGGCTAACTTCGCGTTTGGCTTACTCGCTGGAAGTCATGAAAATGCACTTCCTAAAACCAACGACTTTGTTTTGTCCATATCCACCTTTGGTGCCACCGTCCCAAATTTAGACTTGACTTTGGTGCACAACAAAATCGAGCTAAATGACCTTCTCTTCTTGCAATTTCCACTTATTATCTTTGCCATGATTACCACCAATCAAGTGGTTACCATTCTTAAGATGATAATTTCCCCACGATGGTTATCATTGTTCGATAGCCGCCACCAAAGATGATTATTATCGTGTTGTTGGTCGTTACCTTTGCTTGAAATTGAATCAACACTCTCATGTGCTTCATTGCTTATCTCAAAGATTTTCGTATGTCATTCTCAAACACCGCCACAAACAAGGGTTAATTAACATATCACATATTATCCCTATACTCCTAACCGACCAATTAAATACCAAATAAATTTAGGTAGGTCATACTACTAGCGTAATTTCCCTGCTCCTCCCTCCTAGTTCTTATCTCACATCTTAGCTGTGATCATATCCCTAAGCTCGATACCAACCGTGACGCCTCAAAATTAGGTATACGCCACCCATCTTGGGTCGCCACTTACATGGTACATAAATTCAAATACAACTTACTAATATAACTCACGTGGTAAATACGACATAATACATAAACCGAGAGTTCTAATAGAAATATTGTCATTTAGACAATATCCATACTCAAGGAGTCCTCATTACAATTATTATCACACTATTTCACGTAATAGTGAGGACTACTAATGCTATCCTCTCGACCATTACTCTTTCCCCGACTCGTCCCAAATTATATTCTCATTTCCTCAAGAGAATAAAGGAAAGAAAGGGTGAGCTCAACTAGCCCAAGAAGAAATATTATGACTAAGATAATGCGTAATAAATTATCATTAGCCTTCAACAAAGTTTAAACCGATAAAATACAATAGACAACCAGCTTAATCGCAGCTGAATATGCAATCCATTAAAAGAGTCAAGTAGAAAATAAAGTCTACTATCTTTTAGGTTTTAAAAGGTTTTCATCAATTTTTATCACTAAGACTCAAATTTTAATGAATAAACCACAATATCTAATCATCCCCGTATACTACTACCAAGGATTTTCATCAAATTATCAATGGTCATGACTATACCAAATCACCCCGGTCATAATCATACCAAAACTATCCATCATCGCATTACAAAAGCACCGAGGACTTTTATCACATCATTTATAATAAGCCATGATTATACCGAATGATCCTCGTCATAATCATACTAAGTTCATCTATGCACGTAAGCCAAAAGATAACATATTATATAACATACGAGGATGATGACAATGACATAATAATTCAATAAAACAAGTTCAAGAATTATTTTATCCAGAATTATTAACGCCCAAATTGTCAACAAGATACTGCTTTTTCAGAGTAAAATTCAAGAATGATCGTAAGAATATTTCCATGAAAAGATACTTGGAAACGCAAATATCAAGAATATTCTACTAATTTCATGGAGTATAGAAGTCAAAGTTTTAACCAACCGTATAATAAAGAATGGAATAACAAAAGAAATCACCACGCACGCAGATTGTGATGACATACAAAGTTATTCCAATGTAATAATAATAATCTAACCAAAGTCGTGAAATTCACAATCGGCTGTGATGATCCAATGTAATAATAAATGTCAATAATAATAAACAATGGAACCAGTCCTGTAAAACACACGCATGTGATATTCCAAATGTAATAAATAAATGCTAATAATAAACAACGGAACTGTGTCCTAATAAAACACATGTATGTGATATTCCAATGTAATAATAAAGAATGGAATAATGTAAGAAGATCACCAAGTATAGGGATTCCTGAGACACAAAAGTTATTCCAATGTAATAAATAAGAATGGAATAATATAAGATTTCACCAAGTATAGGTACGCCACGATATACAAAAGTTATGTATAGGTATGCCACTTTTTACAAAGTTATTCCAATGTAATAATAATGAATGGAATAATGTAAGTTCTCTTCATGAATAAGAAAGAATAACACTTTACGGTACAACAAATAATATCCCTCACCGTAAAAAGACACTCGATATCAAAGTAGTAGAAGTACCGTATCACTTTCTTCTTTCTCTCTATGATTTTCTCTCTATAGCTTCTCTCTATAATTTCTCTCTCAGAGTTTCAAAGAATTCGTAAAGAAAATAATGAAGGAATGAGCTTCTATTTATAGAAAAATAAATGCATAGTAATTAATCCATGAATCGGCCCGTATTGATTTACTTTAATCTGATGGTCCATATTTAAAGCAAAATCTTTTAAATAAAATATAATATATTCTATTTATATAAAAACATTTTACTATGCAAACACTATGCAAAACTACGCAAAAACACTATGCAACACTATGCATAATAAAATATAATATATTCTATTTATGTAATAACTTTAATAAAGTATTCTGCTTTATATAAAGATGTTTCGCTTTTATTACGTTAATAATACTAATAAAATAAAACGCCATTATCGCTATAATAATTCATATTATTAATCGACAATAATAATGGAATCAAACCGAAGTGACTTCTCACATAAGATCAATAATCAATACCGCAAAGCTACTATGCAACCACACGACATCGTATTTTTACTACCGAAAGTAGTTCAACAAAGATCAACCAGAAAACTTCCGCCATTATTTCAATAAAATATTTTTGTCGCTTTTTCAATCCGACAATAATTCTCGCTATGGGTCCACCAATGATTGAGCCATTGTATTCCCCTGCTAAACCGAATATTCCTCGCTAAACCGAATATTCCCCACCAATTTGAATATAATAAATACTACCACTGTGTATACTATTATCTCAAAATTTATAAATACTACCCACAACTTTCCATTTTTCTCACAATTTATAATATTAAAATCTGGGTCCACATACTCTCAAATTCACACCATAATATTAAAAAATTATTTCAAATAAAATTTAAAAACAAGGGTTAATTAATAAAATCAATATATCACATAATATCCCTATATACCGACTAACTAACAAAAAAGCTTAGGTAGGTAGACACACTAACAAGGATTTACCTCGCCTCTCCCTCCAAGTTCTATTCTCCCATCTCCGCCAGTAGATCATATCCCTAAGCTCCTCGATACCAACGTGACGCCCCCAAAATAGTATACATCACCCATTCCGAGTCACAATACATGGTACGTAAAACAACTACAACTTTATTATTACAACAAGAAAACTGTGAGTTCGAATACAAATATTATCTTCTGATAATATCTATACTCAAATAAATCCTCATCACATTTATTGATATATTATTTTACAAAAATGGTGAGGACTACTAAACAACTCTCTCTAGAACCTTCATTCCATACCCCACTGCACTTTCGCTATATTCTCGCCTCGAGAAGAAAAATGGAACAAAAGGAAAAGTGGTGAGCTCAAACTAGCCCAAAGAGAAGAATATTATGACTAAGATAATATACAACAAATTATCATTAGTCTTCAACAGGAAAAATCTAATAGAATACAATAGACAACAAGTTTTAAATCAATATTCGCAATGAAATAATAATTCATTGTAAGAGTTAAGTAGAGAATGCAAACTACTATCTTCTATGTATGAATTTAAAAGTTCATCGCTCATCTTTTATCCCTCGTAACATCAATCAATATACATATGGAATCAAATATTCATCTTCGCACTACGTGCCAAAGATATTCATCACTTGGTCATGTTCATCTAAACACTGCTCATCTTCGCACTACTAGCCAAAGATATTCATCGAAATCATTCATCTTTGCACTACAGCCAAAGATATTCAATAATATCATCATTTAAGACCTAGGATGATGAAAAATATTTTTAAAGAAACGAATCCAAAGAAACAAAATGACAAGGATTAAGGATTAATGATTCATACTTTGTTTTATCCACGTCCAAAAATACCTCAAAAAATAATCATAAGTGGTATAAAATTCAAGAATGATCAAAACATGGATACAATCAAAGCTAGATCCACAATAGATATTTTAGACGAAAAGGAAAATTTTCATTTTTCGATAAATAATGGTCAGATTCGTGAATAATCAAAAGATCAGATACGTGAATATAAGAACAGATACGAATCACTAATAAGAATCATAAGAACACCAAAAAAGTTCCAAATTTGATAAAAACTTCAGATCAATATTTCAAAGATAATGATATCAAGAAATAATATCATTACGAAAAATAATAATATCCCTTACCTCGAAAGATCAAGATTTCTAATTGAAACACCTGGACATAAAGCATGACTTGAACTTCAGACCAGATATAGCAATACTCAAAATATACTCAAAATACTCACAAGAATACGCTTCGATAATATAGAGAGAAAAACTTCAGTTTCTCGTGTGATTTTCAATTCTAAACTAAGACCCTATTTATAGAAAATGCTTGTAACACCAAAGCAGGTAAAATTTATTAAAATATTAATTTATTAATTTTTATTCCTACGCCACATTTAGAGATCTGAATTCAGCCACTTCTAACACATGCAAGACCAACAATAATGACAAAAACATTTTTGTCATTTTAAATATTTTATACTTCCAAAATCAATTATTTCTGAGCTCAAACTTCAATAATTCATAATAAATAGCCTTTTATCGTAAAAAATCAATCTCGCAAATTTTTATAGAAATTCAATTCTCTACAACTTTGCGTAAGAAAGTTTTTCCAATTCCAAAATGTAAATCGACCAAATCCACAAACCACGATTTTTACAAGCTATAATCATATTTCACCAATAAATGGGGTCCAATTTACATGTTTAACATGTTTTAAACATTTATTGCAACAAAATACTTTTCTCCTCAGATACTCATATATCCCACATTCGCTTGTAAAAATATCACCATTATTATATTATTAAAATATAATAATATATTTAAATGAATTATTTTATCGTAAAAGATAAAATTTTAATTTTCAACAATTGTCACATTAAAAATTTTCTCCATCTATATCCACATAAAATCAATATTTTCCTCATCATATGAATCAATAATTAATTATTCATAAATATTACGTAATCACAATATCGACAACCGTGCGCCTCTGTGAAAGAGGGGCTTTCCAATAAGAATTTCTCCTCATCGGGCGCCAAGCAATTAGGTGACCAAACCTCTCCTGTAGATGTAACTTTCTAGACATCGCCAATAATGTTATCTAATAATATTATTCAGATAATATGAATTATTGCTTCGATAATGAAAAATAATAAGTAAATGACAATTATCAAACAACAAGAATATAAAATATCAACGCAAAGAATTATTAAATCAATAAAATATCGAATAAGAAGTTACTATAACCATTATCGAGTAGGCCCTTCACGTAAGAATCAATAATTGTGCAATACCGCAAAGCCATCGTGTTTTAACCCACCGAGTATTTTAACAAAGATTAATGTGAATAACTACGCCGTTATTTTTAAACAACTTATATTCATGCTGCTTTCTTCATCCAATCGCTCACATGGGACCCATAAAAAGATCATACTGGCCGTATTTAATATTCCCTACAAAGCAAAATATTCCACGCACCAAACTAATATTCCCCGACAACAATGAATATTTTATAACCACTTGCTTATTTTAAAATATTTCATGATTTTACCCATAACTATCCATATTAATCAAATCAACCTTTACTATTTCAAAATAATAAATAGAGAAAATTAAATTTCATTAATAATAAGTGGGGTCTTACACAACCTCCTCCTTATGAAATTTCGCCCCTCGAAATCGACGTGACGACTCGGTGTTTCAAAAGGTGAGGATACCTCGCTTTCATTTCCGCTTCTAATTCCCGTGTCATTTCCTCTATAAAGATTTATTCCTCCACAAAACTTTAACTTGTGGGTACGACCTTTCATGCATAGGGACATGCTCCTTCTATCCAAGATCTTGATATGTACTCTCCTCATACGCTAAGTCTTCTACTATCTCGCTCGGCTTCTAACTCTATAACGTGGTTCGGTCTTTCACATATTTACGAAGTACGATATGTGAAACACATTACGAACACGAGACATACTTTCTTAGGTAACGCGAGTCTATAGGCTACATTTCCTACTTCCTATCAAGAATTTGAAATGGACCAATAAATCGTGGATCGAGCTTTCTCTCTTCCCAAATCTTGTAACTCCCTTCCACGGAGCAACTCGCAACAATACATGATCCCTATACTAAATTCCACGCCCTTTCATGAAGATCCGATAACTCTTTTTATCGATCTTGTGCCTTTTGTATACGCTTGTCGAATCATTCGGATCTTTTCAGAGTCATACGCATTTCAACTTCGTCCCAACAATGTCAAGCTTCACCCACCTCATCCCAACATATCGGAGAAGCCACACTTTCGGCCCATATAATGCTTCAAATGGAGCCACACCTATACTTGTCTCGATAACTCGTTGTCAGAGAATTCCACCAATGGTAAATACTTATCCCAACCGCCTTGAAGTTCAGGGACACAAAGTCTTAATAGATATTCAAGAGTTTGAATAGTCCTTCTCTCGATCATTCTTCGTCTGCTTGAGGATGGTACGTCGAACTAAATCGCAAATCTGCGCTCATAGCTTTTTGCAAGCTAACCCAAAATCTTGAAGTGAATCTTCGGGTCACGATCCAAACTATGGATACAGCATGCCACGCAACCTCACAATCTCATTCACGCATATACTAGCAAGACGCTCAAGGAATAAGTCTCCCAGACGACAAGAAATGAGCAGACTTGGTTAATCTATCAACAATAACCCAAATAAAGATTAATGCCTTGAGAAACCGTAGAAGACCCAGAACGTAAATCCACGGTAATGTGTTCCCATTTCCATTTCGTAATCTCAAGTGGTCAAAACGGACCCGACTTAGGTACTAGATGTTCCGCCTTTACACGCCGGGCAAAGTTAAACACATCGAGATAAACCGCGACGCTTCTAAAATTAGGTATACGCCACCCATCTTCAATCGCCACTTACATGATATGTAATTTAAATACAACTTACTAATATAACTCACTGTGGTACAATACGATATAAATCGTGAGTTTGAATACAAATATTGTCTACTAGATATTATACAAACTCAAAAGGAGTCCTCATTACAATTATTATCACACTATTTCACGTAATAAATGAGGACTACTAATGCTATCCTCTCGACCATTATTCCGCTCCCCGACTCGCCCCAGCCTATATTCTCATTTCAAGAGAAATAAAGAAAGAAAGGGTGAGCTCAACTAGCCTAAAGAAGAAATATTATAACTAAGATAATGCGTAATAAATTATCAATAGTCTTCAACAATGTTAAACCGATAAAATACAATTGACAACCAGCTTAATCACAATGAATATGCAATCCATTAAAAGAGTCAAGAGAAAATAAAGTCTACTATCTTTTAGGTTTTAAAAGGTTTTCATCAATTTTTATCACTAAGACTCAGCTTTTAATGAATAAACCACAATATCTAATCATCCTCGCATTTACTCACGGCCAAGGATTTTCATCAAATTATCAATGGTCATGACTATACCGAATCACCCCGGTCATAATCATACCAAAAACTATCCATCATCGCATTACAGCCACCGAGGACTTTTGTCACATCATTTATATCAAGCCATGATTATACCTAATGATCTCCGTCATAATCATACTAAGTTCATCTATGCACGTAAGCCAAAGATAACATAATATAACACGAGGATGATGACAATGACATAATAATTCACTAAAACAAGTTCACGAATTAATTTATTCAGAACTAATAACGCCCAAATTGTCAACACGATACCGCTTTAGAGAGTAAAATTCAAGAATGATCAAGAATATTTCCATGAAAAGATATCGGATGAAACGCAAATATCAAGAATATTCTACTAATTTCATGGAGTATGTAAGTCAAAGTTTTAACCAACCGGGTATAATAAAGAATGGAATAACAAAAGAAATCACCATGCATGCGATAGACCGCATGTGCAAAGTTATTTCAATGTAATAATAAATAATCTAACTGTGTCCCACAGAAACGCATGCATGTGATGTTCCAATGTATCAATAATAGAGATTTTAACTAGGTCCTGTAAAACACACGCATGTGATGTTTCAATGTAATAATAATAAAGACGGAACCAGTCCTATGTAAAACACATGTATGCGATGTTCCAAATGTAATAATAAAGAAGGAATAATATAAGGATTTCACCAAGTATAGGGGAGTCCACAGACAAAGTTATTCCAATGTAAATAAATAAGAATGGAATAACATAAGGATTTCACCAAGCATGTGGTACGCCACGATACAAAGTTATGATAGTATTATTGCCATACGTTATTCCAATCGAATAATAAAGAATGGAATAACATAAGTTCTCTCGTGAATAAGAAAGAATAACACCCCTTATGGGTACAAAAATAATATCCCTACCTTAGAAGAGTTTAATATTGAAAAGTTGAAGTAGCAAAATACTTTTCTTCTTTTCTCTATAGTTTCTCTCTGAGTTTCAAAGAATTCGTAAAAAAATAAATGAATGAACGAGCTTTATATTTATAGAAAAACCGAGGTGGCTCTTGGTCTTAACGTAAGGGTCTAAATGACTTTCGTAATATCAAGAGACAACTACTATTCATAAGGGTAATTAACCTCGAACAATCAAGAAAGTGCTTAACTCTCGTAATATCAAGGACAACTACTATTCATGAAGGGGTAATTACTATCGATTTAAGGTAATTACTATCAAGAAGCTAATTACTATCGACGTTAAGGTAAATACTATTTACGTAAGGTAAATACTATCGACGAAGAGACTCTTAGATGATGACATACGGGCCCCCATAAAATAATCAAACTTACCACAAACGCCTCATAATGCACTTTTATATACATCAAGATCGAATAAATATTACCACAAATCATTTTATTTTTAATCAACACATATTTAATCTTTCAACAATTATTAATCATTTATAACTTGTCGCCTCAATTAATAATATAACATATTATACGATGATACCGTGACAATAATCAATCAATAATATAAGAGATATGATGCAAAGAATTATCGTAGCAATAATTGAGTATAGCTAAGTTGACTTCTCACGAAACATCAATAATCAATACCGTGTTCTACTACGCAACCACGCCAGACATCGTATTTCTTTTTACTACCGGGTAGTTCAATGCTTTTAATTAAATAATTCCTCCGTCAAGTATTTTTATGTAAAAGATAATTTTGTCATTTTCTAACTACGATAATACTTCCGCTGTAGGGTCCACTATCGATTGAGCCGTCGCATTTAATATTCTCCCACAAAAAGAATATTCTCATCAAACGTAATATTTTATAACAACTTGCTTATTTTGCAAAATTTATAAATATTACCCACAACTATAACATTATATCAAATTTATTCCATAATATTCAAAAATAATATTTATAGAAAATTCATCTTTATTTATAAAAGTTGGGGTCTATAACCT
Organism: Panax quinquefolius; assembly: GCA_020205615.1. NCBI lineage: Eukaryota > Viridiplantae > Streptophyta > Magnoliopsida > Apiales > Araliaceae > Panax > Panax quinquefolius. The sequence continues at coordinate 3,522,339 of CM035167.1, read as the reverse complement.
CCTTCTTATGAAATTTCGCCTCTAAATTAGGGTACGTACGCACTGATATGATAAAAGAGGTGAGGATACTCAATACCTTTATCGTTAAAAATATTAAATTCATCTTCGCAATCCGCCAAAGATATTCATTAATAATTCATCTTTGCACTACAAAGCAAAGATATACAACCCAGAAACCAATAATGCCGAGACGCAGCTGACTTAATAAGATCACGACCACGAATTATCCATGCACTCATCGCCAAGGATATTCGTGTTTTCAATTACGATCATTATTATACCGAATAACTCTGGTCATAATCATACCAAGTCAATCAATGCACTACTACCAAAGACGACTTTTACTACATCCATGAATTAATATTTCATCATTGAGACTCACTAAATAATTAATCCATATCATCGAATCATCCCCGCACTACGTGCCAAGGATATTCATTAAGATTAACGACCACAAATTATCCACGCACTACTACCAAAGATAATCGTATTCATTAAGATCAATTCACCACAAATTATCCATGACTACTACGATTCATTAAATTATCCACCATTAATTATCCACCATCTACTACCAAAGATAATCGTGGTATTCATTAAGATCACGACCACAAATTATCCATGACTACTACCAAAGATAATCGTGTTTTCAATTACTACTATGATTATACCGAATAATCCCTCATTATAATCATACCAAGTCCATCTATGCACGCTGTGCCACAGTATTTACTTTCAACATAATATAAGCAATGAGGATAATGATATAAAGAATCAATCAAATGAGATAAAGGATAAATATTAAACATTTATAATATAATTTATCCAGTGATTCAAGAATATCCCCATGTTATCAATCACTTAATAATCTCATAATCTAATATCATTAATATTATAATAATATTTTAATCACTTCTTAAATTTATAAACAATTTATCTCAATTGTTTACGCTTTTACCATATAATGCATTTAATCATTCAAAATGCCATACTATAAGATATCATCACCAATTATCAAATCCTCAAAAAATATATGATATACTCTATATAGATTCTCTAGCCATAAAATCCTATTATTTTCAACTTTTGTTACTTTCACATAACATATTTAACTCATATGTTCAGAATTAAACTATTTTCATGAAAATACCAAATCATTCCTAAAAATATTTCTTTTCCTGGGATTTAGCATAATATAGTCCCATAATGAAAATATATTTTTTTTAATTTTTAAAATTCATTTACTATTTTTCAAAAATCAATTTCTAATTAATTCCTTAAGAAATTAGCTACCTCAAGTTTAACTCCAATAATTCCTAAATATTAGGCAGGACTCACATGTTAATGTGGGCTTCCAGCTTAAATTTCATGGTCATCTGAGTTATAGAACTCCGCTTATAGCATTTTTCATCAAAAACCTAAATATTGAAATGGTCATAACTTGCTCATTTTAAGTCTAAATGAGCTCATTTTTGGACACGATGTTCTTTATACCATATACTTTTATGTCCCAAAAGGCCTGAATTTTTCTCACTAATTAAGTGGCCAAACAGCCCTTACAAAAAACGTAAGCAGCTTTTTGACATTTTAAAGTTTTGACTCCTTTGCAAAAATCACCACACGAAAAATCTAAAACACCTTTTTCATTGATTCCACTTGGATTAGTTAGGTAACTCATAGATCTAACTCTAGGACTTAACCACACTCAAAAATTCAAAATATAATAGAGATTTGGTCAATTTGAATTTCATGTTATATTTTCACCAAAATCTGGTTTTTAACTCCTCGTGATTTTTAAGAAACTTTCATATTTTCACATACTAACCAACATAACTCATCATAACACTTACTAATACCACGATACCCATGATTTTCATTAGTCCAATACTTTTATTATGACTTTCATCATAAACCACGAACCTGCTCATTTTAGTTTAAGAAATATTCAGGGTTTAAGAAATGGGTTTTATAATCGAGGTCAATACTGAAATTAGATTTCACGCCTAAGTAGGCTAAGAAGTCTTCAAGAATATGCCAGAAATTTATTAATAATAGAAATATCATTCAAAATCAGAATTTCATCCAAGATTGGATAAGACGTCACATCGATACCAACCGCGACTTCTATCCCTTAACCTAGATAAAGACCTCACAACGATACCTATAAACTTGCCATCTTCATTCACGATGTCGCCATGAAAAGTCCGCTTCGATGCATTCCACACAAGGAAGTCAACAACGAAAGGTTCGGGGCTCTTTACTTATGGCTTGATATAACAAAGTTGATTAACTTTAGGTTTGTGTTACTTTGAATTGTGATAACTGTCAAGTTGGTAGAATACGAAAGCTAACAACCTTACAAAAAAATAATAAGTAGTTAATCAATCGCTTTCAAAATTACCTCAAAGGCAAGTATTTTCAAAGAGATAAGATCGTGAAAGTGTTTATTTGAAACAACAAGATTAATAAATGTCGGAGGTAACGGGTTTCTCCCAACGGTTTCAATAGATAAATCAAAGTCTAATTTTTCTGAGTCAAATTTAAACATCGAACACAACTAGGTAGAATAAAAGAGTGGGTAGAACTGGTATCTAACACTTGTATGTAGACTTCGCAAGAGCTTATGATTAACTTACCCGTGATAATTTTATTCAGTTCCTCGTCACGAGAAAAAAACGCCTCTCTAAACCACGGCTGTTTGTCCTGGGACACCTTTTCGTGCCTCCATCCTAGTTGAATTTGTCTTCTAAACGATAAAATCGAGCTAAGTGACCTTCTTCCCACAATTATAACATGCTTTGATTCGCATGGCGCAGCCGGATCGATGTGTCCCTCTCCGCATTTGAAGCATACGACAGTGGTCTTTCTCCTTCCTTAACAACGGTGCTTGCAGCCGACGCCTTCCATCATTGTTGAATCTACTTTTCTTGAAATGTCCATTCTATTGCTTTTGACTTCGATTACCACCGAGGCGGTTACCATATCCGCCCGTTGATTCCTCCACGCTTGTTGTCACCGCTCACGACTACTCTCACCGGTATTATAATTTTCGCCACCGCTTCTTTTAGTCAGGTTTGACTTCGCTATCGCGCCCCACTAATCGAGCCCTATTTACAACATCCGAATACAAACACAATGGATCCAAAACTATGGATACAGCATGCCACGCAACCTCACAATCTCATTCACGCATATACTAAAGAAGACGCTCAAGGGAATAAGTCTCCATATCTAAGAAATGAGCGACTTGGTTAATCTATCAACAATAACCCAAATAGCATTAATGCCTTGAAACCGTAGGAAGACCCGTGAATCTAAATCCATGGTAATGTGTTCCCACTTCCATTTCGAATCTCAAGTGGTTGCAATCGGACCTTTAGGTACTAGATGCCCGCTTTTACACGCCGACAAGTTAAACACATCGAGATAAACTTTGCAATCTCTCTCTCATATTGCTTCCACCAAATGTACGTCAAGATCACGATACATTTTGGTACTTCCAGATGGATCGCAAATGGTGTATCGTGCCTCCATCATAATCTTGTACTTCAAATCGTAGTCGTTAGAACACAAAGTCTAGAGTGGACTCAAGTATTCCTTCTTCATCAATTCTCGCCCTAATAGCTCTTTTCAGACTTTTTTCTTCATACGCATCGCCCCGGCCCGCCATGGCTCGAATAACCTTAACTTTTCGATTAAAGTCGGCTCTATGCGATACTTAACATCATCGCACTCATTCCCCGCATATGATCTTCTACTCAACGCGCCTACCACGCTCGCTTTTCCAAGATGGTATCAATAAAGGTGGTCGTAGTCTTTCAATAACTCGAGCCAACGCCTCATTGCCAAGCATGTTGAATTCTTTTGAGTGAAGAAATATTTAAGGCTTTTGTGGTCTCAATATATCTCCACTTTCTCCCCATATTGATAGTGCCTCCATATCTTTAAGGCTACTAAAACGATCGGCCGCTAACTCTAGATCACGAGTGAGATAATTCTCTCCATATTCTTTAAGTTGTCATGAGGCATAAAGTATGACTTTCCCACGCTGTACGAGAAACACATCCTAACCCTTCGCCCAAGCATCATCAGATAACAAATCCATCCGCATCAGATGGTATTGTTAGAAAGGTGTTCCAAATGAGTCTCCTCGAGCTCTCGAAACTCTTCTCGCATTCTTCGCCCAAGCTTAAATTTTGTATCCTTCCGAAGTTAGTCAAGAATGGAGTAGCGATTCGAGAAAACCTTCCACTAATCTCCGATAATAACCAAATAAGCCCAAAAGCTACGACATCACCACCGACTTTTGCTGTTCTAACTTCAGATTGCTTCAATCTTCACGGATCAACAGATACTCCATGTTTCGACACCATCGCCCCAAGGAATGCTACTTCTTCAAGCCGTAATTCGTGATTTCTTCAATTCGCATATAGTTTGTTTTCACGGCCTTTTTGAGTACCAACCCTTCAACGGTGCTCATGATCTTCACGACTTTTGAATATACGAGGATGTCATCAATAAAATAACAACGAATCGATCCAAATATTCCTCAATACTTGCCTCATCATATCCACGAAAGTCGCAGGAGCATTTGTCATCCGAAAGATATGACTAAGAATTCATAATGCCCGCATCGAAGTTCTAAAGGCGCTTTTTGAATATCTTCGCCTAATCTTCAAATTTATGATATCCGTAACGTAAGATCGATCTTTGAAAAAAATTGTGCCCTCAAGAATCGGGTCAAACAAGTCATCAATACGAGGTAGAGGATACCTATTCTTAATGGTGACATGGTTCAATTCCGATAGTCAATAATAAAGTCGCATACCCCGCCTTTCTTCTTTACTTAATAAAACAGAGACCCCAAGGAGATGTACTAGATCTAATGAAACCGGCGTCCAACAATTTCAGAATTGACCTTTAACTCCTCAAGTTCAATAGAGCCATTCGATATGGGGTTTTAGAAATGGGCTTGTATCAGTTTCAAGATCAATAAAGAATTCAACTTCACGCTTTGGGGTAGACCGGAAGTTCTTCAGAAATACGTCAGAAAGTCAATAACAACAGAATATTATTCAAATTTGACGGTCTTTATTCAAATCCATAACATGGGCTAAGAAAGTTTCATATCTGCTTTTCAATAAACGAATAGCTTTATGATTAGATATGATGTTGATTGATTTTAATGGTTTAGTTGTTGAATTAGCATAAAAGGTCGGTTAGAATATGAAAACTAACAACCTTACTTAAAACAATCAATTTTGGTATTTATGAGTAAATACATATCAATCCCTAAAATCACATCAAAAACAAGTATCTTTAAAGAGATAAGGTCAATGTGTAAGGTGATGGTGCCAACTTGAATCAAACAAAATTTATAAACAAAGGGATGTGATGAAGTTTCTCCTAACTGAGTTTCCACAGATAGTCAAAGTCTAATTTCTCCTGAGTCAAGTTTAAAAGTTTGAAGACAAGCAGAGAGATAAATGAATGGGTAAAGACCCCAGATTGCGTAAGGTATAAACTTCGCAAGAATTTATAAATAGCTTACCCGTGATCACCTCGCTTCGTTCCTCACATTTTGACTACCACAACAAACGCTTCTTCCAGAACCGCTGATTTTGAATTTTCTCCGGGATGTTTTTCGAGTCACCGTCCCTACCGAACTAGGTTTCGCTACATGCATAATCTCGAGCGATATGTCCTTCCTTTCCACAATTATAGCATACTTGAACTGCTGTAGGCGCTTGACCGATATGTCCCTCTTCCCGATTTATAAAGATATGACCGGTGGTCGCTTTCCTCCCTTTAGAACCAGCTTGCTTGCCAAGACCGCCGCCTTCATACGGTCGTTATTAAATCTCCTCTTAAAATCTCCTCCCCGACTCGCTTTCTTCTATTTTCACGGCTACGATTACCACCGTAGTGGTTACCATTTTTGTCCGCCCTGCTTTTCTCCACCGGTTATCGTTATTCGTTGATCGCTATCTCTGGTATGATCCTCGTTATGGTCCTCGTCAACATACTCGCTATCTTGCTTCAACAATCGAGCCCTCGCTTACAACATCCTAATAGAGAGAAAATTTACGAGAAATGAGATAATCGACGACGCCGTGTTTCAAACCTCTAAAACATCCGCGCATACGCTCTCATTCTCCACCAAATGAGGTGCAAACTCGATAACTCGCAAACTTTGCCTCGATCGAGACACCGCCCATGTTGTTCTCGCTCGCCACCTAATAAACTCCACTTCCTTCATACGACTAACACTTTCGTGAGTATTTGTCATGCACTCCCACCAAGAAGTCCGCTTAGCTACTTTTAACATAAAGGTGGCGAATGGAACCTTCCGTCTTCCTCGCATCCCAAGACATCGAATATCTTGCAATTTGTTTGACCCATGTTTCCGCCACGATAGATCCGCTTTCCTTAAATTCTCGTGGTCCCAACTTTTTGAATCGCTTATTGTGATAACCCGTGAATTGCTATCATTTCTCCTCAGATTTTTGAACACGAAGTCTCCTCGTTCGATTTTGTACGAATCGCAAAAAGCTTCTAAAATCCCTCGCTCATCATCTCCAGCAGGTGTTTGTTCATAGTGAGGAACATTGCAAAATGTCAGACGCTCTCCTCGGTATGAGTATGTACGCCTCCACTGGCCTCATTTCCATTTTTAATATTCTCAATGACATTCTCAAATACCGCCATAAAACAAGGGTTAATTAAGAAATCAATATATCACATAATATCCCTATATACCGACCAACTAACAAATAAGCTTAGTAGGACACACTAAATGAAGGATTTACTCGCCTCTCCCCTCATAGTTCTATTCCCCGATCTCCGCCAGAGATCATATCCCTGCTCCGATACTAACTGTGACGCCCCCAAAATAGTATACATCACCTATTCTCGAAATACAATACATGGCATGTAAACAACTACAACTTTATTATTACAACATATAAATCGTGAGTTTAAATATAGATATTGCCATCTTAGACAATATCCACACGCAAATAAATCCCCATCATAATTATTGATACATTAATTTACAAAATGGTGAGGACTACTAAACAACTCTCTCTAACCTTCATTCCATACCTCCCGACTAAGACTCGCTACATTCTCGCCTCCCAGAGAAGAAAAATGGAACAACAAGGAAAAGGGTGAGCTCAACTAGCTCAAGAAGAATATTACGACTAAGATAATATACAACAAATTATCGTTAGTCTTCAACAGGAAAAATCTAATGTAATACAATGCACAAAAAGTTTTAAATCAATATTCGTAATGAAATAATAATTCATTGTAAGAGTTAAGTAGAGAAATGCAAACTACTATCTTCTATATATGAATTTAAAAGTTCATCGCTCATCTTTTATCCCCGTAACATCAATCAATACACATCCGAATCAAATATTCATCTTTGCATTACGTGCCAAAGATATTCATCACCGTCATGTTCATCTAAACACTGCTCATCTTTGCACTACGCCAAAGATATTCATCGAAATCATTCATCTTCGCACTACACAGCCAAAGATATTCAATAATATCATCATTAAAGACCGAGGATGATGAAAATATTTTTAAAAAACGAATCCAAAGGAAACAAAATGACAAGGATTAAGGATTAAGGATTCAGATTTTGTTTTATCCATGTCAAAAATACCTCAAAAATAATCATAAGAAGTAAAATTCAAGAATGATCAAAATATGGATACAATCAAAGCTAGATCCATAATAGATATTTTAGACTTTAAAAGAAAATTTTCATTTTCGATGAATAAAGGTCGATTCGTAGAAAAGTGTCAGATACGTGAATAAAGGTCGATATACGTGAATAAGAATTTCGACACCAAAAGTTCCAAATTTGATAAAACTTCAGATCAATATTTCAAAGATAATGATATCAAGAAATAATATCATTACTAAAAAAATAATATCCTTTACCTCACAAAGACAAGATTTAGTTGAAACACCTGATATAAAGCATGACTAACTCGCGACCAGATAAAGAATACTCAAAGTATACTCAAAATACTCACAAGAATACGCCGATAATATAGAGAGAAATGTACGCCTCAAAATTAGTGTATACATCACCCATCTGGGTCGCCACTTACATGGTACATAAATTCAAATACAAACTTACTAATATAACTGCTGTGGTACAATACGACATAAACCGTGAGTTTGAATACAAATATTGTCTACTAGATATTATACAAACTCAAAAGGAGTCCTCATTACTACTATTATCACACTATTTCAAAGAATAAAGTGAGACTACTAATGCTATCCTTCTCGGACCATTACTTCGCTCCCCGACTCGTCTCAAATATGCTTCTCATTTCAAGAGTAATAAAGAAAGAAAGGGTGAGCCTTAACTAGCCTAAAGAAGAAATATTACGACTAAGATAATGCGTAATAATTTATCATTAGCCTTCAACAAATAAAGTTAAACCGATAAAATACAATATAAACAAGTTTAATCATAATGGAATAAGTTAATCCATTAAAAGAGTCAAGTAGAGAATAAAGTCTACTATCTTTAGGTTTTAAAAGGTTTTTCATCATCAAGTATAAATTTTAGACTCACTTTAATAAATAATCCACATCATCGAATCACCCCTCGCATCTACGGCCAAGGATATTCATCAAATTATCAATGGTCACGACTATACCGGAATCACCCCTCGGCATAATCATACCAAAAATTATCCATCATCGCATTACAGCCAACCGGTGACTTTTATCACATCATTTATAATAAGCCACGATTATACCGAATGATCCCCGGGTCATAATCATACTAAGTTCATCTATACAATGTCGCCAAGATAACATAATATAACATTTGTGATGATGACAATGATGATAATAATTCAATAAAATAAGTTCAAGAATTATTTTATCCAGAAATTATTAACGCCCAAATTGTCAAAATGATACTGCTTTTGTAGAGTAAAATTCAAGAATGATCGTAAGAATATTTCCATGAAAAGATATCGACAAGCGTTAAATATCAAGGATATTCCACTAATTTCATGGAGTATAAGTCAAAGATTTAACCAACCGAGTATAATAAAGAATGGAATAACAAAAGAAATCACCATGACGCAGATTGAGATGTAAAAGGTTATTCCAATGGTAATAATAATAATCTCAACCAAAAGTCGTGAAATTACACCCCTATGTAATGATCCAATGTAATAATAAATGTTGAATAATAAACACGAACCAGTCCTGTAAAACACACGCATGTGATATTCCAAATGTAATAATAAATGCGAATAATAAATAATGGAACCAGTCCTAGATAAAACACATACGCATGTGATATTCCAATGTAATAATAAAGAATGGAATAATGTAAGGAGATCACCAAGTATACGGGATTCCACAGATACAAAAGTTATTCCAATGTAATAAATAAGAATGGAATAATATAAGGATTTCACCAAGTATAGGGTACGCCGCAAGATACAAAGTATGAGATGATGGGTATACTAATTTTACAAAGTTATTCCAATGTAATAATAAGAATGGAATAACAATGCCTTCTTCATGAATAAGAAAAGAATAACACTCCTTGACGGGTACAACAAAATAATATTCCCTACCTTAGTAAGAATCGAATATCGCAATGTGAAGTAGCTATATCATTTTTTCTTCTTTCTCTCATAGTTTCTCTCTGTGAGTTTCAAAGGAATTCGTGAAAATAATGAAGCTAATTGTGCCTCTATTTATAGAAGATTTCTAGCTTAAGACCTACTACGTGAAAAGGCAAGTGGCTTTGACGACCGGTGATGTGAAAAGAAAGTGGTTCGATCATCAGAATGTGAAACAACAAGTGGTTCGACGCCTCGTAAATGTGAAACGACAAGTGGTTCTGACATCAGAATGTGGAAACTACCTAGAAGGTTCGACGCTGTGAATGTGAAACCATAAAGTGGTTCGACGTCTGGTAAAGGTAATTACTATCGACGAAGGTAATTACTATTCACAAGGTAATTACTATCGACGGTAAGGTAATTACTATCGATTTAAGTAGTAAATACTATCGACGAAGGTAATTACTATTCACAAAGGTAATTACTATCATTTAAGGTAATTACTATCGACGAAGGTAAATACTATCGACGGCTGTAAATATTATCGACGTAAGGTAATTACTATTCACAAAGGTAATTTACTATCGACGGAAGAGACACTTAGATAATGACATATGGCCCCCATAAAATAATCAAATCTTACCACAAACGTCTCATAATGCACTCTTTATATACATTAAGGATCAATAAATATTACCACAAATCATTTTATTTTAATCAACATTTTTTTAATCTTTCAACAATTATTAATCATTTATAA